>CM035164.1:32358294-32918294 GCA_020205615.1 Panax quinquefolius
ACATTTATAGGCTCAGATCTAGCATTTTACAAAATCTGGAAAAAAGTTCAATCTGTGGTCTGACAACGAATGTCAGTGGCCACAGATCCTTACTCGTTTATGAGTTTTGTTGTTTTTAAGTTATTATATGTAGCTTGTAATGTGGTCTTTAATCTGCAAGTGGAATCAGGGTCATTGGATGTGTAGATTTGTAGTTATTAGCGGTCAAAAGACGTTGACCGGCATTGACCGGGCCTTTTCTGGGTAGCCTAGAAAGCCACGAACAGCGTCTGACAACATATTTAATCTTTTAGATCTGGCAGGTTGTGGGAGTTTTGTTGTTGTTGTGGTATCTAAGTTGTAGATTTTTATATGTACTATATATTTATGCCTTAAAATCTCCTATGCATCAAGTAGGTTTGATTCATTGGTCGGTCAAAGTAGTCTGGTAGAACACAGTTCATGTTTTCTGGGCAACCCAGAAAACTGATGAACATGTGTTTTGACATGGGTTGACCAACACAGATCTTGGTGATGTAATGTTGTTATATGTATTTTATGTAACAGATCTATTCTCTTGCATGTTAGTTACAATCTAGACGTCTTAAATCACATTAACATCAACCGAAATGCAAATTGTGGAAGCCCAAAATGGACAGATCGAACTGTTCTTCATTTCTAGGTAACCCAGAAAATGAAGAACAGGTCTGACAGCCACTTTGCAGGCTTATATCTTCTGATTGTGATGTTGTTTGATCGTGTTTCTTGTTGGGTCTTGTAGTGTTACATGTTTGCTACACGATCTGACCAGAAACATTCACTCAAACAGCATGATCTGATTTGTGTGTTTGGTCAAACATGCCTACTCGGTAACTGTGTATGAAGATCTGGGTTTCATGAAGAACATGAAGAACACCTATAGCGACAGTTCTGTTCCTATAGGTGGTCTTTAGCGACAGATAATGTATTTTAATTAATTTAATTTCTGAAAATTAATTATTTTAATTAAATAAATAGAAAAAAATAGATTTTAATTATTAAAAATACAAAATAAATTATTAAAAATTATTTTAAATTCGAAAATAAGTTTTTATTTATTTTAAGTATATTTCATAAATATTTAATATTTTTGAAATATTGTTGGTATTTAATTTATTTAATTATAAGATTAAATAAATTAGTTAAAAATGATTTTAATACTTGAAAAATCATTTAAAATTATATTATGATATTAGAAAATATTTTAAGTTATTTTAATGACTTTTAATATTTTGTGATGAAATTCATTCATAAATTAGTATTAATAATAATTAAGTTATTTACTAAATGAATTAAATTAATTAATTAAAAATGATTTTATTATATTAAAAATCATTTTAAATAATAATAAGGTATTTAAAAATATTTTAAATTATAAAATATAACTTTTAATATTTAAAGGTAAATTTCATTAATTAATTATTATTAATGATATTAAAGTTATTTAATAATTATATTAGATAAATTAGTTTAAAAATGATTTTAAAATTATAAAAATCATTTTAAATAAAAATAAAGTGTTTAAAGATATTTTAAGTTATAAAATATAACTTTTAATATTTAAAGGATAATTTTATTAATAATTTAATATTAATGATTATTAATTTATTATTAATGATATTAAATTTATTTAATAATTATATTAAATAAATAGTTTAAAAATGGTTTTATTAATTTAAAAATCATTTAAAAAGGATATAAATGAATTAAAAATATTTTAAGTTATACTTAATAACTTTTAATATTTTGATTGTGACGCCCCCAAAATAGGTATACATCACCCATCTTGAGTCGCCAAATACATGGTACAGAATTCAAATACAAACTTAATTATATAACAGTTGTGTAAAATATGACTAAACATATGCTGTGAGTGTTAATACAAATATTGTCATCTAGACAATATACAAACTCAATGGGGTCCTTATTACATTTATTATCACACTATTTCACAGAATAGTGAGGACTACTAATGCACCATCTAGGACCATCACTCTGTTCCCCGACTAGTCCCTGCTACGTTCTCATTTCCTGAAGAGAATAATGAAAGTAAAAGGGTGAGCTCAACTAGCCCAGTAAGAAATATTATGACTAAGATAATGCAGAATAAATTATCAATAGTCTTCAACAATGTTAAACTGATAAAATACAATAGACATCAAGTTTAACTGTAGCGGAACAAGCAATCCATTAGAAGAGTCAAGTGGAGAATAAAATCTACTATCTTCTATGATTTAAAAGGTTTTTCATCACTTTTATCGCCAAGACTCAGCTTAATAAATAATCCACATCATCAAATCATCCCTGCACTACAAGCCAAGGATATTCTTTAGTATCACAACCACGAATTATCCATGCACTACGGGCCAAAGATAATCATGTTTTCATCAACGGTCCTGATCATGCCATAAAACAATTCATCTTTGCACCCTTAGCCGAAGAGAATCCATCATAATCATACCAAAAACTGTCCATCAATGCACTATGGGCTAATGAGGACTTTTTCCACATCATTTGTAACATTACGGTCACGATTATACCGAATAACCCCTGATCATAATCATACCAAGTCCATCTATGCACTACAGGCCACAAATGACTTTCAACATAATATAAACATGAAGATGATGACAATGACATAATAATTCAATAAAACAAGTTCAAGAATTAATTTATCCAGGAACCAATAACGTCCAAATTGTCAACATGATACTTCTTTGAAGAGTAAAATTCAAGAATGCTCACAAGAATATTTTCATGAAAAGATACTGGATGAAGCGCAAATATCAAGGATATTTCACTAATTTCATGGAGTATAGAAGTTAAAACTTTAACCAACTGAGTATAATAAAGAATGGAATAACTAAAGAAATCACTAGGCATGCGATAGACCGCACAAACAGGTTATTTCAACAGAATAATAAATAACGGAACCAGGTCATGCGTAAATGCACAGACAGGATGTTCCAACAGAATAATAAAGAACGGAACCAGGTCATGCGTAAAGCATAGACATGATGTTCCAACAAAATGATAAATAATGGAACCAAGTCATGCGTAAAGCACAGACAGGATGTTCCAACAGAATGATGAAGAATAGAATAATAACATAAATCACCATGCATGCGGTACTTCGCATAGACAGGTTATTCCTACATAATGATAAAGAATGGAATAATAGAAGAATTTCACCAAGTATAGGGTAGCCCACGTATACAGGTTATTCCAACAGAACAATAAAGAATGGAATAATAGAAGTTCTCTTCATGAATACAAAAGAAATAATACCCCCTACCTTAGAAAGAAGAGTACTGGATATAGAAGTAGTGAAGTAGCAGAACACTTTTCTTCTTTCTCTCTATAGTTTCTCTCTCTAGAGTTTCAGTGAATTCGTAATAAATAATGAAGGAATGAGCTTCTATTTATTGAAGAATGGATTGCATAGTAACTAATTCATGAACGGTCCAGATTGATTTACTTTAAACGGACGGTCTAGATTTAAAACAAAATCTTTTAAATAAAATATAATATATTCTATTTATAATCTAATAAAACGAATAACTTTATAAAAATATTCTGTTTTATATAAAAATATTTTACTATGCAAAACACTATGCAGGCACTATATAACACTATGCATAATAAAATATAATATATTCTAATTATTGTCTAATAAAACAAATAACTTTATAAAAGTATTACATTTTTATATAGAAAGATTTCTACTATGAAAAACACTACGCATAATAGAATATTATATATTCTATTTATAGTCTAATAAAATGAATAACTTTATAAAAATATTACGCTTTTATATAAAAGCTTTTCTGCTTTTATTACATTAATAATACTAATAAAACAAAGTCGAGTGACTTATCACGTAAGCATCAATAATCAATACTGGTGCTACTATGCAACCATGCGCGTATTACATTATACTTTTTTACTACGGAGTAGTTCAGCGATTTAAGGATAAAACTTCCACCGTTATTTTCATATAAAAATATTTTTGTCGTTTTCTCAATCAAACAATGATTAATTCTTGGGGTCCACTGATGATGATTTTGCCGTAAGATTCGAAAATTCCTTGTTAAAACGAATATTCCCCGACCAATCGAATATTATATAACAACTTGCATACTTTGCAAAATTTATAAATACTACCCACACCTATAACATTATATCAAATCAACTCCATAATATTTAAAAAATTATTTCGAGAAAATTAAATCTTTATTCGTAAAATTTGGGATTTTACAATCTCCACTCCTTATGAAATTTTGCCCTCGAAATTTCCGTACGTACCTGGTATACCGAACAAATGAGGATACTTCGTCAGATTCTAACTCTTGAGGTATAACCTTTGAGCGTAGAATATATTTTAAGATTCTAACAGGTACATCTTCATACGTTAAATTATCCGTTATCTCGTCCGGTTCTAAATTAATAATGTGGTTCGGATCGTCCACATATTTACGTAACATCGATACGTTAAAAACGTTATGAACACGCGACATACTTAGCGGTAAAATGAGTCTATAGGTCACAATTCCTACTCGATCGAGGATTTCAAATGGGCCAATTAAATCGAGGGTTGAGATTTCCTCTCTTCGTCGATTCTTGCTTCTAGAATAACACCCTCTTGAACCTTCTTCATTCATCAGCTCCGGGTGTGTAGCTTGAGTGACTTTAACTTTATCAATTAAAGTTGATCCTACTCATATATTCGTACTTATAACTGCATACGATCTTCTACTCAACGCGTTAGCTACCATGTTCGCTTTTCCTATGATGGTATTGAATGATACGATCGTAATCTTTAATAGCTCGAGTCAACGTCTTTGGCGCATGTTACGTTCATTTTAGTTGAACAAATATTTGAGATTTTAAGAAATGGGTTTTGTACTGAGGTCAATACAAAATTTGATTTCACGCTCTAGGGGTAGGCTAAGAAGTCTTCAAGAATACGTCAGGAAATTTATTAACAACAGAAATATCATTCAAAATTGTGACCCTCATCCAAGACTTGGATAGTACGTCACATTGACACCTATCAACTTGCCATCGTCATTCACGACGTCGCCTACAAAAAGTCTGGCTTCGGTACATTCCACTCAAGGAAGTCAACAACGAAAGGATCGGGGCTCTTTACTTATGACTTGATATGACAATGATTGACTTTAGTGGTTTGGTTACTTTGAATTCGCATAACAGGTTGGTTAGGAGTATGAAAGCTAACAACCTTACAAAAAGCATGATGAGTAGTTAACCAATCGATTCCTAAAATCGCATCAAAGGCAAGTATTTTCAAAGAGATAAGATTGACAAGTAACGTGAAAGTGTCAATTTGAATTAAACAAGATTTATAAATAGTGGAGGTAATGAATGTTTCTCCCAACAGATATATCAAAGTCTAACTTCTCCGGAGTTAACTTCAAACATTGAACACAACTAGGTGAAATAAAAGAGTGAGTAGAACCGGTATCTAACACTGTATAGACTTCACAAGATTTTATGACTAACATCCCCGTGATAATTTTATTCAGGTTCCTCATCACGAAAAAAAAATGCACTCTCTTAAACTACTGGCTTTGGCTTGTCTGGGACATCTTTTGGTATCACTATCCCAGCTGGAATTGACTTCACCATACGACAAAATCGAGCTAGGTGACCTTCTTCCGCAATTAAAACACGCTTTGGATTGTTTGCGTATAGTTTGAGACGGATGTGTCCCTCCCTGTCGCATTTGAAACATCTGAATAATTGGTGTGAGACCCCAAATTTTATGAAATAAAAGTATTCAATTTTTTTCTATTTTGGTAAATATATACGGTATTGATTATTGATGCTTATGTGATAAGTCACTCGGTTTTTTTATTGGTATTATTAATGTAATAAAACAGAAAATCATTTTATATAAAAGCAGAATACTTTTATAAAGTTATTCTATAAATAGAATATATTATATTCTATTGTGCATAGTATTTTGCATAACAAAATCTTTTTATATAAAAGCAGAATACTTTTATAAAGTTATCATTTTATTAGACAATATTTAGAATATATTATATTTTATTATGCATAGTGTTTGCATAGTGACTGCATAGTGTTTGTATAGTAAAATCTTTTATAAAGTTATTCGTTTTATTAGATTATAAATAGAATATATTATATTTTATTTAAAAGATTTTGCTTTAAATATGAACCGTCAGATTAAAGTAAATCAATCTGGACCGTTCATGAGTAAGTTACTATGCAGTCCATTTTTCTATAAATAAAAGCTCATTCCTTCATTATTTTTTATGAATTCACTGAAACTCTAGAGAGAGAAACTATAGAGAGAGTTCTTCTTCTATAATCTTGAGCGTATTTCTTTAGAGTTTAAGAAAGCTTTGAGCGTAGTGCAAATTTTTTTCAAGTATATTCCCGCCCTACCAGTCGGAATACTTTTCTTTTTAAGGTAGGTGATATAATTGTCGTACTCGTAAAGGATATTATTATTATTCATTATTCTGTTGGAATAACCTGTATACGCAGATTACCTTATACATAGTGAAATTCTTCTATTATTCCATTCTTTATTATTATGTTGGAATAACCTGTCTATGCGAAGTACTGCATACATGGTGAAATTCTTCTATTATTCCATTCTTTATTATTATGTTGGAATAACCTGTCTATGCGAAGTACTACATACATGGTGAAATTCTTGTATTATTCTATTCTTTATTATTACATTGGAATATCACATGCATGCGTTTCTGTACGGACTGGTTCATTATTTATTATTACATTGGAATATCACATAAATGCGTTTATCTGGGACCTAGTTCCATTATTTATTATTTTGTGCGAATATCACATGCGTATGCGTTTCTGTGGGACTGGTTCCATTATTTATTATTACATTTGGGAATAACTGTTTGGTGTGCGATCTATCGCACGCATGGTGAATCCTTCTGTTATTCCATTCTTTATTATTCTGTTGGAATAACCTGTCTATGTGGATTACCACATGCATGGTGAATGATCCTTCGTATTCATACGAATAGTATTTTCATTAAAAAGGGGTTTCTTCCAGGGGCAGATTCATAATTTTTTTGACCCTCAAAAATTCTGGAAAAATTTGAAATGATAATTTAATGAGTTTTCTAAATTGTGTCCAAAAATGGCGATTTTTGGATGTATAGATTAAGAGTTATGGATTTTATGGGAAAAGACTATTTTAAAAGTAAACTCTTATAACTCCTTGTGGTTAACTCCAAAATTTATGAAATTTTTATTGGGAGTACATGTATATAACAGGAGTATACCCTGTAAATCTCGAAATTTTTGGACAAAAGTACAATTTATGATAAATGTCTAAATATTCGAAAGTTTTAGCCATATGAAAAATAGTAAATGAATTTTAAAAATTCTGAGAAAAATATATGTTCAAGATGGGACTATATTCTGCTAAATTCCAGAAAAGAAATATTTTTGGGACTGATTTGGTATTTTTCATAAAAATGAACTAGTTATGAGTAAATGAATTAAATATGTTATGTGAAGTAATAAAATTGGAAAATAGGATTTTATGGCTTGAGAATCCTATATAGGGTATATCCAGATTTTGATGAGGGATTTGATCATTGATTATGAAATCTTATGAGTATGGCATTTTGAATGATTAAATGCATTATTTGATAAAGTGTAAACAATTGAAATAAATTGTTTATAAGTTTAAGAAATGATTAAAATATTGTTATAATATTAATGATATTAGATTATGAGATTATTAAGTGATTGATAACATTTGGTTATTATTGAGCGATTTGGATAAATTGTATTTTAAATGTTTAATATTTATCATTTATCTCATTTGATTGATTCTTATATCATTGTCATCATCCTCATGCTTATATTGTATTGAAAGTCATCGTGTGGCTGTAGTGCATAGAGTGACTTGGTATGATTATGACCAGGGATTATTCGGTATAATCATGACCGTAATGTTACAAATGATGTGTAAAAAGTCCTCGTTGGCACAGTAGTGCATTGTTGGACGAGTTTTTGGTATAATTATGGTATATGGATTCTCTTCGGCCAAGGGTGCAAAGATGAATTGTTTTATGGCATGATCAGGACCGTTGATGAAAACACGATTATCTTTGGCACGTAGTGCATGGATAATTCGTGGTCGTGATACTAATGAATATCTTTGGCCTGTAGTGCAGGGATGATTCGATGATGTGGATTAATTATTGAGCTGAGTCTCAGCGATGAAATATTAATTCATGGATGTAATAATAATGAATATCTTTGGCCGTAGTGCATGGATAATTCATGGATGTGATACTAACGAATATCCTTGGCCGTAGTGCATGGATAATTCGATGATGTGGATTATTTAAGCTGAGTCTCAGCGATAAAATATTGGTTATACACTTTTAATTTGTAGAAGATAGTAGATATCATGCTCTACTTGACTCTTCTAAAATATAGTTGTATGTCTTTGGCTTGTAGTGAAAAGATGAATTGTTAATGAATATCTTTGGCCGTAGTGCAAAGATGAATTTATTAGTATGATTATGAACATGAATTGTGATTTGGTATAACCATGATTTTTGATGTTTCAGGTGAAGATATGTGATGAAAATTATCTTCGTCCTGGGTGCGAAGAGGAATTTAGAATCACAATTATGATTATGAGTTATTCATATGATTGTGGACAGGAATTGTTGATTGATGTTACAAGAATAAAACATTATTGGTGGATTTTTAACATAGAGAAGATAATAGATCGATGGTCTATTTGACTCTTCTAATGGATTGCTTTGCTCACTGTTAACTATGGTTGAAAAGTTTTATCATCTACCATATGTTCTAAATCTACGATTTATTATTGATGAAAGCTATTGATAATTTAATTATCTTTTGTCATGATATTCCTTCTGAAATTTAGTTGTGCTCACCTTTTACGCTTCACAATTCCTTTCGGGTAATAAGAGTGTTCTTAGTAAGAGTGTTGTCGAATTCGGCGGGGATAACGGGGAATAGAAGCAGTGGTCTCTATCTGTGAAGGTTCTCTTTAAACAAGATATAGAAAAGTGTGTTGTATTCTATACAACATTTAGTAGTTATATTTGGTGAATTAAATAGGGTGAGGTGAACCTGACTTTGGAAGGGTATTTTGCCACTATCATACAAGATGTCTAATGACATACTGACCTCGTGTTATCATAAGGCAGGGTTATGCGCATCCACTTCTTTGAAGTATATCTACGGGCACTACCTATATGATCTTGGAGTTGATTTAAAATATAATATTCACTTGGAGGCAGTGGAGATAGTTATATGTCAAGAGAAGACTCACCATTGGAAAGAAGATGATAGTAATCTTCTAGTTTTTTTCTTTGGAGTCTATTAGATTGACCGAGGATAATTACGTGGCCATATGATATCTATTATAACCTAGGCGCATGGCCTCCCATATGTACGAAGTTTCCTTGAGCACTTCCCAAAGATTTTAGTTTCTAAAACAGTCTCTGACTATACTTTTATGTAAAGTACCATTGTAAGGTTGTGGTCGAGGCACAATGAGAGTTACATACATTTGTATTAAAACTCACAGTTAACTGTGGTCGTATTCTATACGACAGCTCAACAATTGTATAAATGAAGTTGTATTTTTATTTTATACCATGTATCTGGCGACTTAGAATGGGTGATGTATCCCTAATTTTGGGGGCATCACATTTGGTATCAGAGCTTAGGGATATGGTCGCTGGCGGAGATAAGAGTCTAGAACTAGGAGGGGAGAGACGAGTTATATACTTCGCTAGTGTGTGACTTACCTAAGCTAAAATTGTTTACTTGATAAGTTGACAAATTGTGATATGTCAATTAACCTTTGTTTTGAAGATATATTCTATAATGATATCTAAAATACAGGAGATGAGCAATGGAAAAATCATGATACAGAGGATATAATCGGGAAGGTACAATTCAAAAAAAAGCAAGGTATTCTCATCTCTTCGAATATCAGGTACGTACGTAAATTTCGAGGGCGAAATTTCATAAGGAGGGGTGATTGTGAGACCCCGAATATTATGAAATAAAAGTATTCAAATATTTTTCTATTTTGGTAAATAACACGGTATTGATTATTGATGCTTATGTTATAAGTCACTCAGTTTTATTTTATTGGTATTATTAATGTAATAAAACAGAAAAGCTTTTTATATAAAACAAAATACTTTTATAAAGTTATTCTATAAATAGAATATATTATATTCTATTATGCATAGTGTTTTGCATAATAAAATCTTTTTATATAAAACAAAATACTTTTATAAAGTTCTCTATTTTATTAGACAATAATTAGAATATATTATATTTTATTATGCATAGTGTTTGCATAGTTCCTGCATAGTGTTTGCATAGTAAAATCTTTTATAAAGTTATTCGTTTTATTAGATTATAAATAGAATATATTATATTTTATTTAAAAGATTTTGCTTTAAATATGGGCCGTCAGATTAAAGTAAATCAATCTGGACCGTTCATGAGTTAGTCACTATGCAGTCCATTTTTCTATAAATAGAAGCTCATTCCTTCATTATTTCTTACGAATTCACTGAAACTCTTGAGAGAGAAACTATAGAGAGTTCTTCTTCTATAATCTTGAAAGCGTATTTCTTTAGAGTTTAAGAAAGATTTCAAAACAGTAGTGCAAGTTTTCTTCAAGTATATTCATTCTACCAATATTGAATACTTTTCTTTTTAAGGTAGGGGATATAATTGTCGTACTCAGTAAAGGATATTATTATTATTCGTTATTATGTTGGAATAACTTTGATAATGATCTACCGTATACATGGTGAAATTCTTCTATTATTCCATTCTTTATTATTATATTGGAATAACTTCATTATCAAGCACTTGCATACATGGTGAAATTCTTCTATTATTTCATTCTTTATTATTATTATGTTGAATATTATCATGCAGTATGCGTATTTCTATGGGGACGAATTAGATTATTTATTTATTATTACATTGGATATATCACATGCATGCGTTTAAGCGGGACTGGTTCAATTATTTATTATTACATTGGGAATAACCGTATTTATTATCGCATTGCGAATCTATGCGATCTATCGCACGCATGGTGAAATCATACATTATTCCATTCTTTATTATTATGTTGGAATAACCTATCTATGTGGATTACCACATGCATGGTGAATGATCCTTCGTATTTATACGTATAGTATTTTCATTTAAAAGGGGTTTCTTCCAGGGGAAGATTCGTAATTTTTTTGACCCTCAAAAATTCTGAAAAAATTTGAAATGATAATTTAATGAGTTTTCTAAATTGTGTCGAAAAATGGCGATTTTTGGATGTATAGATTAAGAGTTATGGATTTTATGGGAAAAGACTATTTTAAAAGTAAACTCTTATAACTCCTTGTGGTTAACTCCAAAATTTATGAAATTTTTATTGGGAGTACATGTATATAACAGGAGTATACCCTGTAAATTTCGAAATTTTTGGACAAAAGTACAATTTATGATAAATATCTAAATATTCGGAAGTTTTAGCCATATGAAAAATAGTAAATGAATTTTAAAAATTCTGAGAAAAATATATGTTCAAGATGGGACTATATTCTGCTAAATCCCAGAAAAGAAATATTTTTGGGACTGATTTGGTATTTTTCATAAAAATGAACTAGTTATGAGTAAATGAATTAAATATGTTTTGTGAAGTAATAAAATTGGAAAATAGGATTTTATGGCTTGAAAATCCTATATAGGGTATATGCAGATTTTGATGAAGGATTTGATCATTGATTATGAAATCTTATGAGTATGGCATTTTTGAATGATTAAATGCATTATTTGATAAAGTGTAAACAATTGAAATAAATTGTTTATAAGTTTAAGAAATGATTAAAATATTGTTATAATATTAATGATATTAGATTATGAGATTATTAAGTGATTGATAAAATTTGGTTATTATTGAACGCTGGATAAATTGTATTTTAAATGTTTAATATTTATCATTTATCTCATTTGATTGATTCTTATATCATTGTCATCATCCTCATGCTTATATTGTGTTGAAAGTCATCTGTTGCCTGTAGTGCATAGAGTGACTTGGTATGATTATGACTAGGGATTATTCGGTATAATCATGACTGTAATGTTACAAATGATGTGGAAAAAGTCCTTATTGGCCCGTAGTGCATTGATGGACAGTTTTTGGTATGATTATGGCTGTGGATTCTCTTGCCGAGGGTGCAGAAAGATGAATTGTTTTATGGCATGATCGGGATAGTTGATGAAAACACGATTATCTTTGGCCCGTAGTGCATGGATAATTCGTGGTCGTGATATCTAATGAATATCCTTGGCACGTAGTGCGGGGATGATTCGATGATGTGGATTAATTATTGGAAATGAGTCTCGTGATGAAATATTAATTCATGGATGTAATAATAATGAATATCTTTGGTAGTAGTGCATGGATAATTCATGGATGTGATACTAACGAATATCTTTGTAGTAGTGCATGGATAATTCGATGATGTGGATTATTTAAGCTGAGTCTCAGCAATAAAATATTGGTTATACACTTTTAATTTGTAGAAGATAGTAGATATCATGTTCTACTTGACTCTTCTAAAATATAGTTGTATGTCTTTGGCTTGTAGTGAAAAGATGAATTGTTAATGAATATCTTTGGCCGTAGTGCAAAGATGAATTTATTAGTATGATTATGAACAAGAATTGTGATTTGGTATAACCACGATTTTTGATGTTTCAGGTGAAGATAGGTGATGAAAATTATCTTCATCCTGGGTGCGAAGAGGAATTTAGAATCACAATTATGATTATGAGTTATTCATATGATTGTGGACAGGAATTGTTGATTGATGTTACAAGAATAAAACAATATTGGTGGACTTTTAACATAGAAGATAATAGATCGATGGTCTATTTGACTCTTCTAATGTATTGCTTCGTTCATTGCTATGACTATGGTTGAAAAGTTTTATCATCTACCATATGTTCTAAATCTCTGATTTATTATTGATGAAAGCTATTGATAATTTAATTATCTTTAGTCATGATATTCCTTACTGGGCTAGTTGTGCTCACCCTTTCTGCTTCACAATTCCTTTTAGGTAATAAAAGTGTTGCCGTAAGAGTGTTGTCGGGTCGAGCGGGGATAACAGGGGAATAGAACAGTGGTCTCTATCTGTGAAGGTTCTTCTTAAATAGTATAGAAAAATGTGTTGTATTCTATACAACATTTAGTAGTTATATTTGGTGAATCAAATAGGGTGAGGTGAACCCAACTTTGGAAGGATGTTTTGCCACTATCATATAAGATGTCTAATGACATACAACCTCGTGTTATCATAAGACAGGGTTGTGCGCATCCACTTGCTAAGTATATCTACGGGCACTACCTATATGATCTTGGAGTTGATTTAAAATATAATATTCACTTGGAGACAGTGGAGATAGTTATATGTCAAGAGAAGACTCACCATTAGAAAGAAGATGATAGTAATCTTCTAGTTTTTTTTGGGGTCTATTAGGTGACCAAGGATAATTACGTGGCCATATGATATCTATTATAATCTAGGCGCATGGCCTCCCATGTACGAAGGTTTCCTTGAGCACTTCCCAAAGATTTTAGTTTCTAAAACTGTCTTTGACTATACTTTTATGTAAAGTACTATTGTAAGGTTGTGGTCGAGGCACCATGAGAGTTACATACATTTGTATTAAAACTCACAGTTAACTGTGGTTGTATTCTATACGACAGCTCAATAATTTTATAAATGAAGTTGTATTTAAATTTTGTACCATGTATCTGGCGACTCAGAATGGGTGATGTATACCTAATTTTGGGAGCATCACATTTGGTATCAGAGCTTAGGGATATGGTCGCTGGTGGAGATAAGAGTCTAGAACTAGGAGGGGAGAGACGAGTTATATACTTCGCTAGTGTGTGACTTACCTAAGCTAAAATTGTTTACTTGATAAGTTGACAAATTGTGATATGTCAATTAACCTTTGTTTTGAAGATATATTCTAGAATGATATCTAAAATACAGGAGATGAGCAATGGAAAAATCATGATCTGAGAGGATATAGCAGGAGAAGGTACAATCCAAAAAAGCAAGGTATTCTCATCTCTTCGAATATCAGGTACGTACGTAAATTTCGAGGGCGAAATTTCATAAGGAGGGGTGATTGTGAGACCCCGAATATTATGAAATAAAAGTATTCAAATATTTTTCTATTTTGGTAAATAGCACGGTATTGATTATTGATGCTTATGTGATAAGTCGCTCGGTTTTATTTTATTGGTATTATTAATGTAATAAAGCGAAGAAAAGCTTTTATATAAAACAAAATACTTTTATAAAGTTATTCTATAAATAGAATATAATATATTCTATTGTGCATAATGTTTTGCATAATAAAATCTTTTTATATAAAACAGAATACTTTTATAAAGTTATCTATTTTATTAGACAATAATTAGAATATATTATATTTTATTATGCATAGTGTTTGCATAATTGCATTTTATAGTGTTTGCATAGTAAAATCTTTTATAAAGTTATTTGTTTTATTAGATTATAAATAGAATATATTATATTTTATTTAAAAGATTTTGCTTTAAATATGGGCCGTCAGATTAAAGTAAATCAATCTGGACCGTTCATGAGTTAGTTACTATGCAGTCCATTTTTCTATAAATAGAAGCTCATTCCTTCATTATTTCTTACGAATTCACTGAAACTCTAGAGAGAGAAACTATAGAGAGAGTTCTTCTTCTATAATCTTGAGCGTATTTCTTTAGAGTTTAAGAAAGCTTTGAGTGTAGTGCAAGTTTTCTTCAAGTATATTCCCGCCCTACCAGTTGGAATACTTTTCTTTTTAAGGTAGGGGATATAATTGTCGTACTCGTAAAGGATATTATTATTATTCATTATTCTGTTGGAATAACCTGTATACGCAGACTACCGTATACATGGTGAAATTCTTCTATTATTCCATTCTTTATTATTATGTTGGAATAACATTCATGCCAATAATCGCATACATGGTGAAATTCTTCTATTATTCCATTCTTTATTATTACATTGGAATATCACATGCATGCGTTTTACGCCGGACTTGGTTCCGATTATTTATTATTACATTTGAATATCATATCATATGCATGCGCTTTCTTTGGATTGAGTTCCATTATTTGTTATTTTGTCTCGAATATCCTGTCAATGCGTTTTCTTATGGGACTGGTTCCATTATTTATTATTACATTGGGAATAACTTCGTCGGTGCGATCTATCGCACGCATGGTGAATCCTTCTGTTATTCCATTCTTTATTATTATGTTGGAATAACCTGTCTATGTGGATTACCACATGCACGGTGAATGATCCTTCGTATTCATACGTATAGTATTTTCATTTAAAAGGGGTTTCTTCCAGGGGAAGATTCGTAATTTTTTTGACCCTCAAAAATTCTGGAAAAATTTGAAATGATAACTTAATGAGTTTTCTAAATTGTGTCCAAAAATGGCGATTTTTGGATGTATAGATTAAGAGTTATGGATTTTATGGGAAAAGACAATTTTAAAAGTAAACTCTTATAACTCCTTGTGGTTAACTCCAAAATTTGTGAAATTTTTATTGGAAGTACATGTATATAACATGAGTATACCCTCTAAATTTTGGAATTTTTGGACAAAAGTACAATTTATGATTAATGTCTAAATATTCAGAAGTTTTAGCCTATGAAAAATAGTAAATAAATTTTAAAAATTCTGAGAAAAATATATGTTCAAGATGGGACTATATTCTGCTAAATCCCAGAAAAGAAATATTTTTGGGACTGATTTGATATTTTTCATAAAAATGAACTAGTTATGAGTAAATGAATTAAATATGTTATGTGAAGTAATAAAATTGGAAAATAGGATTTTATGGCTTGAGAATCCTATATAGGGTATATGCTGATTTTGATGAGGATTTGATCATTGATTATGAAATCTTATGAGTATGGCATTTTGAATGATTAAATGCATTATTTGATAAAGTGTAAACAATTGAAATAAATTGTTTATAAGTTTAAGAAATGATTAAAATATTGTTATAATATTAATGATATTAGATTATGAGATTATTAAGTGATTGATAACATTTGGTTATTATTGAACGCTAGATAAATTGTATTATAAATGTTTAATATTTATCATTTATCTCATTTGATTGATTCTTATATCATTGTCATCATCCTCATGCATATATTGTGTTGAAAGTCATCTGTGGCCTGTAGTGCATAGAGTGACTTGGTATGATTATGACCGAGGATTATTCGGTATAATCATAGTAGTAATGTTACAAATGATGTGAAAAAAGTCCTTATTGGCCCGTGGTGCATTAATGGGACGGTTTTTGGTATGATTATGGGTATGGATTCTCTTGACAATCTGGTGTAAAGATGAATTGTTTTATGGCATGATCGGGGATAGTTGATGAAAACACGATTATCTTTGGCCCGTAGTGCATGGATAATTCTTGGTCGTGATACTAATGAATATCCTTGGCCTGTAGTGCAGGGATGATTCGATGATGTGGATTAATTATTGAGCTGAGTCTCAGCAATGAAATATTAATTCATGGATGTAATAATAATGAATATCTTTGGCCGTAGTGCATGGATAATTCATGGATGTGATACTAACTAATATCCTTGGCCGTAGTGCATAGATAATTCGATGATGTGGATTATTTAAGCTGAGTCACGACGATAAAATATTGGTTATACACTTTTAATTTATAGAAGATAGTAGATATCATACTCTACTTGACTCTTCTAAAATATAGTTGTATGTCTTTGGCTTGTAGTGCAAAGATGAATTTTTAATGAATATCTTTGGCCGTAGTGCAAAGATGAATTTATTAGTATGATTATGAACAAGAATTGTGATTTGGTATAACCATGATTTTTGATGTTTCAGGTGAAGGTAGGCGATGAAAATTATCTTCGTCCTGGGTACGAAGAGGAATTTAGAATCACAATTATGATTATGAGTTATTCATATGATTGTGGACATGAATTGTTGATTGATGTTACAAGAATAAAACATTATTGGTGGACTTTTAACATAGAGAAGATAATAGATCTGATGGTCTATTTGACTCTTCTAATGGATTGCTCGTTCCGCTGCAACTATGGTTGAAAAGTTTTATCATCTACCATATGTTCTAAATCTCTGATTTATTATTGATGAAAGCTATTGATAATTAAATTATCTTTATTCATGATATTCCTTACTGGGCTAGTTGTGCTCACCCTTTCTACTTCACAATTCCTTTAAGGTAATAAGAGTGTTACCGTAAGAGTGTTGTCGGGTCGAGCGAGGATAACAGGGGAATAGAACAGTGGTCTCTAGCTGTGAAGGTTCTCTTTAAACAGTATAGAAAAGTGTGTTGTATTCTATACAACATTTAGTAGTTATATTTGGTGAATTAAATAGGGTGAGGTGAACCCAACTTTGGAAGGGTATTTTGCCACTATCATACAAGATGTCTAGTGACATACAACCTCGTGTTATCATAAGACAGGGTTGTGCGCATCCACTTGCTGAGTATATCTACGGGCACTACCTATATGATCTTGGAATTTATTTAAAATATAATATTCACTTGGAGACAGTGGAGATAGTTATATGTCAAGAGAAGACTCACCATTGGAAAGAAGATGATAGTAATCTTCTCGTTTTTCTTTGGGGTCTATTAGATTGACCCAAGAATAATTACGTGGCCATATGATATCTATTATAACCTAGACGCATGGCCTCCCATGTACGAAGGTTTCCTTGAGCACTTCCCGAAGATTTTAGTTTCTAAAATAGTCTTTGACTATACTTTTATGTAAAGTACCATTGTAAGGTTGTGGTCGAGGCACTATGAGAGTTACATACATTTGTATTAAAACTCACAGTTAATTGTGGTCGTATTCTATACGACAGCTTAATAGTTGTATAAATGAAGTTGTATTAAAATTTTGTACCATGTATCTGGTGACTCAGAATGGGTGATGTATACCTAATTTTGGGGGCGTCACAGGTAGTCGTTCTTCTTCCTTTGAGACGGGTGCTAGTGCCGACGTCTTCACATCATTGTTGATCCTTCTCTTCTTGAAATGTCCATTCTTATTGTTTTGGCCATGATTACCACTGAATTGGTTACCATTTCTGGCATGTTGATTCCCTTCATGCTTATTGTCACCGCTTTGATGACTGTTATCACCGGTATTATCATTTTGCCGGCTGCTCTCTTTTGGTTGGGTTAACTCATTATCGCGCTCCAATAACTGAGCCCTATTAACAACATTTGAATACAAACACAATTTATGAGAGATAAGATATTGACGTATCTCAGGTTTTAAACCTCTTAGAAACATTCACGTCATTCTCTCCTCATTATCAACCAAATGGGATGCAAATCGGGACAACTCGACAAACTTGGCTTCGTACTGTGACACGGTCATGTTGTTTTGCTCCAACTTGATAAACTCCACCCCTTTCATGTGACGAATACTTTTGGGAAAGTACTTGTCATTGAACAGCTCTTGGAACTTCTCCCAATACATCTTGAGTGCTTCAGGCTGGGTATGTTTTACAGATTCCCACCAGTAATCTGCCTCTTCGCGCAACATAAAGGTGGAAAAGGGAACCTTTTACTCCTCGGAGCATCCCAAGACATCAAATATCTTGGCGATCTGCTTTAACCACGTCTCCGCCTTAAGTGGTTTCGGCTTTCCCAAAAACTCCACGTGGTCCCAGCTCCTTAAATTGCTTAGCGGTGATCGTAGTCGAGGTTGCCATTATTTTTACGCATTATGAGCAGGAGCCGCCACTTCGATGTTGCATGAATTTAAAAAAGCTCCTAAACGCACTGGTCGTTCATCAATTGATTAGTGTTGTTGTTTACATGGGAGGATTATCGTCATCTGTTTTACATTGTCTCGATTATTGATGCGTGGAGACTCAACGGCCTCTTACGTGCTCCAATGCTTATCTCAACATTTTCAGATGCCATTTTCAAATACTGCCACAAAATAAGGGTTAATTAACATATCACATATTATCTCTATACTCTGACCGACCAATTAAATACCAAATAAACTTTGGTAGGTCATACTAGCGAATGAATTCCCCGTCTCTCCCCTCTTAGTTCTTGTCTCACATCTCAGCCAGGGATCATATCCCTAAGCTTTGATATCAACTGTGACGCCCCCAAAATAGGTATACATCACCCATCTTGAGTCACCAAATACATGGTACAGAATTCAAATACAAACTTAATTATACAACAACGTGTGTAAATATGACTAAACATATCTTTGTGAGTTTTAATACAAATATTGTCATCTAGACAATATACAAACTCAATGGGGTCCTCATTACATTTATTATCACACTATTTCACAGAATAGTGAGGACAACTAATGCACCATCTAGGATCATCACTCTGTTCCCCGACTAGTTCCTGCTACGTTCTCATTTCCTGAAGAGAATAATGAAAGTAAAAGGGTGAGCTCAACTAGCCCAGTAAGAAATATTATGACTAAGATAATGCAGAATAAATTATCAATAGTCTTCAACAATGTTAAACTGATAAAATACAATAGACATCAAGTTTAAGTGCAGCGGAACAAGCAATCCATTAGAAGAGTCAAGTAGAGAATAAAATCTACTATCTTCTATGATTTAAAAGGGGTTTCAACACTTTTATCGCCGATTCTCAGCTTAATAAATAATCCACATCATCAAATCATCCCTGCACTACAGGCCAAGGATATTCTTTAGTATCACGACCACGAATTATCTATTCACTACGGGCCAAAGATAATCATGTTTTCATCAACGGTCCTGATCATGCAATAAAATAATTCATTTTTACACCTTTGGCCGAAGAGAATCCATAGCCATAATCATACCAAAAACTTTCCATCAATACACTGCGGGCCAATGAGGACTTTTTCCACATCATTTGTAACATTACGGTCATGATTATACCGAATAATCCCTAGTCATAATCATACCAAGTCCATCTATGCACTACAGGCCACATATGACTTTCAACATAATATAAACATGAGGATGATGACAATGACATAATAATTCAATAAAACAAGTTCAAGAATTAATTTATCCAGGAACCAATAATGTCCAAATTGTCAACATGATACTTCTTTGTAGAGTAAAATTCAAAAATGCTCAGAAGAATATTTTCATGAAAAGATACTGGATGAAGCGCAAAAATCAAGGATATTCCACTAATTTCATGGAGTATAGAAGTCAAAACTTTAACCAACTGAGTATAATAAAGAATGGAATAACTAAAGAAATCACCAGGCATGCGATAGACCGTACAAACAGGTTATTTCAACAGAATAATAAATAACGAAACCAGGTCATGCGTAAACGCACAGACAAGATGTTCCAACAGAATAATAAAGAACGGAACCAGGTCATGCGTAAAGCACAGACTGGATGTTCCAACGGAATGATAAATAATGGAACTAGGTCATGCGTAAAGCACAGACAGGATGTTCCAATATAATGATAAAGAACGGAATAATAACATAAATCACCATGCATGCGGTACTTCGCATAGACAAGTTATTCCAACATAATGATAAAGAATGGAATAACAGATGAATTTCACCAAGTATAGGGTAGCCCGCGTATACAGGTTATTCCAACAGAACAATAAAGAATGGAATAAAAGAAGTTCTCTTTATGAATACAAAAGAAATAATACCCCATACCTTAGAAAGAAGAGTACTGGATATAGAAGTAGTGAAGTAGCAGAACACTTTTCTTCTTTCTCTCTATAGTTTCTTTCTCTAGAGTTTCAGTGAATTCGTAAGAAATAATGAAGGAATGAGCTTCTATTTATTGAAGAATGGACTGCATAGTAACTAATTCATGAACGGTCCAGATTGATTTACTTTAAGCAGATGCCTAGATTTAAAACAAAATCTTTTAAATAAAATATAATATATTCTATTTATAATCTAATAAAACGAATAACTTTATAAAAGTATTACATTTTTATATAAAAAGATTTTACTATGCAAAACACTATCAGTAATTATGTAACACTATGCATAATAAAATATAATATATTTTAATTATTGTCTAATAAAACAAATAACTTTATAAAAGTATTATGTTTTATATAAAAGATTTTACTATGCAAAATACTATGCATAATAGAATATTATATATTCTATTTATAGTCTAATAAAATGAATAACTTTATAAAAATATTACATTTTTATAGAAAAAGCTTTTTGTTTTATTACATTAATAATACTAATAAAACAAAAGCGAGTGACTTATCACGTAAGCATCAATAATCAATACCGAAGTGCTACTTTATGCAACCACGTGTATTATTCATTACTTTACTACTAGAAAGTAGTTCAACAGTTTTAACGGTAAAACTTCTGCCATTATTTTCATAAAAATATTTTTATCATTTTCTCAATCCGACAATGATTCCGTTGCGGGGTCCACCAATGATTTTGCCGTCGTACAAATATTCCTTGTTAAAACGAATATTCCCCGACCAATCGAATATTATATAACAACTTGCATACTTTGCAAAATTTATACATACTACCCACACCTATAACATTATATCAAATCCACTCCATAATATTTAAAAAATTATTTCGAGAAAATTAAATCTTTATTCGTAAAATTTGGGATTTTACAATCTCCCCTCCTTATGAAATTTCGCCCTCGACATTTACGTACGTACCTGGTATGCCGAACAAATGAGGATACTTCGTCAGATTCTAACTCTTGAGGTATAACCTTTTAGCGCAAAATATATTTTAAGATTCTAACAGGTACATCATCATACGTTAAATTATTCGCTATCTCGTCCGGTTTTAAATTAATAATGTGGTTCAGGTCGTCCACATATTTATGTAACATCGATACGTTAAAAACGTTATGAACACGCGACATACTTGGCGGTAAAATGAGTCTATAGGTCACAATTCCTACTCGATCGAGGATTTCAAATGGGCCAATTAAATCGAGGGTTGAGATTTCCTATCTTCGTCGATTCTTGCTTCTAGAATAACGCCCTCTTGAACCTTCTTCATTCATCAGCTCCAGGTGTGTAGCTTGAGCGACTTTAACTTTATTGATTAAAGTCGATCCTACTCGTATATTCGTTATCTTCACGTGGGTTCATATATCCGCACTTGTAACCGCATACGATCTTCTACTCAACGCGTTAGCTACCATGTTCGCTTTACCTACGATGGTATTGAATGGTACGATCGTAATCTTCAACAACTCAAGTCAACGTCTTTGGCGCATGTTACGTTCATTTTAATTGAAGAAATATTTGAGGGTTTATGAAATGGGTTTTGTACTGGGGTCAATACAAAATTCGATTTCACGCTCTAGGGGTAGGCTAAGAAGTCTTCAAGAATACGTCAGGAAATTTATTAACAACAAAAATATCATTCAAAATTGTGACCCTCATCCAAGACTTGGATAGTACGTCACATTGATACCTATCAACTTGCCATCGTCATTCACGACGTCGCCTACAGAAAGTTTGGCTTCGGTGCATTCCACTCAAGGAAGTTAACAACGAAAGGATCGGGGCTCTTTACTTATGACTTGATATGAAAATGATTGACTTTAGTGGTCTGGTTACTTTGAATTCACATAACAGGTTGGTTAGGAGTATGAAAGCTAACAACCGTACAAAAAGCATGATGAGTAGTTAACCAATCGATTCCTAAAATTGCATCAAAGGCAAGTATTTTCAAAGAGATAAGATTGACAGGTAACGTGAAAGTGTCAATTTGAATTAAACAAAATTTATAAATAGTGGAGGTAATGAATGTTTCTCCCAACAGATATATCAAAGTCTAACTTCTCCGGAGTTAACTTCAAACATTGAACACAACTAGGTGAAATAAAAGAGTGAGTAGAACCGGTATCTAACACAGTATAGACTTCACAAGATTTTATGACTAACATCCCCGTGATAATTTTATTCAGGTTCCTCGTCACGAAAAAAAATGCTCTCTCTTAAACTACCGGCTTTGGCTTGTCTGGGACATCTTTTGGTATCACTATCCCAGCTGGAATTGACTTCACCATACGACAAAATCGAGCTAGGTGACCTTGTCTTCCGCAATTAAAACACGCTTTGGATTGCTGCATACAGTTTGGACGGATGTGTCCCTCCTGTCCGCATTTGAAACATACGACCGGTGGTGGTTCTTCTTCCTTTGGACGGGTGCTAGTGCCAACGTCTTCACGTCATTGTTGAACATTCTCTTCTTGAAATGTCCATTCTTATTGTTTTGGCCATGATTACCACCGAAGTGGTTACCATTTCTGGCATGTTGATTCCCTCCATGCTTATTGTCACCACTTTGATGACTGTTATCACTGGTATTATCATTTTTGCCGGCTGCTCTCTTTTGGTTGGGTTAACTCATTATCGCACTCCAATAACCGAGCCTTATTAACAACATTTGAATACAAACACAATTTATGAGAGATAAGATATTGACGTATCTCAGGTTTCAAACCTCTTAGAAACATTCGCGTCATTCTCTCCTCATTATCAACCAAATGGGACGCAAATCGGGACAACTCGGCAAACTTGGCTTCGTACTGCGACACGGTCATGTTGTTTTGCTCCAACTTGATAAACTCCACCTCTTTCATATGACGAATACTTTCGGGAAAGTACTTGTCATTGAACAGCTCTTGGAACTTCTCCCAATACATCTTGAGCGCGTCAGGTTGGGTACGTTTTACAGATTCCCACCTGTAATCTGCCTCTTCGCGCAACATAAAGGTGGCAAAGGGAACCTTTTACTCCTCGGAGCATCCCAAAACATCAAATATCTTGGTGATCTGCTTTAACCACGTCTCGGCCTTAAAGTGGTTCTGGCTTTCCCAAAAACTCCGGTGGTTCTAGCTCCTTAAATTGCTTAGCGGTGACCGACCGTGGGTTGCGATTATTTTTACCTGCATTGTGAACAAGAGCCGCCTTCGCCTGATGTTGCATGAATTCTAAAAAGCTCCTAAATGTACCGTTGTTCATCAATTGATCAGTGTTGTTGTTTACAGGAGGATTATCGTCATCCTATTGCACATTGTCCTGATTATTGATCTGTGGAGACTCAATGGTCTCCTGTGCTACATTGCTTATCTCAACATTTTCAGATGCCATTTTCAAATACTGCCACAAAATAAGGGTTAATTAACATATCACATATTATCTCTATACTCTAACCGACCAATTAAATACCAAATAAACTTAGGTAGGTCATACTAGCGAAGGAATTCCCCGTCTCTCCCCTCTTAGTTCTTGTCTCACATCTCAGCCAGGGATCATATCCCTAAGCTTTGATACCAACTGTGACGCCCCCAAAATAGGTATACATCACCCATCTTGAGTCGCCAAATACATGGTACAGAATTCAAATACAAACCTAATTATACAACAGTCGTGTAAACGCACAGACAGGATGTTCCAACAGAATAATAATGAACGGAGCCAGGTCATGCTTAAAGCATAGACATGATATTCCAACAGAATGATAAATAATGGAACCAGGTCATGCGTAAAGCACAGACAGGATGTTCCAACAGAATGATAATGAACATAATAATAACAGAAATCACCATGCATGCGGTACTTTGCATAGACAGGTTATTCCAACATAATGATAAAGAATGGAATAATAGAAGAATTTCACCAAGTATAGGTTAGGCCGCGTATATAGGTTATTCCAATAGAACAATATAGAATGGAATAACAGAAGTTCTCTTCATGATTACAAAAGAAATAATAACTCCTACCTTAGAAAGAACAGTACTGGATATAGAAGTAGTGAAGTAGCAGAACACTTTTCTTCTTTCTCTCTATAGTTTTTCTTTCTAGAGTTTCAGTGAATTCGTAAGAAATAATGAAGGAATGAGCTTCTATTTATTGAAGAATGGACTGCATAGTAACTAATTCATGAACGGTCCAGATTTAAAACAAAATCTTTTAAAGAAAATATAATATATTCTATTTATAATCTAATAAAACGAATAACTTTATAAAAGTATTCTGTTTTATATAAAAAGATTTTACTTTGCAAAATACTATACACGCACTATGTAACACTATGCATAATAAAATATAATATATTCTAATTATTGTCTAATAAAACAAATAACTTTATAAAAGTATTCTATTTTATATAAAAAGATTTTACTATGCAAAACACTATGCATAATAGAATATTATATAGGAAATTGTTAAATCCACAACATAAAATGTTATTTCCACAACAAAAGTGTCGCTATAGATCCTATAGCGACGGTTTTCACCGTCACTATACATCTACAGCGACACTTTTGTTGTGGAAATAACAAAAAGTGTTGTGGATTTAACAATTCCCTATTATATATTCTATTTATAGTCTAATAAAATGAATAACTTTATAAAAATATTCTGTTTTATATAAAAAGCTTTTCTGTTTTATTACATTAATAATACTAATAAAACAAAGCTGAGTGACTTATCACGTAAGCATCAATAATCAATACCGTGTGCTACTATGCAACTAACGCCAGACGTATCTTTATTTTTACTACCGAGAGTAGTTCAGCGGTTTTAACGGTAAAACTTCCACCGTTATTTTCATAAAAATATTTTTGTCGTTTTCTCAATCCGACAATGATTTCGTTGCGGGGTCCACCAATGATTTTGCCGTCGTACGAATATTCCTTGGTAAAACGAATATTCCCCGACCAATCGAATATTATATAACAACTTGCATACTTTGCAAAATTTATAAATACTACCCACAACTATAACATTATATAAAATCCACTCCATAATATTTAAAAAATTATTTCGAGAAAATTAAATCTTTATTCGTAAAATTTGGGATTTTACATTGATAAATAAAACATTAATACTTTAATATTAATGATAATTATTTAAAAATAATTTTAAATGTTTTAAAAATCATTTAAGGGTAATGTAAATATTTTAAAATATTCTAAGTTATTATAAATAACTTTAATATTTTAGCAATGGTTTCATTAATAGTTTAATGTTAATTAAATATTATTGCTAATAGAATTATTTAATATTTAAATCATTTAATAATGATTCCGATGTTTGAAAATTCATGACAAATTATAATAAACTTTTAAAAATTATTATAAGTCATTTAAAAATAATATGACTGATATTAAGTTAAAGAATAGAGTCTTAGACTCGATAATTACCCGATAAAGCCATCGGTACACCGACATGTTTCAGAAATTGATCTAGACTTAGATAATTTGATTAGATATGTGTTTATTTGTGATTCAATGGTTGTTATACATGGGTGACAATGTGATTAGGTTATGTGTTGACTGCAATAAGCAGTATTATGTGTAACGCCCCCAAAATTAGGTATACGTCACCCATCTTGGGTCGCCACTTACATGGTACATAAATTCAAATACAAACTTAATTATACATCCGTAGGTGTAACATACGACAATACATAAAGCGAGAGTTCTAATAGGAATATTGTCATTTAGACAATATCCATACTCAAGGAGTCCTCATTACAATTATTATCACACTATTTCACAGAATAGTGAGGACTACTAATGCTATCCTCTGGACCATTACTCCGTTCCCCGACTCGTCCCAAATTTATATTCTCATTTCACGAAGAGAACGGTGAAAGAAAGGGTGAGCTCAACTAGCCCAAAGAAGAAATATTATGACTAAGATAATGCAGAATAAATTATCATTAGCCTTCAACGATGTTAAAGCGATAGAATACAATAGACAACCGGGTTTAAGCTGCGGTGAATATACAATCCATTAAAAGAGTCAAGTAGAAAATAAAGTCTACTATCTTTTATGATTTAAAAGGTTTTTCATCACTGTTATAGCTGAGACTCAGCTATAATAAATATTCCACCACATCTAATCATCCCTGTACCACGGTCAAGAATTTTCATTAAATCATCAATGGTCATGACTATACCTAATAAACCCTGGTCATAATCATACCAAAAACTATTCATCAATGCTTTAAAGGCCACTGAGGACTTTTATCACATCATTTATAACAGGTCATGATTATACCGAATGATCCCTGGTCATAATCATACTGAGTCCATCTATGCACGTAAGCCAAAGATGACTTTCATCACATCATTTGTAACATTACGGCCATGATTACAATCGAATAGTCTCTCGGTCATAATCATACCAAGTCCATCTATGCACTGAGGCCACAGATGACTTTCAACATAATATAAACATGAGGATGATGACAATGAATAAGAATTCAATAAAACAAGTTCAAGAATTATTTTATCCAGGAATTATTAACGTCCAAATTGTAAACATGATACTGTTTTGTAGAGTAAAATTCAAGAATGATCAGAAGAATATTTCCATGAAAAGATACTGGATGAAACGCAAATATCAAGGATATTTTACTAATTTCATGGAGTATAGAAGTCAAAGTTTTAACCAATTTGGGTATAATAAAGAATGGAATAACAAAAGAAATCACCACCGTACATGCGGTACTTCGATGATGAGTTATTCAATGAGAATAATAATAATCGAACTAGGTCGTGAAATTCAACCCACAAGATGATCCAATGAATAATAAATTTGAATAATAAACAATGGAACTGTGTAGGTGTAAAACACATGCATGGATATTCCAAATGAATAATAAATGCGGAATAATAACAATGGAACTGTGTGGGTGTAAAAACACATGCATGGATATTCCAACGAATAATAAAGAATGGAATAATGAAGAAGATCACCAAGTATAGGGGATTCCGTATATACTGAGTTATTCCAACAGAATAAATAAGAATGGAATAATATAAGGATTTCACCAAGTATAGGGTACGCTGGCGTATACGAGGTTATGTATAGGGTATACCACTTTTACTGAGTTATTCAAGAGAATAATAATGAATGGAATAATGAAGTTCTCTTCATGAATAAGAAAGAATAACACCTTACGAAGTACAACAAATAATACCCCTTACCGTAAAAAGACACCTTTGGATATCAAAGTAGTGAAGTACCGAATACTCTTCTTCTTTCTCTCTATAGATTTTCTCTATAGCTTCTCTCTATAATTTCTCTCTCTAGAGTTTCAATTGAATTCGTAAGAAAATAATGAAGGAATGAGCTTTATTTATAGGAAAATAGAATGCATAGTAATTAATCCATGAGCGGTCCAGATTGATTTACTTTAATCGGCGGTCCATATTTAAAGCAAAATCTTTTAAATAAAATATCATATATTCTATTTATATAAAAACATTTTACTATGCAAACACTATGCAACACTATGCATAATAAAATATAATATATTCTATTTATAGAATAACTTTAATAACGTATTCATTTTTATATAAAAGATGTTTACGTTTTATTACGTTAATAATACGAATAAAACAAAAGCGTCATTATCGCTATAATAATTCATATTATTAATCGATGATAATGGAATCAAACTGAGTGACTTCTCACATAAGCATCAATAATCAATACAGGTGTGCTACTATGCAACCACACGACATTCTTTATTACTTTTACTACCGAGTAGTTCAACAAAGATATCAGCGGTAAAACTTCATAGTTATTTTAATAAAATATTTTTGTCGTTTTCTCAATCCGACAATAATTACATTGTGGGGTCCACCAATGATTGAGTAGTTATGCGAATATTCCTGCTAAGCAACCGAATATTCCCTGACCAATCGAATATAATATAACCACTTGCATACTTTGCAAAATTTATAAATACTACCCACAACTATAATATTATCTCAAATTCACACCATAATATTAAAAATTATTTCGACAAAATTTAAATCTTTATTGATAAAAACGGGGTCTCTGATCTCCCCTCCTTATGGAATTTAGCCCTCGAAATTAGGTGCGATACTGATATGATAAAGAGGTGAGGATACCTTGAATACCTTTATCGTTAAAAATATTAAATTCATCTTCGCAATCCAGGCAAAGATATTCATTAACAATTCATCTTTGCACTACTGAGCCAAAGATATACAATCTGTAAAACCAATAATCTTTGAGACTTTGACTTAATAGTATCACGACCACGAATTATCCATGCACCTTTGGCCAAGGATATTCGTGTTTTCAATCTGATCATGATTATATACCGAATAATCCTTGGTCGTAATCATACCAAGTCTATCAATGCACTACTGACCAAAGATGACTTTTACCACATCCATGAATTAATATTTCATTCTTTGAGACTCATTTCGATAATTAATCCATATCATCGAATCATCCACGCACTACTGGGCCAAAGATATTCATTAGTATCACGACCACGAATTATCCATGCACTTCTGACCCAAAGATAATCGTGTATTCATTAATATCACGACCACAAATTATCTATGTACTACTACCGAAGATAATCGTGTATTCATTAGTATCACGACCATGAATTATCCATGCACTACGGCCAAAGATAATCGTGTATTCATTAGTATCACGACCATAAATTATCCATGCACTATGGCCAAAGATAATCGTGTATTCATTAGTATCACGACCATGAATTATCCATGCACTACGGCCAAAGATAATCGTGTATTCATTAGTATCACAACCACAAATTATCCATGCACTACGTGCCAAAGATAATCGTGTATTCATTAGTATCACGACCACGAATTATCCATGCACTACGGCCAAAGATAATCGTGTTTTCAATTACCGTTATGATTATACCGAACAATCCCTGGTCATAATCATACCAAGTCCATCTATGCACTACAGGCCACAGATGACTTTCAACATAATATAAGCATGAGGATAATGATATAAAGAATTAATCAAATGAGATAAAGGATAAATATTAAACATTTATAATATAATTTATCCAGGATTCAAGAATATCCCCATGTTATCAATCACTTAATAATCTCATAATCTAATATCATTAATATTATAACAATATTTTAATCGCTTCTTAAATTTATAAACAATTTATTTCAATTGTTTACGCTTTACCATATAATGCATTTAATCATTTAAAATGCCATACTCATAAGATATCATCACCAATGATCAAATCCTCATCAAAAAAAATATGCATATACTCTATATAGGATTCTCAGCCATAAAATCCTATTTTCAACTTTGTTACTTCACATAACATATTTAACTCATATGTTAAGTAACTAAACTATTTTCATGAAAAATACCAAATCAGTCCCAAAAATATTTCTTTTCTGGGATTTAGCATAATATAGTCCCATAATGAAAATATATTTTCTCGGAATTTTTAAAATTCATTTACTATTTTCAAAAATTAATTTCTAATTAATTCCTTAAGAAATTAGCTACCTCAAGTTTAACTCCAAAAATTCCCAAATCTTGGCAGGACCTTACACATGTTAACGTGAGCTTCGGTTTAAATTTCATGGTCATCGGAGTTATAGAACTCGGTTATAGCATTTTTCGAGAAAAACCTAAATATTGAAATAGTCATAACTTGCTCATTTTAAGTCAGAATGAGCTCATTTTTGGACAGGAGGTACTTTATACCATATACCTTAATGTCCCAAAAGGCCAGAATTTTTCTCATAATTTAAGTGGCCGAAACAGCCCCTCTAAAATCATGGTAATAGCTTTTTCGGTTTTTGCAGCTTTGCACTCCTTTGCTAAAATCAGTCCACACAAAAATCTACAACACCTTTTCCAGTAATTCCACTTGGATTAGCTAGGTAACTCATAGATCTAACTCTAGGACTTGACCACACTCAAAAATTCAAAATATAATAGGAGATATGGTTAATTGAATTTCATGTTACGTTTTTCACCAAAATCTGATTTTCAACTCTTTGTGATTTTTAAGAAACTTTCATGTTTTCACATACTAACCAACATAACTCATCATAACACTTACTAATACCACGTATACCCATGATTTTCATTAGTCCAATGCTTTTATTATGACTTTCATCATAAACCACGTAAACTGTTCATTTTAGTTGAAGAAATATTTGAGGGTTTAAGAAATGGGTTTTATACTGGGGTCAATACAAAATTCGATTTCACGCTCTAGGGTAGGCTAGAAAGTCTTCAAGAATACGTCAAGAAATTTATTAATAATAGAAATATCATTCAAAACTGTGACTCTCATCCAAGACTTGGATAGTACGTCACATTGATACCAACTGTGACTTCTATCCCTTAACCTAGATAGCACCTCACAATGATACCTATAAACTTGCCATCTTCATTCACGATGTCGCCTCTGAGAAAATCGGGCGGTGCATTCCATACAAGGAATTCAACAACGAAAGATTGGGGCTCTTTACTTATGGCTTGATATGACAATAATTGACTTTAGTAGTTTGGTTACTTGAATTCGCACAACAAAGGTTGGTTATGAATATAAAAGCTAACAACCTTACTGAAAAGCATGATGAGTAGTTAACCAAGCGATTCCTAAAATCACATCAAAGGCAAGTATTTTCAAAAAGATAAGATCGACGAAGTAGCGTGAAAATGTTTATTTGAATCAAACAAGATTTAAAAATAGTAAGCGGTAGATGAGGCTCCTACTAACGAAGTTTCGACCGATAAGTCAAAGTCTAACTTCTCCGAGTCAAATTTAAGCGTTGAAGCATAAGCAAGAGAGATAAAATAATGGGTAGAAGCAGGTATCTTATAAGGTATAGACTTACGTAATTTATAATTAACTAACTTCGTAACTAACCGTTTGGTTTACTCGCTTTTGAGAAGTCGTGAAAATGCACTTCCTAAAACCAACGACTTTGTTTTGTCCATATCCACCTTTGGTGCCACCGTCCCAGCTAGACTTGACTTTGGTGCACAACAAAATTGAGCTAAATTACCTTCTCTTCTTGCAATTTCCACTTCTATTATCTTTGCCATGATTACCACCAAGTGGTTACCATTCTTAGCATGATAATTTCCCCACGATGGTTATCATTGTTTAATAGCCATTGCCACCGAAGATGATTATTATCGTATTGTTGGTCGTTACCTTTTGTTTGAAATTTGAATCAACACTCTCATGTGCTTCATTGCTTATCTCGGCATTTTCGGATGTCATTCTCAAACACTTTGTCACAAAACAAGGGTTAATTAACATATCACATATTATCCCTATACTACGTGACCAATTAAATACCAAATAAACTTAGGTAGGTCATACTAGCGAAGGAATTCCTATCTCTCTCCCTCCTAGTTCTAGTCTCACGTCTTGGCAGGATCATATCCTAAGCTCGATACCAAGCTGTGCGCCCCAAAATTAGGTATCGTCGTCACCCATCTTGGGTCGCCACTTACATGGTACATAAATTCAAATACAAAATTAATTATACATCCGTAGGTGTAACATACGACAATACATAAAGCGAGAGTTCTAATAGGAATATTGTCATTTAGACAATATCCATACTCAAGGAGTCCTCATTACAATTATTATCACACTATTTCACGAATAGTGAGGACTACTAATGCTATCCTCCGGACCATTACTAGTTCCCAGACTCGTCGGCTATATTCTCATTTCAAGAGAAGAAACGGTGAAAGAAAGGGTGAGCTCAACTAGCCCAAGAAGAAATATTATGACTAAGATAATGCGAGAATAAATTATCATTAGCCTTCAACGAGTGTTAAAGCGATAGAATACAATAGACAACCCGGTTTAAGCTGCGTTGAATATGCAATCCATTAAAAGAGTCAAGAAGAAAATAAAGTCTACTATCTTTTATGATTTAAAAGGTTTTTCATCACTGTTATAGCTGAGACTCAACTTTAATAAATATTCCACCACATCTAATCATCCCTGTACCACGGTCAAGAATTTTCGTTAAATCATCAATGGTCATGACTATACCGAATAAACCCGGTCATAATCATACCAAAAACTATTCATCAATGCTTTACCAGGCCACTGAGGACTTTTATCACATCATTTATATGTGTCATGATTATCTTAGAATGATCCTCGGTCATAATCATACTAAGTCCATCTATGCACGTAAGCCAAAGATGACTTTCATCACATCATTTGTAACATTACGGTCATGATTACATCGAATAGTCTCTGGTCATAATCATACCAAGTCCATCTATGCACTACAGGCCACAGATGACTTTCAACATAATATAAACATGAGGATGATGACAATGAATAAGAATTCAATAAAACAAGTTCAAGAATTATTTTATCCAGAATTATTAACGCCCTAATTGTCAACACGATCTTTGTTTTGTAGAGTAAAATTCAAGAATGATCATAAGAATATTTCCATGAAAGATCTTTGGATGAAACACACGAATATCAAGGATATTTTACTAATTTCATGGAGTATAGAAGTCAAAGTTTTAACCAATTTGGGTATAATAAAGAATGGAATAACAAAAGAAATCACCACGCATGCGGTACTTGGCGTAGACAAAAGTTATTCCAATGTAATAATAATAACGGAACCAGTCGTGAAATTCACAAGCAGGATGATGATCCAATGAGAATAATAAATCTTTGAATAATAAACAATGGAACGGTCAGGTCCGGTAAACACACGCGATGAGGATATTCCAGCGAGAATAATAAATGCGGAATAATAAACAATGGAACCAGGTGTAGGTGTAAAACACACAGACAGGATATTCCAACAGAATAATAAAGAATGGAATAACAGAAGAAGATCACCAAGTATAGGGGATTCCGCGTATACAGGTTATTCCAACAGAATAAATAAGAATGGAATAATATAAGGATTTCACCAAGTATAGGGTATGCCGCGTATACAGGTTATGTATAGGGTATACCACTTTTACAGGTTATTCCAATAGAATAATAATGAATGGAATAACAGAAGTTCTCTTCATGAATAAGAAAGAATAACACCCCTTACGGGTACAACAAATAATATCCCTTACAGTAAAAGACACTGGATATCAAAGTAGTGAAGTACCAGAATACTCTTCTTCTTTCTCTCTATAGATTTTCTCTCTATAGCTTCTCTCTATAATTTCTCTCTCTAGAGTTTCAGTGAATTCGTAAGAAAATAATGAAGGAATGAGCTTCTATTTATAGGAAAATAGAATGCATAGTAATTAATCCATGAACGGTCCAGATTGATTTACTTTAATCGACGGGTCCATATTTAAAAGCAAAATCTTTTAAATAAAATATCATATATTCTATTTATATAAAAACATTTTACTATGCAAACACTATGCATAATAAAATATAATATATTCTATTTATAGAATAACTTTAATAACGTATTACATTTTATATAAAAGATGTTTACATTTTATTACGTTAATAATACTGAATAAAACAAAAGCGTCATTATCGCATTATAATAATTCATATTATTAATCGGTGATAATGGAATCAAAATGAGTGACTTCTCACATAAGCATCAATAATCAATACTGGTGTGCTACTATGCAACCACCGTATTCTTTATTACTTTTACTACTGAGAGTAGTTCAACAAGATCAAGCAGTAAAACTTCGTAGTTATTTTAATAAAATATTTTTGTCGTTTTCGATCAATGATAATAATTACATTAGGGTCCACCAATGATTGAGTAGTTATGCGAATATTCACCGCTAAACCTAAGAATATTCCAGACCAATCGAATATAATATAACCACTTACATACTTTGCAAAATTTATAAATACTACCCACAAATATAATATTATCTCAAATTCACACCATAATATTAAAAAATTATTTCGACAAAATTTAAATCTTTATTGATAAAATCTGGGGTCTCGCATTATGTGTTGAGATATGTTATTCTAATCAGTAAAATGATCTTATTACTGATAGGTGATTACATAAAAGATAAAACTAAGTTGCAAATTGTAAGCGGTAGATCGTCAAGGTGATATCTTACCTTTGCATTTCCTGTATGCAATGGACATGAGTAAGAATGTTTCTGCATTATATTATTACTGTACAGATTATTAACCCTATATTATATACGATTATTGATTATCAACATGTTAATATATGGTAATTCAGATATATATATTCTGTTCGTTAATTTCTATAAATGGTTATACAAGTGTCCCCACTTGGATAATCATTATATTTAATCACATGTTGATACACATTTGTTAATTACCCGTGTATATATATATATATATATATATATATATATTGAATTATAGATTATTGTTGAACAAAATAAAACCTTACTATTATCCAACTGAATTGCTTTGGTTTGTAACCTAGACAAGTATGAACATCCCTTACACGAGGAAAACTTTTTATGCACCCAAGGTGGACAGAGTGAACGATACCCTCGTTCTTGCATGTAGTGTTGATCAATACAGGGCATAACGGGCTGATCACCACCGTGCCCGTAAGTTATGACAGTTTATACATGAAGTTCTATTTATCCTTTTCAAAAATGAAAACAATGTTCATAGTATGTCACCTTAACCCTAGTTATAGTCAATATGTAGTTTCAAAAATTTGAAAGAGAGTTGTTATGTTATTATTATCGGTTCAGATTACTTCACAACTGTTGATTTGTTGTAGAAGGGTAGTATAAAGAAAATATTTAAATTCTTTCAGCTTATATATATAATTGCTATTACTTGCTGGGCACTCAAATGTTCATCCTTGCTTAATTTAAATGTTTTCAGCTAAGTGTGAACAGCCAGAGAGCTCTGCTAAGAACAAGGGAAAGGGAAAGGTTGCTGAATGAACGCAATGCTATTTTATGTAATAGTTAACTTTATTAAGACAAGTATGATATATTATATCTATCATGGGTTGTAATGAATGTTTAAAGGTTACGTACTTGGGATTTAGACTCTGATGATATGTAAATTAAGTTGATATTTATATTATTGTTATTATTATTAGTATTATTCCGCTCATAGAAATGGTATCGTGAAGCACCGAGTTCGGGTTTCAAGTACCCGGATTTGAGGGCTTTTCATCTGATCCCCCATGGAGGTGCTTCGTGGTTGGTGATCATGTCTTTATATATATTTACAGCTTTTATATATATACCTTCTTACTGCTTTCATACAAATTACGGTATCATGTGCGTCTAGGAATCATGTGATCACAGATTCAGCCTATTGGATCTAGATTCGGTTCTCGTGATGGACATTTTCAGCTGTAAGTAGCATGCAAATTATTCTGTAGTGTCTGAATTTCCTCAGATGGTTTTCATACCTACGAGGAAGTCGACATTATTTTGTACATTATTTTCTTACAGATGCTTCGCATCTCAAAAATAATATCAATCAAGCCGAACACTTAATAAAATGGAAGTGTAAAGGTCTCAATTACTATTGAACATCAGGGTTTGAGAAACCTCTTTTATAAAACATCACTGCCATATCTTGCTAAAAACTAAATTTTTACATAAATTCAAACCCTGTGTATATAGGTGCGAACGAGGCCTCGCACTACTTCCAAATAACAGCACATTGACCCACACATACACACATTTAGACAATAGTTTCTTGAAAAGAGGCGGTCACCGTGGTAACACGGATGTCGGGGGGTGCCAAACACCTTCCTTCCTCATAATCAAGTCCCCGGACCCTAATGAATCTCGGTTTCACCGACCCGTATATCAGTGTCACATCACTAGGTCAATGTGCAAACCTTTTCTCGGTTGTGTTGGTACAACCATTTAAAAAACCAACTGGCGACACTTAACAGTCCATCGTCGACATTATACATGTCAGACCTTTTTCACTTGTTTTTTCAAACAAATCTCACCTAAAATGAGAACACCAAAGAATAAGTAACGGAAAGGGACATTTAAAAATCCCGACGTCGACAGGTGGCGACTCCGCTGGGGACCCCAGTAAGAGGACTTAAGCCGCTATTACAATTTTTTCAAAAATGTTATCTGCTTGTGTGTGGATGTTGCATTTACATTTATGATGAATGTGTAAGAATGCATTTACTTATTGCACTTAGTGCCTCGCACCATATCTGCTTGTGATATTAGTGCTTCTCACATGTTATCATTTCCATAGGGTGAGACGCGATGTATGTGAATATATGTTGTGTGGTTCCTCTACCAGGAGGCTATCCCGTCAGTGTTTGATTACTGGACTCGTATGAAGACTAATTCCCGCGAGGCTCAGGAAAGGCACGACCCAAATTCGCTCCAGTTGAAAGACAGAATTAATTTCCCGTTGAGTAAATTGCGATGATTTGGGAACCTTCATGCCAAAAAGCCGCGAGAGTAACCTAAGATAGGTCAGCCTCTGATAGACCCAAAACGGAAGAAAGTCTCTTCATGCTTTCTCATTTTTAATTACTTGTAAGCACATTTACTTGTAATTTCATCCATATTTATCTCCATGTAATGAGAAATATGAAGAAATGTGTACACATACATATTTAAATTGACATGTTACAAACATCTAACATCCGTGTTGCAGGATAAATTCCTAAAATGGAAACATCACATAGCATGTTATTATACACAAATTCCCTAAAGACTAAACTATGTAAGTCTTTCGCAGGGAACCAATCAGACCTACTACCCGGTCAAAATCCAAAAAGGCTATAAGCCTACAGTCAATCATGTCGTCATCTGACCAGGCTGACCTTAATTCAGTTTCTCGTAAAGAATTTAACCGATTAAGCAAACAAATTACAGATTTGGCTGTTCTACTCAAAGAACTACACCAGTCTACTCAGGGTCCAAAGAGACTCGTACATGCTGAATCCTCTACACAAGGGGGAGCCCAGGTCATTACAATACCTGAACTCTAGTTGGATACGACCAACAAAACTCATGATGCTGCCCATCTCACAGGAGATCCAGACACCGGCGACATCAAAAAGAAATTCCTCCAAATGGATGAGACCCTTCATGCTATCAAGGGAGTTGGAACACACTGGAGTGTTTCATATGCTGACTTTTGCATTTACCCTGGTGTTCATTATCCAAAAAAGTTTAAAACTCCTGACTTTGAAAAATATGACGGGTTTGGAGATCCTTACACATATTTGAAGGTGTTTATTGGAGAACTTGTATCTTATGCAGAGGACGAAAAGCTCAAAATGCAACTGTTCCAAACGAGTCTAACTTGAGAAGCCCGTTCGTGGTACATAAGATTAGACAACTCAAAGGTCCATAGCTGGGAAGAGCTAGCACACGCCTTCCTCACTCAATACAGCTTTCAGTCTCAGATGGCTCCTGATCGGTATCAAATTACCAAGATCAAGAAATAGTCTAACGAGTCTTTCGGAGAGTATGCTCAAAGGTGGAGAGCGCGCTGGTCGCCCAAGTTATTCCTTCCATGACAGAATCAGAGATGGTCATAACTTTCATAGACATACAAGAAGCTCCTTTCTATGAAAGAGTTTTAGTCGGCATCGACAAACCATTTTTTGAAATGGTCAAACACGGGGAGGTGGCTGAGATGGGATTGAAGTCCAGAAAAATTCAAGACCTAGCTGCCCTTAAAGTTGTTGCTGATCACATCCAATCCGAAAAATATGGAAACAACCCTCGGAGGGTCCATAAAAAGAAAGAGGAAGATGTTTCCCTGATACTACAGGGTCAAAAAGGCAATCAAAATATGCCTATTCAAAGGAGAAACTACACTCCCTTTCAAACACATTCTTCGAACCCTCCAATACCAAAAGGTGGAGAAGTCAAACGCCCTCGAGTGTTCACACCCTTAGGGGACACCCTCGAGAATATTCTCACTCTTCTGACAACACAGAAGAAAATTACGCATCTTCTTCCACGGCCCACCCTAATGGGCCGGGGTTTCAATCTTTGCTTTCGAAATGTGCTTATCATGCCGGGGCACCTGGACATGATACTCAGGATTGTTGGGCCTTAAAACACAAGATCCAAGACCTGATAGACAACGGTGAGATCGTGGTCACCAAACCAGATCAGCCTCACGTTCAAGACAACCCTCTTCCTTAACACAAAGAAGAAGAGGTCAACATGATCAATTGGAGCAATGGAAAGAGTTCCAATTTCAACCGTGAATCCTCCCAGACCCTCAGAGACGGTGTTGACAAATGCAATTATGCCAAGTTCCAGTTCACAATGGAATGAAAGATGAAAGCTATATCCAAGCAAATTGAGCAATTGGCAGAACTGGTGACTTATCAGCATCAAGTGACACGCCAGTTAATCAGCTAGAAGCATGCCAGTCTCCTGCCTTTTGTCATGAATATTCCCTCATCACTTTCAGAAAATGAAATACTGGAAGACAAAGTGACAAAGAGAGCAAATGCCAAACCCCATCGGGATTTTGCCAACAAAAGGGAATTCACCTATTTAGGCCAACCTATGGAGGAAGTCCTTCAGATGCTAATCAATAAAGGAAGGATCACTTCCCTTCTACCTCCAATCAATCCCCGTTTAGGACGGTACAATTCTGATGGAGTATGTCAATATCACTCCCATTCTCGCAGTCACATCACATAAGAATGCTGGGCACTCCACCACCTCATCCAAAATCTAATTGACAGTGGTGTCCTGCACCTATCAGACAATGATGCTGTGTTATGTGTAAGTGAGAATACATGTCCTACTAAGTGGATGAGTTTGGTAGCAGTCATATCCACTGAAACTGAAGGGGCTAACAAATCACTCACAATGCCAACAATTTAACTCAGGGGAAGCAATTATCCTTTGAAAGTAGCCGCTCCCGAGCCAATCAACTTGCCATGCAGAGCATAATATCCTATTGTTAGCTTGCGCAAAGTTCCGTGGAATTATGGAGAAAGTAAAGGATCCACCTCACATACAACTGCTACAGTGTCGAAGGAAAATCCACTGTATCTTCCCCAACGGGTGATGAAGCCTACCATCAAATCAAAGGAGAAAATACCCATAGAGAAGATTGAAAAATTCCTCCGCACTATGGGTCATAACGAAGCCAAGGTGATTTTAAGCTTAAAAGAAGCTCCACAACAAATATCAATTTTGGACTTGGTCCTAACTTCCGAGGATCACAGGACGATCTTGTTGAAGGTTTTAGAAGAAGCCTATCTACCGACATCAGTTGATACGGAAAAATTTCAACACTTGGTTGATCATATTTTCAACAACAATGTGATATCCTTCACTGATGATGGCATACCGCCCGAAGGGACCGGTCATTGCAAGCCGTTGCACATTGCGGTCTTGTCCTCCGGATACATACTAGCTGGAGTCTTGATAGATGGAGGTTCATCTCTAAGTATCTATCCATATGCTACCTTGGTGAAGATGAATATCAATCTCAACCGACTTCGGAGTAGCCATACTGTCATCAAAGCTTTTGATGGAGCCCGCCGAAATTCGGTCGGAGTAATTGAACTGCCAATCGAAATTTGTCCCCACACCTTCTGCGTATCTTTCCACGTACTCAAGATAGATTCGGGATACAACCTGCTCTTGGGATTACCTTGGATTCATATGGCAAGGGTAGTCCCCTCCACCCTTCATCAACAGTTGAAATACATTATCAATAATAGCCTAGTCACTGTCAACGCTGAACCAGAGTTTCCTCAACACGGGGACATGCCATTCATCAATGCCAATACAGATGTTGAACCGGTCAGTTTTCATGCCTTGGAAGTAAGCAATACCCAATTCCATGCTATTGGAATGCCATTTCCCGAACCCAAGAAGTAATGTCGACTACTCGAGAAATGATGTCATTGGGTCATCAGCCAGGACAAGGACTGGGTAAAGATCGCCAGGGTATTAAGTACCCAATTCAATTAACCAAGAAAACTGGAATAGCTGGACTAGGCTATTCTACCAGTTCTAGTCATAGGAATCCTTATAAGCATCAGGAGATTCCTTCTGCTTCAAACGCGCGACGTTTATCTTCGTCTTCAAACTCTGAGTCCGCACAACCTCATGTAAAGGTGCCAGCCAGTATTATGGCTATGTTATTTTCCAAGCCGGTACTGGTGAAGGAGAAAGAAGTCTTTGTTCCAGATCCCGCAATGGAAGAGGAGGAACGAAGAATCAAGCAAGACGTCATCCGAATGATGTCAGGCATACGCATCATCGTTCATGATGAACATATAAATAGATACACCCAGACGATGATTGCCCAGACGTAATGGCCATCATTCGGGAGAAGAAGGATGATGACAACCCCTCCGTCACTGCAGTACACCCAGATTTTTCCCTTGCCAATTGGAGCAGCACTCCTTGCATTGGTCGACAAGGGTAAAATGGGCAGAAACTCTTTCTGCCCTGTAGATATCATAACTGCTTACTTTTCTGTACAGTTTTAGTAGTTTATTTTGCCAGTATATGCTAACACTATGTATGATCAAAACGTTTCATATATACTAAGTGAAAGCATATTTTGTTTCAGGACCTTGAATTTAGATGTGCACGACTTTCGCGACATTTGCCTCTTCTCCACAAGGATTGTACCTTTGATGTAGAGATGAATTCAGCCTTGATGGAAGTACATGATGACATTGAGGTGCCTCCAAAAATTCAAGAATGGGTCAAAGATAAACCTAAACCCAACCTTGACCAAACCACTTCTTTCAATCTCGGAACCTTAGAAAGCCCTAAATTAATCCAGATTGGTTCAGACCTTACCCCAAACCAGCGGAATGACATGGTTACGCTACTAACCCAATTCTTGTTTACATGGTCTCACGAATACATGGTGGGTTTGTCCACTGACATTTTCCTTCATCGCCTTCCCATTAAAGAGGGATTTAAGCCAGTCAAGCAAAAGCTCAGGCGATTGAAACCTGAGTGGAGTTTAAAAGTGAAAGAAGAAATTGTGAAACAGTTTCAAGCTGGCATCATCATGGTGTCCACATATCCTGAGTGGATATCCAACATTGTTCCCGTGCCTAAACTCAGAGGGAAGGTGCGAATTTGTGTGGATTACCGGGACTTAAACAAAGCTTGCTTAAAAGATAGCTTTCCCGTGCCATTTATCCATATTCTTATTGACAATACTGCGCAATATTGCATGTACTCCTTTGATGATTGCTTTGCGGGGTACCATCAGATCATGGTTGCTGAGGAAGATTGTGAGAAAATTACTTTCATCACGCCTTGGGGAACCTTTTGCTATAGACGGTTGTCATTCGACCTCATCAATGCCGAAGCCACCTACCAGCGAGCTATGATGGCTCTCTTCCATGACTTAATGCACAAAGAGATCGAGATCTACGTGGATGACATCATTGTCAAATCCCGGAAGGAGGAAGACCACTTAGACCATCTCAGAAAATTGTTCAACAGGTTGCGTAAGTACAACTTGAAGTTGAATCCAGCCAAGTGCGCCTTTGGCGTTAAATCAGGCAAGTTGCTAGGATTTCTAGTCAGCCACAAAGGGATTAAGCTAGATCCTACCAAAATCCAGGCCATCACGAAAATGCCCATTCCTCAGACAGAAAAGGAAATACGGGGATTTTTAGGAAAAATCAATTTCATTAACAGGTTTATCTCTCAACTCACAGCAACCTGTGAGCCAATCTTCAAGCTATTAAGGAAGAACTCCTCCATGAAATGGAATGATGAGTGCCAAAATGCCTTCCTCACAATTAAAGAACAGCTAGTCAAAGCTCCCGTTTTGGTACCACCCAGGGATGATGTTTCCCTGTTCATGTACCTATCCATAAGTGACAATGCCATGAAATTTGCATCTTTGAGACGACGAGAAAGACGATAGAGGCCAAGAACGAGCTATCTATTACCTCAAAGAAAAGATTGAAAGACCGGTGAACACAAGTACACTCTGATTGAGAAGACTTGTTGTGCTTTAGCATGGGCGTCCATGAGGTTACAACATTACCTCCATGGTCACACAACCCATCTCATATCCCGTGTGGATCCTCTCAACTGGCGTTCAATAAACCCATGTTAAATTGTTTATTTGTCCGGATGGCGATTGATCCTACAACAATTGACATCGTATATGTGACTCAAAAAGTCCATCAATGGTCAAGGAATTGTGGATCAACTAGCCGCCGCACCTTCAGGGGATTTTAAACCCTTGGAAACATATTTCCCCAATGAAGGAGTAATGACAGTTCAGCAACACCATCAGTATGATACGCGCCAATCATGGAAGATGTATTTTGATGGAGTCATTAATATGGAAGGTTCAGAGTGGAGAAGTTCTAGTATCCGCACGGGGAGCGGTATCCGTCGTCCGTCAAATCAAATTGTTTGTCAAACACCAACAACACAGCTGAGTATGAAGGATGTCTCATGGGGCTAAAACTTACCCGTTCAATAGGCATCAGGTGGTTGACTGTCTTTGGAGATTCAGAGTTGGTAATCAGACAATCCACCGAAATCTATTAAACCAAGGAACTACATTTTCTGCCTTACCATCGAAAAGTTTTACAGATGGTTTTGGAGTTCGAAGAAATCTCCTTTCTACACATTCCTCGTAATAGGAATGACTTTGCAGATGCGTTAGCAACTTTGGCCTCCTTGATTCGAATATCAGACAAGGGACACTTGCCAAGCGTCACAATTTCCCTGCACAAGGCCCCATCCTATGGGAATTACGTTGGAGAAGTATCGGATGAGCTACCTCCCATCCAACATCCTTGGTATCATCATATCAAGGAATATCTACGAGATGGATCTACACACGTTGAGGCAAGCCCAACTGAGAAAATGCAGATCCATCGACTTGCTATGAAATTCTACCTGAGTGGAGATGCGCTCTACAAAAGAGATGCAGGACTAGGTCTCCTCCGATGTTTAGACAAAGATCAAGCCCAAAGGCTTATGGATGAAATCCATGGTGGAGTCTGTGGCCCCCACACGAGTGGCCCCCTCCTTGTCAAGAAAGTCCTCAGGACAGGACATTACCGGCTATCTCTCAAAGCTGACTGCAATGACCATGTCAGGAGATGTTATCAGTGTCAGATTCTTGGGAATGCTATACATGCCCCTCCACGGGAACTCCACACTACGAGTTCACCTTAGCCCTTCTCAATGTGGGGAATGGACGTTATTGGACCCATTAAGCCTAAAGCCAGTAATGGACATCGATTTATCTTCACCATGATCGACTACTTTACCAAGTGGGTAGAAACAGCCTCCTTCCCCAGGGTTACCAAAGAAGTCATCATTTCTTTCATCAGAAACAATGTCATTTGTCGATATGGACAACCAGAAGTGATTGTGTCAGACAATGCTAAGAACCTCAACAACAAAATGATGGAGGAATTATGCAGTAAATTCCATATCAAACATCTTAACTCTGTCATCTATCGTCCGAAGATGAATGGTGATGTTGAAGCGGCTAACAAAAATATCAAGAAGATTATGCAAAAGATGTCCGCCAACCACAAAGATTGGCCTGACCTATTGCCTCTTACTCTGTTAGCCTACAGAACCTCAATGCGTACCTCCACTGGGGCAACCCCCTACTCATTAACCTATGGGATGGAAGCAGTGCTCCCTATAGAAGTTGAAGTGGAATCCCTCAGAGTGTTAATAGACGATCAGCTGGAGGAAGACCAATGGGTACAAGATATGTATCACCAATTGTCTCTAATAGACGAAAGGCGAAACGCGGCTATCTTCCATGGTCAGTTATATCAACAAAGGATTGCCAGATCCTACAACAAAAAAGTCCAGCTACGGCAGTTTAAATAACATGACTTGGTTTTAAAGAAGATCCTTGACAACCAAGATCAATCTAAGGGGAAATTCACTCCTAACTGGGAAGGCCCATTTGTTGTCAAGGAAGTATTGACAGGAGGCGCTCTCAGATTGCAAGAAATAGACGGCGATGAATTTCCACAACTCATCAACTCAGACGCCGTGAAATGATACTATGTCTGAAGTTGCCATCAAGCAAACATCCTTGTGTTGGATCATCAGATCACCAGTCATTCCGGTTCTTTAACCCTTTACCACATATAACTCTCTTTCACACTTTGCCCCTCAGGGAAACATACTTCTCAAGCCAGTAGCCTGGCTTCTCTGCGTTCCTACGACTTAGGCCATCACACTATGGATTGAACCTCTCACATTTGCAGTTTGGCTACCCATACATGGGATCAAACTTCTCATACCTATATTTTATCCTCAACCTAGGATTAAACTTTCTCCTCCCTGCAATCTGACCTGTACATGGGATCACGCTTTTTACCTCGTCCTGAGGGGCGAACTACGCCGACCTGATCTCCTCTTCAATAGGAGTACGTAGGCAACCATGTTACATGGCCCGGTCGCAATAAAACAAAAACAACAAAAACATTTCTACCCTTTTCCTTACAAAAACAAAAAAAATTCATACACCATTTCTGCCACATACAACGTTGAACCTCTTACACCAGGTTCGAACTACGCAGACCTGATCTCCTCTTCAATAGGAGTACGTAGGCATCCATTCATGGTACGGTCTCACCCCCTACCAAAATACAAACCATTGTCAACTGGTACTGGGATCATCTTTCAATCCGCTACATTTCATTGGCTTCAGACCAAAGGGATGGAATTACTTGAACTCCTCCCAAATAGGAGATTTAGCGACCATCTAAGCTGCGGTCATACCTTGAAGAACAACACCAATCCATAAGAGATGGAATTAACTAGGCTTCTCCTAAATAGAAGTACTGGTGACCATCTGTGGTGCGGTCAATTTCAGAGAGGAAAGCAAAATTCCTCTCCACATTTCCATGCAGAAACCAGTCCCAAGACACCAAAAATGGTAGGGATACATACAGATCAATGATCCATTCTGAACTATCCAGAGATATCTCAATGTCCATCCCTCAAGGAGGAATTCAGAATACATCAAGATTGCAAGCCCTGAAGTAGCAGGAAAAATATTAAGCTAGTTGCAAAACATATATAAAAGGGAAGTGATCAAAAATATATTTCTTTGCCATATATATAATGTTGTTTGATACACAATGCAAACTGTACATAACAAAATGGCTAAGCTAGTCTGTGCAGGAAAATACAAGCCCATCTACAAATCAGGGTATATGTGAGCTAACAAGCCCAACATGGCATCCCTCTCAGAAGAAGGAGGCGAAGCTGTGGTCTCTTGTACGAGAATGTCCACACGACCCAACAGATCTGCAGCCATCTGCCTGGTGACCATATGCTCATCGATGTAAGTGTTTATCTCTGCAATCATGCCAATGGTAAGGGACCTCACTGCAATACTATCTGTAATGGCTACATCCCGGGAAGATATGGCAATATCTCGCTCAACTATCACTGCATCTCTGGCTGATCTGGCCTTATTCCGCTCAACAACAGCGATATCTCTGCGAGCTAATGCCTCGTCTCTCTCTAACAGAGCCGCGTCTCTCCCATCAAGGGCAGTCAATATCAAGGCTCTAGCCTGGTCTCTCTCGAAGGTCATCAGATGGAGACTTTGCTCGAAGTACTATGCTGAATATTGTATCACAATAGTACTAGTACTAGGAGAATCCAAAGGAAATGCTGGCAACCCGGCAACTAGCTCTTCCTGGAAGTAGGAATCAACGTCCTCCCTGGGCTCTCTGTCATCTGTCTCACTATCCGGTACTATGGATACTACTGCAGCTGATAAAATCTTTGTCTCTATCCATGCGGAATACTCTGTAGAACAATCCGGATGGCTCACAGAGAAAGCAACTATCTCACGTTGATCCCAACAAGCATATACACGGGATCGGTCCTCTGCTGAAAGATAGCGAGAAGCGGAACGCTGGCCTAATGCCCCCTCGAAAGGATGAAAGTCCTGAAACTGGTCAAACTGCGACATCACGGCCGGCGGGTGATAGGTAGTCATGCCCCTCAAGCCAGCCAGAGGGAGATAGTCCATGCCCGGAGCATGAGTAATAAAGCTGTAAGGTGAGCTAAGCCCCGAGCACGGAAATATGCTGAATGAATCTCTGATATCCGCTAAGAACATAGACCAAGACATAGCATCTGTACACTCTGATAGCTGAAAGGAGTATGACATGGCTATATCATGGGTGAAACAATACCCATGCCATCTAAAGGTGCCAATCGGTCTCAAGTGTGACATAAACGACACGTATAGCATGACCGAGCTACCCATGAACACTCCTATCGGATAAGTACAACAGTATGTAGCTGACCTCAGGGTCTCTGCTATAATCATCGGTATAATGGTATGACCCTCCCTGAGAGCTCTCACTGCCATGATGACTCCAATGTCTATCTCATCCATGTACCGTGGCATATAGACATACGACAACACGCATAATAGCAATACATCAATCCTGGTTAGACGCCAATGATCCTCTGGTGTGATGAAATCCCCAGAATGTCGTGTATAACTATCCTTAGAGCCAAATCTGTTAAACAGAAAACGCTGGGATATAACGTGGCTCGATGTAAGCTCATCCTGCACCACCCTATGCCTCAATCCAGTGAGGATCATGAACCGTCAATTCATGTCCCCTAAAGCCATATGCACGCAAGGTCTGTCCAGCGACAGCATCGTCAACCGTGCATACTCCTCCAAAGTGGGAGTCAACTCCTGGGTCCCAAATCAGAAAACCTTCCTCTCCAATACCCAATGCTCTAGCATGCCATCCACAAATCCTGTGGGAACCTGAAACATAAATAGGGTCATAGTATGCTGCAACAAATGATCTACGGTCACCCTGTCTGATAGTGACATGCTATCATACCACGAACACATACCCGATGCCACCAATGATGGTGGGGTATGATAAATACGGCTAACTATCAAAGAAGACATCTGTACGGGCCGTGTCATAATACCATCCAGGGGTCAATGCTGAATATCTCTAGACATACATACATATGCATAACATGATATATGCATTACAGATAATAGATGGCAATATGATATAGGGAATGAAAAAAAAACTATGCATACATTCCTAAGTATATCAATATCTAATACATCATCTCTGTACAGCTATAAATACAGGGAAATGGGGCACAGATGCCCTACTACTAACAGAGGCCTATCAAAAGATATAGCGAGAATGGGGCACAGCCACCCAATAGCTAACAGAGGCCTATCAAAAGATATAATGAGAATCAACATCAGAAGAAGACAATGGTGTCAATGTCTACATCATCAATCCTATCCACCTGATGTAACTCCTCTTGAGTCACTGGATCTCTGTTAACAGGGATGTCAAGCCTATATAGAGGAGGATCTGCGCCGGCAAAATCGAATGGGTCGTCTGAAGGGCCAGCGCCTGAGCTGGAAGGATCAAACGAATCTGCCTCTATCGGATCTCTGCCCAAATGTCGGATAAAGAAATGTGCCTGGTCTAGTCGCCAGGTCAAACTGTCAATCTGTGTCACATGAGTCGGATCTCGGACATAGGCTATTTAATCCGTCATCATCACGGATCCTGGAACCGTATCCCCCATGAACTGAGTGGCGCGGGACTGGGCTCCAATAGTACGAGGTAACCACCAACGCTGGAATATCTCCTGAGTGCAGGGACCCTCTGATAATGTAAAGCCATCAAACCCCAACAATGGGATATCAGTGACGGGTGACTGCGATACAGGTAATAACGCCTGGCAGGAGGCAAGATCGGCATACGAATCTACCCTGTGGTTCTCCTAATAGCACGCTTTCTTAAATAGAGCTCCCATCCTCCATCTGTAAAGAGAGGAACTCTCTGGGTGGAGATCACATACTCGACGCCAGTCGGGTACCCATCCTCAAAACCGATGGCCAAATATTCCCCGGAATAGGGAATCCATGTGATGATATCAGCTGTCAACAACTCCAGCTGCATGCGGTAGTGAGTGAAACTCTCAGCTACAGGGACCTCCGCCAAAATGGAATGATGTCATCGTCGTCCTCATGGATAGGTCTATAAACCTAACACACTCACAGGACGCAAGCATGGGAGCCTCTCATAGGCCCAAAACTGCCAACACAATGGCAAAACATCTGCGGTCAGTAAACACTCTTAACCTATAAATGAGAAATGACAAGAGAAATACTCACCAGCAAAAATGGGTAGAATCCTAGCCAAGCCTCAGTCAAACCCTGTGAGTGCATACGCATGCCCCGGAGGAAATAGGCAAAGGTGTAGGAACCCCAATCATACTCTCTAATACGGTCCACATGACACGTGGTGCTGATCAAAGCGAACAACACCGTAGAAGAGTTATCTGCCATGAAGCAACCTCTAATGATCATCAGGAACAATCGCCAAAGAATGCGATCTCGGACTCTGACATCATTAGGCATGGGCTCACTCAAAAGCCCGCTCATAGCATCTACGCTCAGAAAGGGTGTGGTATTTCCTTACTTGGAGCTTTTCAAAATACATTTTATGACTACATACATGAATGGATTACTTTAACATACATCTATAGTGGAGTTAAAATTGCATGACTAATTAAATGCCTACATTTTGGAAAATTTTGCCATAGTCCCCTTTGAAAATAGGACTATCCACATGCACATAGGCATGACTAGGTGGCCATTCAGTAGCACACCTACCCCAAAGTCATATACATAATATATGCATTAAAAATCAAAATCATCAATGCATAAGGTTAACCTCAATATCAGGAGTACCATGCCTTTTTACTTTTTGCTCATTGGACCTCAAATAAGACAAAAATAGCAGAAAAAGGTGCCAATTTGACTGTATCAAAAGTCAAATTTTTTCACATCATTATGTTCAGCATGGTTTAATACTAACATTTACTATGTTGAATATTTTTTATCAAGTCATTTGAGCATACATAATCACTACTATGTGTTTAGATGCATTTCATGCGATAACTCATTTTCCAACGGATAAAAACTGGAAAAAATACATGCATACGTTACCAGGATAGTGTAGAACACTTGTACGGTGACAGAATTTGCAGAAAATCGCCCGAACTCAGCAGATTTGAAGGAGAGCTCCAGATTTTTCTTCACGAGACAAGTTGAAAGTGACTTGTGAGACCAACTTATAGGATATTAATATCCACGATTGGTCGCAGGTCCATCTACGGCTGAAGCAGGTGTACCCGCGGCACCCCTATGTGGGCCCCACCCCTCCGGCTCGGTCCATTTCGAGTTACAAAGGAGTTCTTGCGGACTGAAAAAGTCAAATCGAGAATAAAAACGCTATGCGATTGAGCAAAACAGCCTGCAATCCTGGTCTTCTCAGATGGAACTTTGAGTCTGCACATCACTCATTGGTAGTCACCCAAACACGAGGTATACCATGCCAATGATTTCATTTGTTACAAATCACATTCAGCAATACCTTGTATAGGTCCAATGCCGCGGTCATTACCCTAAAGATCAACGTGATCCCCGACGGGGGTTACAACTTGGATCCCCGACGGGGGTTACAACGTGGATGCCTGACGGGGGTTACAACGTGGAACCCCTGTGGTGGTTACAACGCATGTTCATCCGTTGATACACATATCAACGAAGGTCAAGCAGCCTTGACATTATTTCAGCCGATGACAAGTAAACCCATCGAAGCGTTGAAAGCTGTTCGATGATTGCGTACGTTTGTATTCATAAGTCCCCAGTGGATCCCCGGTGGGGGTCACAACGCAATGTTCTAATGATTCACACGTCGGCAAAGGTCAAGCAACCTTGATAATATGCTCACAGAGTATCAGCCGGTAGTTCACACGTCAGCGAATGTCAAGCAGCCTTGACAGTCTACCCCACAGGGTTTTCATCCATTGATTCACGCGTCGGTGAAGTACAAATCAATGAAGGTCAGACAATCCTGACATCATCTGCTGTTGGCAGTAAATCCAACAGAATCTTGACATGTCCTGGCGATACAAACCTGGAAAGGTCAGCATCATCAAGGAAGATCGATGATGGAATATGTTATACACATCCTCAAACAGACAAAGCTTTATCCCCACAGATCTCTTACACATAAGAGGTACATCTTCGGGATTAAGTCGGTATCAAGGATCCAGGACTTTGGTGATAACTCCAACATCAACATCCTACACTACTAGAAATTTGACATATAGCGACGAGCTATAGCGACAGTCGACACGGAACAATCGGTATATGATATCTATAGCGACGGTCGAAGAGGAACCGTCGGTATAGAGGTTTTTTAAGATAACCTCCCAGTTTCCCCCAAATCATTTCAGTATCTTCATTCTTTCTCTCTCGACTACGATCCGAGGTACTATTCTCTCTTTTTCTCCATATATATATATATAAGCTTTCTGCAATTCAAAAATCAGATATAACAATTGTGTTTGGTGCAGATGGTGGTCCAAGGAGACGGTGTCAATCGTGACCGGAGCGAACAAGGGTATAGGATATGCGATGGTGAGGCGGCTGGCGGAGTCGGGGCTAACGGTGATCTTAACGACTAGGGATAATGAAAGGGGAGTAAAGGCAGTTGCGTCACTAAAAGGATTAGGGCTACATGTACAGTTTTTTTGCTTGGATGTATCGGATCCGGATTCAATCAAATTATTTGCTTCTTGGTTTGCACAGAGATTTGGAAAGCTGGATATACTGGTGAGTGGTTCATATTTGTCATTTATGGATTGGGGATTATATTTTATTTTAGTGGTTACTAAGACTCAGAAATGCTTAATTATGTAAGTCAAAGCTTTAATTTTTCCCCCAATTAGTGTTATTGCTCACAGCAGTTTGACATAGAAAAGTTCAATTAGGGTTATGTGTGTCTCGAATTCTTAACCTGGATTCGACTAATGTTTTGACCTGAAATAGTGTGTGCAACACAATGGAAAAGAAAGTTGAGGTTTAGTGGTGGGTGGGAGCAGAGGGCTTGGGCTAATAGCTATGAACCTGTTCAGAGAGAAAGTGGAAAGTGATGTTAATTATTACTATGTGAAATTGCTTGCGTGTTTTCATAGAATCATAGTGTAGTTCTTCTTCAATATAAATTATAATTACATTACTATGGTTTCTACATCCTCGATTATTTATAAATATGACAGAATGCTCAGTTAGGAAATCAATTTAATTAGGCCATTCAATTGGAGAAGAAAAGTCAGGTTTGATCATATATAGTTAAATTAATTTTTGTTTCTGGTGCTCTGCTAGTAGTTTAATTTACTAAACTGGGGCTTCTAATTCTGCTACATGGTCCAAGTCATTTTATGAATTCAATTTATAGAATGCTTAACTTTTACCCTTATGGATATTACTTATAATGATCTTATAATTCCAATATATAAAATCACTTGATTAGTATTTAACGATAAAATCACTAAAATACAAGCAAATATATTTATTTATCTTCTTCTTATCGAAAAAATAAGAATAAGAAATAGTAGTACCTTCAAAGATTGTTTATCCCCATCCTAAATTCTATTGTTTTGTGAATGATTACTTTGTAAAAGTAATTGGTTATTGCTGGACCATTCATCTTCTTCTTGGAATTATAAATTTCTAATTCATGACCATAGTTTTCATGTGTTTATGCATCTTCATGACATTTTGTTACATTTGGTTTTCAACAGAGCTGGCTGCCTCAGTCCCTCGCACGGAAATAGTAGGAAAGAGTGAATATTTTTGATTTGGTATGAGAGATTCTCTTGCAATAGAGGCATCCTTCTTGCAGGTCATGTTATCTGACTCACATCAGCTAATTTAAATATTGTTTGATTTCCTCGAGAACTTATTATGGTGTTTTATTGTATTTCATTGAACAATAGTGAATACTTTTTTGAGTTTATGTACAAAAGTAAGGAATTGGGGGTGGGGTGGGGGACTGTAACTATTTGGTACTAAGAGAACATGCTCAGAAAATCAATGCTTGGTTATGTTATGCGTGACATTAAGCATTTTAGTTCAAACAAGAGTAGGGAAATACTCAATAGGTCAATATGTTACGTGGCGCATCCTGATTTTCTTACACTGGTATTGCACTGGCTTTGCTGTCAATAGGATGTTCTTCCCTTACACTCAAGCTACTATTTTACTTGTTGAACGTGGTACAGTTATCTATCAGATTGATCGGGCAATTACCAAATTTGGAATGCCAATGGGTCCATTTAGGTAGATAATTACATAATGGCATTCTAGATGACAATCTTTTAGTGTAGGTTCTTTTAAACGGTTTTGTTTAACATGTAACTGCCTTAAAATGTATTTCTAAATACAGGTTGTGTGACCTTGTTGGTTTTGGTGCTGGCGTTGTAACTGGCAAACAATTTGTTGACAATTTTCCTGAGAGAACCTATAAGTCATTGCTACTCCCTCTCATGATGGAGGATCAAAGAGAATCTAATTGTCTATGTGACTTTATAGTTGAGATTTAGGGTTTGTGTTACCTAAACAGGGTTAAAAAGTGGTCAAATCAGAGAATTCTTCAAGCCTTGCTCTTACTTGTCTGAAAGAGCAGCCAAGGGGGCTCCTCTGGTAAGTTCTGGAACTGATCACATTTTTTACCATAAAATTAAGTATTATAGCCTTCAATTTTCTCGTTTAAAAACTTTTTATCCAAAAATATCATCTTTGTGTTTTTGCATGAACTTGTGAAATTCTTTCTTAACTATATAGAAACTTGTTTGTTTGTTGCAGAGCTCGCCGCTGGAGCAAGGGAAGGCTAGCCTATAAGTTTATTTTAGAAAGATTGAAAACTCTTACGCCATTATTACTATCATAAAATCTTGCAGCACTTGTATTAAGCAATTGTCAAGTCTTGAGTTGTAATGTGAATGATTTTAAATGATGTATATAATATTTTTTATGTTTTATTTTATAGTGTACTTTTGTTTGTTGAATAAATGTTCATTATTAATTAATTTTTTTTTTAAAATCTAAAACATCTATAGCGACGAGTACGTAATCGTCGCTATAATCTAAAGACCGTCATTTGTAGTAGAGTTTCTGAGCGGCTTCTATGGCGATGGTCAGCGATCGTCGCTAAAGCCTATAGCGACGGTCTTTAGGCCTATAGCGACGGTCACCGACCGTAGCTATAGGTCGATTTTCTAGTAGTGCTAACAGATTCGGATCACACGTCAGATCAGGTCATAGTTTCCAATCCTCGGTAAACATTACAAGGATTCAACAATCATCCCCAGCATGTTGGGCAACAACCTCGCACACATGCATCATACATTTACATCATGTTGCTACATATAGTATCATGTTTGTCTTATGGCATTTCAAGTGTCTAGGATTCTTTATCCTACCCATGCATTGCATTGCATGAGTATGATAAAGAGGGGCATCTTTAGACACTCGAAATTTTCTACACACCTGTCACTAATATTGCAGGAGGACAGATTCGTCTTTCAAGAGGGAACCCTGGAAGACCGTTCATAACCATTCAGGATACTACCGGAAGTTTAACATCAACCCCAGAACACACACTGGGAGTAACAACTCCAACCTCGGAGATAACCCCGAGGCGTGCAGATCCAATATCGGAACACACACCGGAGAAGACCGATTAATATCAGAGATAACCCCGAGGTATCCAGTCTCAGTCCCAATCATGGGAATAGCTACCAACCTTGGTGATCACCCCAAGGAATGCAGTTCCGGCGATAACCCCGGAAATGCTTGTTTCAAATGCAACCTACTTCAATCTCGGCGCTCATAACGAGACACCCAGTACCAACCCGAAGATAACACAGGGAGGACATGCACACCTCAGAGTTGACACTGAGGACCTTCAACACTTGCAGCAGTCCAATGTTAGCAATAACCCTGAGCAACGTCTACTTTATCAGCCCAAACTGGCAATAACTCTGGTGAGGGGCCAAGGCATCATCTCGCCACTCTAAAGCCACATCACGTCGTCTCAACATCTCATACATACATTTCTACACCACGATGTCCCACAAGAATCAAGGAAAACCAATCCCGAGTGACTATTGTGCGGGGTAACATATAGAATTTGAAGCTTGAAGACCGGAGGGGATCGTCCCATCTTCAATGACTTTGTACAAACTCTAATCCCATGCCATTGTAAAACTCTCGACAACGGCGGTCCGAAATAGGTCCTGTATACCTCAGTCGGATTCTCGGATTGCAATTCTAAAAGTTCGAGCGGACATTGCAGTGCCTACGTGCACGTACTACGAGACGACGACCGGGAGAAACCCGGGGTAACAGGCAAAGCCTTAGGTACACGCATGGGTGGCCGCAGGTACACTAATGGCTCCCCCTCTATAAATAGAGGGCTTGGAGTGGCTATTTTAAGAAGAGAAAGAGCGAGAAAGCCCTGTCAAATTTGCTCCGTACTTGCAATATACTGAGTGCTTTCCCATTTTAAACACTTGTGAGCTCACATATAGCTACTTTTGTCTTTGGCGGAGCCGAAGTTTCATCCACTTTAAAGATATAGAAGTCTTCTTTGGCAGCCCACTGTAAGCCTTCTCACACACTTTAAAGCCTTTCTCTTCATCTTTTCACACACCCTTCTTCACGTTGAGAGTCGTGTTACATGTATTTGCCCGAACTTCGGTCCGTGGTTTTATTTCAGTTTGTATATACATATATATATTATATATATATATATTTATATATATGCACTAACATTATCGAGTTATGCCTCGATTGAGCCTAGACTTTGGTCTGGAGCATTTATTTGCTTTTATATATATATTTATATATATATGAACTGTGTGTCGAACTTTGTTCGATGAGCCTGAATTTTGATGCAAGGCGTTCATCGCTTTAATATATATATATATATATATATATATATATATATATAAGCGTGTGTCGAACTCTGTTTGATGAGCCTGGATTTTACATCCGGTGCGTTTATTCGCTTTTATATATATATACTTATATATATGAACTGTTGTCGAAATCTGTTCGATGAGCCTGGATTTTATATCCGGTGCGTTTACTCGCTTTTATATATATATACTTATATATATATATATGAACTGTTGTCGAACTCTGTTCGATGAGCCTGGATTTTACCTCCGGTGCATTTATTGTTTATATATATATATATATATATATTGTCCCACCTAGAGTTTACTTTGTGGTGGTTGATCACTTTTACAACTTTCTTTACGTTTCGTCCTGCTTGGAGTTCACTTCGTGGCAGTTATTTGCTTTGTACAGCTTTATTTATATTTTGTCCCACCTGGAGTTTCCTCTGTGGTGGTTGATAGCTTTTACAGCTTTATTTACATTTTCGATCTCCCATGGAGGTGCTTCGTTGTTGGTGATCATGTCTGTATATATATATTTACAGCTTTTATATATATACCTGCTTATTGCTTTCATACAAATTGCGGTATCATGTGCGCCTAAGAATCATGTGATCACAGATTCAGCCTATTGGATCTAGATTCGGTTCCCGTGATGGAAATTTTCAGCTGTAAATAGCTTGTAAATTATTCTGCGGTGTCTGAATTTCCTCAGATGGTTTTCATACCCACGAGGAAGTCGGCATTATTTTGTACATTATTTTCTTACAGATGCTTCGCATCTCGAAAATAAAATCAATCAAGTCGAACACTTAATAAAATTGAAGTGTAAAAGGTCTCAATTACTATTGAGCATCAGGGTTTGAGAAACCTCTTTTATAAAACATCACTGCCATATCTTGCTAAAAACTGAATTTTTACATAAATTCAAACCCTGTGTATATAGGTGTGAACGAGGCCTCACACTACTTCCAAATAACAACACATTGACCCAAACACACACACATTTAGACAATAGTTTCTTGAAAAGAGGTGGTCACCGTGGTAACACGGATGTCGGGGGGTGCCTAACACCTTCCGTCCGCATAATCAAGTCCCGGGACCTTAATAAATCTCGGTTTCACCGACCCGTATATCAGTGTCACATCACTGGGTCAATGAGCAAACCTTTTCTCGGTTGTGTTGGTACAACCATTTAAAAAACCAACTGGCGACTCTTAACAGTCCATCGTTGACATTATACATGTCGGACCTTTTCACTTGTTTTTTCAAACAAATCTCACCTAAAATGAGAACACCAAAGAACAAGTAACGGAAAGGGACATTTAAAAATCTCAACGTCGACAAACGTGAAGTTGAATTCTTTATTGACCTTGAACCTGGTACAAAGCCCATTTCTAAAACCCCATATCGAATGGCTCCTATTGAACTTCAGGATTTAAAGGTCCAACTACAGGAGTTGTTGGACATCGGTTTCATTAGTCCTAGAGGTATTCGTAAAGAAGAAAGACGGGAGTATGCGACTTTGTATTAACTACCGAGAGTTGAACCATGTCACCATCAAGAATAGGTATCCGCTACCTCGCATAGATGACTTGTTATACCAGTTGCAAGAAGCACAATTCTTTTCAAAGATCGATCTTCGATTACGGATATCATCATCCAAGATTAAAAGCGAGGATATTCCAAAGGCGCCTTCAAAACTTCGAGACAGGCATTATGAATTCTTAGTCATGTCTTTTGGATTGACTAATGCTCCTGCTGCTTTCATGGATATGATGAACCGTGTGTTCAAAGAATATTTGGATCAGTTCGTTGTTGTCTTTATTGATGACATCCTCATCTATTCACAAATTCGTGAAGATCATGAGCGCCATTTGAAGCTGGTACTGCAAAGGCTTCGTGATAACAAGCTATATGCCAATCTGAAAAAATGCGAGTTCTGGCTTGAAGAAGTAGCATTCCTTGGGCATGTGGTGTCAAAACATGGAGTATTTATAATTAGAAGATGATTGAAGCCATACAAAAAGTTAGTAATGCAAGTCGGTGGCCAATCAATGACGTAGTTTTTGGGCTTAGTTGGTTACTATCGAAGATTCGTGGAAGGATTTTCTCGAATCGCTACTCCGTTAACTCAGCTGACTCGTAAAGATACAAAATTTGGTTGGAGCGAGGATTGTGAGAAGAGTTTTCAAGAACTCAAGAGGAGACTCATTTCGGCACCTGTTCTGACAATACTATCTGGTTCGGATTGATTTGTTTATCTACAGCGATGCTTCAAGCAAAGGGTTAGGATATGTTCTCATGCAACATGGAAAAGTCATAGCCTATGCCTCGCGATAACTCAAAGAATATGAGAGGAATTATCCTATTCATGATTTGGAGTTGGCAGTAGTCATTTTCGCATTGAAGATCTGGAGACACTACCTGTATGGGGAGAAAGTGGAGATCTATACAGATCATAAAAGCCTCAAATATTTCTTCACCCAAAAGGAACTCAACATGCGGCAACGACGTTGGCTCAAGCTGTTGAAAGATTACGATCACACCATCCAATATCATCATGGAAAAACAAACGTGGTAGCTGACGCATTGAGTAGAAGATCATATGCGGGTACGAGTGCAATGTTATTAACACAAAGGTCCATTTTGTATGATTTTCAAAGGATGGAGATAGAGGTAAAGGCTCCAAGTACCCACTTTAATCGATATCAAATATATGAGTATAACCGACTTTAATCGATAAAGTTAAAGCTGCTCAAGCTACGGATATGGAGCTCATGCGTATGAAGAAGAAAGTGCAAGAAGGTGTTATTCCAGAAGCAATTGATGAAGAAGGAATACTTCGAGTAAACTCCAGACTTTGTGTTCCTAACGATTCTAAAGTGAAGCATAAAATCATGATGGAGGCACACAACACACCGTTTACAATCCATCTTGGGAGTACCAAAATGTATCATGATCTTCGACATATATTTTGGTGGAACAATATGAAGAGAGAGATCACAGAGTTTATCTCGAGGTGTTTAACTTGTCAACGTGTAAAGGCAGAGCATCAAGTGCCAAAGGGTCCATTGCAACCACTTGAGATTCAGAAATGGAAGTGGGAACACATTACTATGGATTTCGTTAAGGGTCTTCCCAAGGTTTCTCAAGGCATAGATGCGATTTGGGTTATTGTTGATTGATTAACCAAGTCTGCCCATTTCTTGCCTATACGGGAGACTTATTCCCTTGAACGTCTTTCCAGTATGTACGTAAATGAGATTGTGAGATTGCATGGCATGCCAGTATCCATAGTTTCGGATCGTGACCCAAGATTCACTTCATGATTTTGGGTTAGCTTGCAGAAAGCTATGGGCACGGATTTTCTGATTGATTGACGCATACCATCCTTAAACGGACGGAAAATCAGAGAGGACTATTCAAACTCTTGAAGATCTATTAAGACTTTGTGTCCTAGATTTCAAAGGGAGTTGGGTTAAGTACCTACCATTGGTGGAATTCTCCTACAACAACAGTTATCAGACAAGTATAGGTGTGGCTCCATTCGAGGCGTTGTGTGGAAGAAAATGTCGTTCTCCAGTATGCTAGGACGAGGTGGGTGAAGCAACATTATTGGGACCAGAGTTGGTACAAATGACTACAGAGAAGATCCAAACGATTCGACAACGTATACAAATGGCACATGATCGACAAAAGAGTTATGCGGATCTTCATCGGAAGGACGTGGAATATAATATTGGGGATCATGTATTGTTACGTGTTGCACCATGGAAGGGAGTTACAAGATTTGGGAAGAGAGGAAAGCTCAATCCACGATTTGTTGGTCCATTTGAGATTCTTGATCGAATAGGAAATGTGGCCTATAGACTCGCATTACCTAAAAGCATGTCTCATGTTCATAATGTTTTCACATATTTATGCTTCGTAAATATGTGAAAGACCCGAACCACATTATTGAGTTAGAATCGGACAAGATAGCCAAAGATTTAACGTACGAGGAGGTACCTGTTAAGATCATGTATAGAAAAGAGCATGTCCTACGCACGAAGGTTATACCACAAGTTAAGGTTTTGTGGAGGAACCATGTTATTGAAGAAATGACCTGGGAGTTGGAATCAGAAATGAAAGCGAGGTATCCTCACCTTTTTGAAACACCAGGTACGTACGTCAATTTCGAGGACAAAATTTTATAAGGAGGGGAGGTTGTAAGACTCCAACTTATTATAAATAAAATCGAATTTTCTCTATTTATTATTGTGAATAATAAGGTGTTAATTTGATATAATGATTTAGTTATGGGTGAAATGTGCAAATTTTTCAAAATAAGCAAGTGGTTATAAAGTATTCATTTTATCGAGGAATATTCGTTTGGTCGTGGAATATTCTTTCTGTCGGGGAATATTCGTACGACGGTGCAGCCATTTGTGGGCCCCATAATGGATAAATGTCAGATGAAGAAAGTGACAAGTTTAAGTTTTTATAAATAATGGCGTAATTGTTACCGTTAACACTGTTGGAATACCTAGTGGTTAAAATACAGTAAACGCATGGTCGCATTAAAGAAGACGCAGATTGCACAAGTATTTTGAAATTATTGATTCTTTACGAAGAAGGCACTACTCAATAATTGTTATAGTAATTATCGTTCAATATTTTATTTTATTGATTCAATAATTCACGCATTGATATTTTATATTATTATTGTTCAATAATTGTCATCAAGACAAGATTCCATTATCGGATAAATAATTCATATTATTTGAATAATATTATTAGATAGCATTATTGGCAATGTCTAAGGAAGTTCTGTCTAGGAAAGGGGTTTGGTCACCTAATTGCGCGCCAATAAGGAGAAATCCTTGTTAGAAAGCCCCCTCTTTCCTGGGAACGACCTGGTTGTCATAATTGTGATTCTGTAATATTATTTGTGAATAATTAGTTATTGATTTATATGATAAGGAAATATTTATTTTATTTGGATATATTTATTTTATGTGGTTATAAATGAAGGAATTAATGCTGAGGTGTTTTATCAGTATTTTGTCGGAATGGAGGTTTTAAAAATCGTCCGTATGTGGATTTCGATCATTTTTCGTTTGGAATTTGAAAAACTTAAACTTACAAAGTTCTTGAGAATTAAATTTCCTATGGAAAGAACATGAGATTCGAATTTTTCTGATAAAATGGCTATTTATTATGAATTGTTGAAGTTTCAAAAAATATAATGTTTTCATTAAAAATATGGTGGGCCCCACTTTTGGTTGGTGAGTAATGAAATGTGCTAGAATTTATTTTCAAAAGTGGTGGGCTTGAATAGTTGCAGGTAAAGCCATCAGGTAGCAGGTTAGTCTGCTATGGCGTTCTAAGTATTTTTCTATAAATAAGGTGCTTAGTTAGAATTGAAAATCACACCAGAAACAAGTTTTCTCTATTTCTCTCTCTAGATTATCGAGCGTATTTTGTGATTATTTAGATACTTTGTGAGTTACTATTCATCAGTGCAAGTTTCCTTCAGCCTTATACCGATATTCCGATCAGAAGTACTGATATTTTGAGGTAACGGATGTTATTTTTTTCATAATGATGTTATTCTTTCAATATCATTATACCGAAATATTGATATAGATTTTATTGTGGAATTTCTATCTTTTTGTGTTGGGGTTACTATTCACGTATACGGCACTATTCACGTATACGACACTATTCACGAATACGGCACTATTCACGGAAAAAATGAAATTTTCTTTTCTTTGTCTAAGTTGTCTAATATGGTTACTATCTTTGATTGTATGTATGTTTTGATCTTTATTCTTGAATTTTGCTCCACAATTGATTATTATAAGGTATTTTTGAACTTGGATAAACTAAAGTACGAATCCCTAATCTTTGATCTTTTATCTCACTGGATTCGTTTTCTTTAAGATATTTTTCATCATCCTCAGTCCTAAATGATGATATTACTGAATATCTTTGGCCTGTAATGCAAAAATGAATGATTAACTGATGAATATCTTTGGCCTGTTGTGCAAAGATGAATGATTACCTAATGAATATATTTGGCCTGTAGTGCAAAGATGAACAGGTGTTGAGATGAACATGACCAACTGGTGATACAAATGAATATCTTTGGCCTATAGTGCAAAGATGAATATTTGATTCAAGCTGTATATTGATTGATGTTACAGGGATAAAATATTGATGATGGACTTTGAAGTCTTAGAAGATAATAGAATTCTTTCTCTACTTGACACTTCTAATAGATTGCTGTTCCGCTGCAGTTGTTGATCTAAAACTTATTGTCTATTACATTTTATCAGATTTTTTCCCTGTTGAAGACTAATGATAAATTGTTGTATATTATCTTAGTCATAATATTCTTTACTGGGCTAATTGAGCTCACCCTTTTCCATTTTTTTCCATTTTTCTTCTCTGGAGGTGAGAACATAGCAGGAACTAGCCGGGGTATGGAGTGATGGTTCTGGATAGTTGTATTAGCAGTCCTCACTATTTTGTAAACTAGTGTATCAATAATTGTAATGATGACTCCTTTTGAGTTTGTATACTCTCTATTAGACAATAGTTGTATTCAAACTCACAGTATATGTGTTGTCGTATTTTGCACGACAATTGTATTACTGAATTTGTATTTGTTTCTGTACCATGTATTTGGCGACTCAGAATATGTGATGTATACCTATTTTGGGGGCATCACAGATGTGATACTAACGAATATCCTTGGCCGTAGTGCATGGATAATTCGGTGATGTGGATTATTTATTGAGCTGAGTCTCACCGATAAAATATTGATGATAAACTTTTAATTCGTAGAAGATAGTAGATATCATGCTCTACTTAACTCTTTTAAAATATTGATTGATATCTTTGGCCTGTAGTGCAAAGATGAACTGTTAATGAATATCTTTGGCCGTAGTGCAAAGATGAATTTATTAGTATGATTATGAACATGAATTGTAATTTGGTATAACCATGATCTTTGATGTTTCAGGTAAACACAGGTAATGAAAATTATCTTCGTCCTGGGTGCGAAGAGGAATTTAGAACCACAATTATGATTATGAGTTATTCACATGATTGTGGACATAAATGTTGATTGATGTTACAGGGATAAAATATTATTGGTGGGCTTTTAACATGGAGAAGATAATAGACTTTATGGTCAATTTGACTCTTCTAATGGATTTCTCGTTCCGCTGCAACTATGGTTGAAAAGTTTTATCATCTACCATATATTCTAAATCTCTGATTTATCACTGACGAAGGCTATTGATAATTTAATTATCTTTAGTCATGATATTCTTTACTAGGCTAGTTGTGCTCACTCTTTTGCTTCACAATTCCTTTTAGGTAATAAAAGTGTAGCTGGGTCACACGGGATAACAGAGGAATAAAACAAAGGTCTATAGCTGTTGAGGTTCTCCCTAAATAGTATGGAAATAATTTTATTGAGAACTTTAGATAAGTATCTTGTATTTTATACGTCATCTAATAGTTATATTTGGTGAATCAAATAGGGTAAGGCGAACCCAACTTTAGAAGGGTGTTTTGCCACTATCATACAAGATGTCTAATGACATACGACTTCGTGTTATCATAAGACAGGGTTGTGCATATCCACTTGCTGAGTATATCTACGAGCACTACCTATATAATCTTGGAGTTTGGTTGAAATATAATTCTCAATTGGAGATAATGGAGATAAATATATGTCAAGAGAAGACTCACCATTGGAAAGAACATGATAATAATCTTCTCGTTTTTCTTTGGGGACTATTGGGTCAACCAAGGATAATTCTATGGACATATGATATACAATATAACTTAGACGTATGGTCTCCCATGTATGAAGGTTTCCTTGAGCATTTTTCAAATATTTTAATTTCTAAAATAGTTATTGACTGTACCTTTATGTAAGGTACCATTGTAAGGTGTTGTGGTCGAGGCACCATGAGAGTTACATATAATTGTATTAAAACTCACAGTTTAACTGTGGTCGTATTTTGCATGACAATTGTATAAATAGAGTTGTCGGTAGTGTATTTTCTGGCTATCCAAGATGGGTGATGTTTACCTATTTTGGGGGCGTCACATTTGGTATCAGAGCTTAGGGATATGGTCGCTGGCAGAGATATGAGTCTAGAACTAGGAGGGGAGAGACGAGTAATATACTTCGCTAGTGTGTGACTTACCTAAGCTGAAATTGTTACTTGATACGTTGACAAATTTTGATATGTCAATTAACCTTTGTTTTGAAGATATATTCTAGAATGATATCTGAAATACAGGAGGTGAGCAATAAAAAAATCATGATAGAGAGGAAATAACCGGGAAGGTACAATCCGAAAAGAAAGCAATGTATTCTCATCTCTTCGAACTACAAGGTACGTAAATTTTGAGGGCGAAATTTCATAAGGAGGGGAGATTGTGAGACCCTGAACTTTATGAAATGAAAGTATTCAATTTTCTTATAATTATTCTATTTAGTAAATGGTTAAATTGATAAAAGGTTAAAGTTAAGGGGGATATGTGAATTTTTTTCAAAGTGAACAAGTTGTAATAAAATAATCGGTGATAAAAGTATAGTAATACGTGTGGTTTGCATAATAGCACACGGTATTGATTATTGATGAGTACGTGAGAAGTCACTCAGTTTTATTCAATTATTGCTACAGTAATTGCTGCATAGTATCTTACGTTATTTGATTCAATTATTGTCAATATTTTATATTATTAAATCAATAATTGAGATAACGAGTTATTCATATTATTATATGCATAATTAACAATGTCAAGAAAGTTCTGTCGAGGAGAGGTTTGGTCACCTAATTGTGCGCCAATAGGGAGAAGTCCTTATCGGAAAGCCTCCTCTTTCTTGGGAACGATCTGGTTGTTAATATTATGATTTATAATAATAATGAATAAATGTTATTAAAAATCAAATTTGAGTTCGGAGTTGAATTTGGAGACGCGGACATGATATTTGAGTCCGGAATGATGGAATTAGTAACAATAGACTATAAACACAAAATTTATCGGGGTTGACTTTTTGGTCAAAAAGTCAACAGTTAACCTTTTCGGAAAAAGTCAAACTTAAAAAATTCACAAAATGAAAATGTTGTTAATAATATTAAGGGGATTTTTATGAAGTATTTGTTGTAATTTTTGACGTATTTTATGGACCCCCATTTACTTATTTTTCAAACTAATCGGTAGAAAATTATTTAATATAATAAAGGCGGGACCCATATGTGGGGCCCATATGTGTTGAAAAAACTGAAATGGGAAATAGGGGGATGGAACTTACGCATAAGTAAGGTAATGTAATATTATATGTTATATATACTCCCTCCATCCCAGGATAAAATTCCTGGTAGACTTTTCACGCATATTAAGAAGAGGAATGAAATGATAAAATTACCCATAATAATGTCATTAAATATGGAGAGAGAATTAGAATAAGAAAAGTATGATATATTTAATGCTATGGGCATAATAGGAAAAAAATATGTAAAAGTTTGGTTATTAAAAGAAAGTGGACATTTAACATGGGACAACCCAAAATAGTAATAAGGACTTTTATCCTGGGACGGAGGGAGTATATAAAAGTTATTTATATATATATATATATAGGCATTTATGGAATGGAAATAGAATTGGGGTGGGATGGGTTGCCCGGGAGGTAAGGAAATTGTATTATTTTTATTATATATATATATATATATTTATTATATATATTATAATAAGTTTTGTTTTTATGAAAAAAATAGAATATATTATATTTTATTATGCATAGTGCAGTATAGTAAAATAAAAATTTTTAAAATTTTCAATCGTCGGACGCCCGTGAATTCGTCGAATAATTTCACTGTGCATTCCGTGATTTTAATTTCTAAATAGTATCCTTCTATTCTCCTATAAATAGGATGCTTAGTTAGAATTGAAAATCACACCAGAATCACAGAATTATTCTTCTATAATATTGAGCGTATTTCTTTCGAGTTTTAGGAAGCTTTTAGTATAGAAAATAGTGAAAGTTTTCTTCAAGAATATATCCGCTATACCAGTTGGAATACTCTTCTTTTTGAGGTAAGGGTTATTATGTTTTTCATATTCTGAAGAGATATTATTTTCGTTTAATATTCGTAAGGGATGTTATTTTTATTCAATATTCGCTTGAAATAATATTTTCTTCCATACTGTGTAGTATATAAGTAATATTATTTTGTTTCAGATTTCGAATTCTATACTCATTTGGTTAAAGTTTTGGCTTCTATACTCCATGAAATTAGTAGAATATCCTTGATATTTGCGCTTCATCCAGTATCTTTTCATGTAAATATTCTTCTTGGCATTCTTGATAAGTTTTAACTTTTTCATGACTTAGTACTATTCACGAGTTACTATTCATACTATTCATGAGTTACTATTCACGAGTTATTATTCACGAATTACTATTCATGACAAAAATTGATTTCTTTTCGGTCAAAATCATTTTTGATACATTATTATTCTTGAATTTTACTCCACAAAGTAGTATCATGTTGACAATTTGGATATTATTGAATTACGGATAAATTAAATTATAAATCTTTAAAATTTATCCTTGATCTTGTTTGATTGAATTATTATATCATTGTCATCATCCTCATGCTTATATTGTTATGAAAGTCATTATTGCCCGTAGTGCATAGATGGACTTTGTAACACCCCAGTCCCACATCGAAAGATAGAGGAAAAATTTGTCTACATATAAGGAAATAAGTCACTACCAATAGTACCTTCAAGTCATGACCTTTTGGGAACCTGTGGTGGGCTAAGATGACCCAAGAAGATACTATTGGGCTAGTAGTTTGAGGCCTTATTGTGATGGATTTGATTCGATTCGGACTTGGGATTTGACCCAAGATTTGTTCCGGACTCGGTATTTGACCCAGGTTGTTTCATACTTGGTATGATTATGACCAGGGATTATTCGGTATAATTATGACCGTAATGTTACAAATGATGTGGTAAAAATCCTCATTGGCCCGTAGTGCATTGATGGAAAGTTTTTGGTATGATCATGACCATGGGTTCTCTTCGGCTAAGGTTGCAAAGATGAATTGTTTTATGGCGTGATCATGACTGTTGATGAAAACACGAATATCCTTGGCCCGTAGTACATGGATAATTCGTGGTCGTGATACTAATGAATATCCTTGGCCTATAGTGCAGGGATGATTCGATGAAGTGGATTAATAATTGAGCTGAGTCTCAGCTGTTGGGAGAATACATATTTTGATTTAATGTTTTAAATGTAAATGCTCATGATTATTTGTAAAGTCCTTCAAGGAATATACGTACAAGGACTTAGTGATAGATCAAATTTGTTAGGTTGATCTAAGCTCTTAACGTGTATCATTTTGTAAATGAATGTATAGATAGAAAGATCAAAGTTGTAGGTTGATCTTGAGATGTAATAGATAGGCTTTGAAGAATTCGTAGTGTATCAATCAGATCAACATTGCAGAAGTCAAGGCAGAAACGTATAGAGCTTCAAAGATCGTAGTGTGCCTGCCTTGAAGGGTCTCTTCGGAAATCGTAGAGTGGTCCCAACGTTTGCCGAGCCAACTCAGAGATCGCAGTGTGCTCTCGGAAACATAGAGTTTACAACTCAAGCAAGCGAAGATCGTAGTGTGCAAGTATTTAAGAGAAATCGTAGTGCTCTCTGCTGATATCATCAGACCAAGCACCAAGGTAACAAGTCACCACGATCTGAATCGTAGAGTACCACGATCTAAATCGTAGAGTTTCATCTGTCTTGTGTCAGAAGCATCAAGCTCCACGTTTTGTATGGAGACAAACTCCAACAAATGAGGAATGGATTCTAAACGTTGTAGTACTCACCAGTCCCAAAAGCATAAGAGATATCCTTCGTATGCAACAAAGAAGCGTATTGAAGAAGCTAAGGAAAGTACCATTGGTAAGAGGAAAAACACCTTTTCAGGTGTTAGGTGAGAAATTGGTCTACTGTGTCAGTGGGTCAGAATACAATTTAGAAGATGTGCAGAAAAGTCTCCATCAAAGAACTGAAATGTCAAATGCATTTAATGCTTCAATGGATGGATACAACGGATAGTTTTCAAGATCACATATATGAAGATCAAGCAGATGGGAGAGACTAGGCAAGTATTGAACAAAAATGTACAAGAACTCTCAAAGCTCAACTCTACGATCTGAGAAAAAGAAAAGCTTGCTCAGCTACTCAATACTTTCGAACAAGTGCTTAAACAGCAACTGAGTAGCAACCATCAAGAACTCAACAACTACCAATCAACTGAAGTAAGAGTTCCAAGTCAGAAGGACTTGAAGAGTTCTAAGTGAACTGTGAAGAGCCAAGTCTGCTGGACTTGAAGAGTTCAAGAGTGAACTAAGAAGTTCCTAGACTGCTGGTCTAGAAGGAATCAGAGTGATTCAGAAAAATATAAAAGACATCCTTAGTGGATTTCCTACTCGAGGAGTAGAAGAGTGGACTAGGAGCTTTAAGTGCTCTGAACCACATAAAACGATTGTGTCTATTATATTCTTGCTATAACTGCTATATCTACCATAACTGCTATAACTGCCTCACTCTCATAAACTCACTATCTTAAGGGAGATTAAAACAAATATTAATTCCGCTAAGTTTTAATCACTATCAATTAACAAGTTAAAACGAAAAGATTTTAAATATCTATTCAACCCCCCCCCCCCCTCTTCTAGATAACTGTTGTGCCTCCGGGAACTAACACCAGCGATGAAATATTAATTCATGGATGTGATAATAATGAATATCATTAACCCGTAGTGCATGGATAATTCATGGATGTGATACTAACGAATATCCTTGGCCGTAGTGCATGGATAATCCGGTGATGTGGATTATTTATTGAGCTGAGTCTCAGCGATAAAATATTGATGATAAACTTTTAATTCGTAGAAGATAATAGATATCATGCTCTACTTAACTCTTTTAAACTATTGATTGATATCTTTGGCATGTAGTGCAAAGATGAACTGTTAATGAATATCTTTGGTCGTAGTGCAAAGATGAATTTATTAGTATGCTTGTGAACATGAATTGTGATTTGGTATAACCATGATCTTTGATGTTTCAGGTAAAGACAGGTGATGAAAAATATCTTCGTCCAGGGTGCGAAGAGGAATTTAGAACCACAATTAGGATTATAAGTTATTCACATGATTGTGGACATGAACTGTTGATTGATGTTACAGTGATAAAATATTATTGGTGGACTTTTAACATGGAGAAGATAATAGACTTTATGGTCTATTTGACTCTTCTAATGGATTACTCGTTCTACTGCAACTATGGTTGAAAAGTTTTATCATCTACTGTGACGCCCCCAAAATAGGTATATATCACCCATTCTGAGTTGTCAATACATGGTACAGAAACAACTACAACTTTATTATTACAACAGTAAAATTGTGAGTTTGAATACAAATATTATCTTCTAGACAATATCTATACTCAAATAAATCCTCATCACATTTATTGATACATTATTTTATAAAAATGGTGAGGACTACAAAACAACTCTCTCTAGAACCTTCATTCCATACCTCGACTCGTATTCGCTATATTCTCGCCTCCTGAGAAGAAAAATGGAACAAAAAAGAAAAGGGTGAGCTCAACTAGCCCAGTAAAGAATATTATGACTAAGATAATATACAACAAATTATCATTAGTCTTCAACAGGGAAAAAACTAATAGAATACAATAGACAACAAGTTTTAAATCAATATTCGCAATGAAATAATAATTCATTAGAAGAGTTACGTAGAGAATGCAAACTACTATCTTCTATGTATGAATTTAAAAGTTCATCGCTCTATCTTTTATCCCTATAACATCAATCAATATATATCCGAATCAAATATTCATCTTTGCACTACAGCCAAAGATATTCATCAGTTGGTCATACTCATCTAAACACTGTTCATCTTTTGCACTACGGGCCAAAGATATTCATCGAAATCATTCATCTTTGCACTACAAGGCCAAAGATATTCAATAATATCATTATTTAAGACTGAGGATGATGAAAAATATTTTTAAAGAAACGAATCCAGTGAAACAAAATGACAAGGATTAAGGATTTAAGGATTCGTACTTTGTTTTATCCATGTCCAAAAATACCTCAAAAATAATCATAGTGGTGTAAAATTCAAGAATGATCAAAACATGGATACAATCAAAGCTAGTATCCACAATAGATATTTTAGATTTAAAAGGAAAATTTTCATTTTTCGATGAATAGTGTCGTATTCTTGAATCTTCGTCAGATACGTGAATAAGGCCAGATACGTGAATAGTAACTCGACACCAAAAGTTCTAAATTTGATAAAAACTTCAGATCAATATTTCAGCATAATGATATTGAAGAAATAATATCATTACGGAAAAAAATAATATCCCTTACCTCGAAAGATCAGTACTTCTAGCTGAAACACCGGATATAGGCTATAACTTGAACTTGCACCGTATAGCAATACTCAAAGTATACTCAAAATACTCACAAGAATACGCTCGATAATATAGAGAGAGAAAACTTCAGTTTCTGGTGTGATTTTCAATTCTAACCTAAGCACCCTATTTATAGAAAAATGCTTAGAACACCAAAACAGAAAATTTAATATAATATTATTATTATTTGTTAAAATTCTATACGCCCACTTTTGGAGATCTGATTTCAGCAATCAATAACACATGCTAGACCCACTTAACACACCAAAAACGTTTTTCTTGAAAAAAATAATTAAAACTTCCAAAAATCAATTATTTCGGAGCTTCGAAACTTCAATAATTCATAATAAATAGCCCTTTTGTCAGAAGATTGAAATCTCACATTTTTATAGGAAATTCAATTCTCTACAACTTTGTAGAAGAAAGTTTTCCAAATTCCAAACAAAAATTGATCGAAATCCACAAACGGGCGATTTTACAGGTATAATCAAATTTTCGGTCAATAATTGTGTCCACCAACACACAAAATATGTGTTAAACATTTAATGCCACAAAAATACTCTTCCTCCTCATATACTCATATATCCCACATTCATTATAAAAATATCACCGTTAATATATTATTAAAATAATATATTTAAATGAATTATTTTATCGTAAAAAGATAAAATATTAATTTTCAACAATTGTCATTTTAAAATTTTCTCCATCTATATCCACATAAAATCAATATTTTCCTCATCATATAAATCAATAATTAATTATTCACAAATAATATTACGTAATCACAAGATCGATAACCGTGCCGCTCTCAGGAAAGAGGGACTTTCCAATAAGAATTTCTCCTTCATGCCAAGCAATTAGGTGACCAAACCTCTCCTTAGATGTAACTTTCTAAACATTGCCAATAATGTTATCTAATAATATTATTCAGATAATATGAATTATTGCTTCGATAATAAAAAATAACCGTGTAATGACAATTATCAAAAACAACAAAGAATATAAAATATCAACGCAAAGAATTATTAAATCAATAAAATATCTGAACGGTAATTATCGTAACCATTATCGAGTAGTGCCTTCTTACGTAAGAATCAATAATTGGTGCAATACCGGTGCTATCGTGTTTTAACCAACCGAGTATTTTAACAAAGATTAATTGGTAATAACTACGCCTGTTATTTTTAAACAACTTATATTTGTGCTTTTTCTTCATCCAATCGCTCACATGGGGCCCATTAAAAGATCGCTACCGTCGCATTTAATATTCCCCGATGCAAGAAGAATATTCCACCACCAAACGAATATTCCCGACAACAATGAATATTTTATAACCACTTGCTTATTTTAAAATATTTGCGTATTTTACCCATAACTATCCACATTAATCAAATCAACCCTTACTATTTCAAAAATAGAAAATTAAATTTTATTAATAATAAGTTGGGGTCTTACAACCTCCCTCCTTATGAAATTTCGTCCTCGAAATTAACGTGACGATACACTGGTGTGTTTCAAAAGGTTAGGATACCTCGCTTTCATTTCCGCTTTCTAACTCCCGTGTCATTTCCTCTATAGCATGATTCCTCCACAAAACTTTAACTTGTGGTATGACCTTTCTTGCAGTAGGGGACATGTTCCTTCCTATCCAAGATCTTGATAGGTACCTCCTCACACGTTAAGTCTTGGCTATCTAAATGGGTTCTAACTCAATAACGTGGTTCGGGTCTTTCACATATTTCTTAAGTACGAGATATGTGAAACACATTATGAACACGAGACATACTCGGAGGTAACACAAGTCTATAGGCTACATTTCCTACTTGGTCAAGAATTTGAAATGGACCAATAAATAGTGGATTGAGCTTTCTCTCTTCCCAAATCTTGTAACTCCCTTCTATGGAGCAACTCGCAACAATACATGATCCCTATACAAAATTCCACGTCCTTTCGATGAAGATCCGCATAACTCTTTTGTCGATCTTCCGCAGCTTTTATATCGTTGTCGAATCATTTGGATCTTTTTCAGTAGTCATACGCATTCTAACTCGGGTCCCAACAATGTTGCTTCACCCACCTCATCCCAACATATTGGAGAGCGACACTTTCGTCCATATAATGCTTCAAATGGAGCCACACCTATACTTTGCTCGATAAGCTGTTGTTGTAGGAGAATTCCACCAATGATAAATACTTATCCCAACCGCCTTGAAGTCTAGGACACGTAGTCTTAATAAATCTTCAAGAGTTTGAATAGTCCTCTCTCGATTGTCCGTCTGCTTGAGGATGGTATGTCGAACTAAATCAGAAATGCGTGCTCATAGCTTTTTGCAAGCTAACCCAAAATCTTGAAGTGAATCTTGGGTCACGATCCAAACTATGGATACTAGCATGCCATGCAACCTCACAATCTCATTCACGTATATACTAGCAAGACGTTCAAGGAATAAGTCTCCGTGACAAAGAAGAAATGAGCGTACTTGGTTAATCTATCAACAATAACCCAAATAGCATTGATACCTTGAGAAACCGTAGGAAGACCCGGAACGAAATCCATGGTAATGTGTTCCAACTTCCATTTCGGAATCTCAAGTGGTTGCAACGGACCCTTAGGTACTAGATGCTTCGCCTATACACGTTGGCAAGTTAAACACATCGAGATAAACTTTGCAATATCTCTCTTCATATTGTTCCACCAAAATGTATGTCGAAGATCACGATACCTTTTAGTACTTCCAGGATGGATTGCAAATGGTGTATTGTGTGCCTCCATCATAATCTTGTACTTCAAATCAGAGTCGTTAGGAACGCAAAGTCTAGAGGGGACTCGAAGTATTCCTTCTTCATTAATTCTCGCTTCCGGAATAGCTTCTTCTTGTACTTTCTTCTTCATACGCATCATCCTCCGGATTGGGTGGCTTGAGCAACCTTAACTTTTTCTATTAAAGTTGGCTCTACGCGCGATACTTGACATCATCGCACTCATTCATTCAAGATATGATCTTCTACTCAATGCGTCAGCTACCACGTTCGCTTTTCTAGGATGGTATTGAATAGTGTGGTCGTAGTCTTTCAATAGCTCTAGCCAACGTCGCTGCCGCATGTTGAGTTCTTTTTGAGTGAAGAAATATTTAAGGCTTTTATGGTCTGAATATATCTCCACTTTCTCCCCATATAGATAGTGCCTCTATATCTTTAGCGCGAAAATGACTGCTGCCAACTCTAGATCATGAGTAGGATAATTCCTCTCATATTCTTTAAGTTATCGCGAGGCATAGGCTATGACTTTCCCACGTTGCATGAGAACACATCCTAACCCTTTGCTCAAGCATCATTGAGATAACAAATCCATCCGAACCAGATGGTATTGTTAGAAGAAAATAAATAAGTCTCCTCTTAAGCTCTTGGAAACTCTTCTCGCATTCTTCGCTCCAAATGAATTTTGTATCCTTCCGAAGTTAGTTGAGTTAATGGAGTAGCGATTCGAGAAAACCCTTCCACGAATCTCCGATAATAACCAACTAGACCTTAAAGTTACGTACTTGGGCCACCGACTTTTGTTGCTCCCAACTTTGTATTGCTTCAATCTTCACGGTCCACAGATACTCCATGTTTTGACACCACGTGCCCAAGAAATGCTACTTCCTCAAGCCGTAACTCAAATTTTTTCAATTTGGCATATAGTTTGTTTTCACGAAGCCTTTCGAGTACCAAACTTCAAATGGTGCTCATGATCTTCACGACTTTTGGAATATATGAGGATGTCATCAATAAAGACAACAACAAAATGATCCAAATATTCCTTGAATACTCGGTTCATCATATCCATGAAAGTCATAGGAGCATTAGTCGATTCGAAAGACACGACTAAGAATTCATAATGCCCATACCGAAGTTCAAGGCGTCTTTGGAATATCCTCGATTCTAATCTTCAGATGATGATATCCGTAAGCTAAGATCGATTTTTGAAAAGAATTGTGCCTTGCAATCTGGTCAAACAAGTCATCAATACAAGGTAGAGGATACCTATTCTTGATGGTGACATGGTTCAATTCCCGATAGTCAATACAAAGTCGCATACTCCCATCTTTCTTCTTTACGAATAAAACAGGAGCACCCCAAGGAGATGTACTAGGGACGAATGAAACCGATGTCCAACAATTCATGTAGTTGGACCTTTAACTCCTCAAGTTCAATAGAGCCATTCGATATGGGGTTTTAGAAATGGGCTTTGTACCAGTTCAAGATCAATAAAGAATTCAACTTCACGTTCGGGGTAGACTAGGAAGTTCTTCAGAAATACATCAGAAAGTCAATAACAATGAGAATATTATTCAAATTTGACGTGTCTTTATTCAAATCCATAACATGGGCTAAGAAAGCTTGACATCCGTTTTTCAATAAATGAATAACTTTATAATTAGATATGATGTTGATTGATTTTAATGGTTTAGTTGCTTGAATTCATATAACAAGTTGGTTAGGAATATGAAAACTAACAACCTTATTTAAAACAATCAATTTTGGCATGATGAGTAGTTAACCAATCAATCCCTAAAATCACATCAAAAGCAAGTATCTTTAAAGAGATAAGGTCAATGGTGTAAGGTGATGGTGCCAACTTGAATCAAACAAGATTTATAAACAATGGATGTGATGAAAGTTTCTCCTAACGGAGTTTCCACAGATAGGTCAAAGTCTAATTTCTCCTGAGTCAAGTTTAAACGTTGAGCACAAGGGAGAGATAAATGAATGGGTAGCACCCAGATCAAGTAAGGTATAAACTTCGCAAGAATTTATAAATAGCTTACCCATAATCACCTCGTTTGGGTTCCTCGCATTTTAACCAAACCACAACAAACGCTCTTCCCGTAACTGTTGACTTTGACTTTTCTCGGGACGATCTTTTTGAGTCACCGTCCTCATTGAACTAGGTTTCGCTATCGCATAATCTCGAGCGATATGTCCTTCCTTTCAACAATTATAGCATACCTTGAACTGTTGTGGACAGTTTGACCGATATGTCCTCTTTTTCGTGATTTATAGCATATGACCCGGTGGTCGTTCTCCTCCCTTAGAATCGATTCTTGCCAAGACCGCCGCCTTCTTCACATGGTCGTTGTTAAATCTCCTCTTTTTAAAATCTCCTCCCGACTCGCTTCTTCTATTTTCATGGCCATGATTACCACAGAGTAGTTACCATTTTTGTCAAAATCTGCTTTTCTCCCCGGTTATCATTATTTTGTTGATCGCTATCTACGGTATGATCCTCGGTTATGGTCCCTCGATTGAACATACTCGTTATCTCGCCTAACAATTGAGCCTCTGTTAACAACATCCGAATAGAGAGAAAATTTATGAGAAATGAGATAATCTGACGTCTTAGGGTTTCAAACCTCTAAGAAACATCCGCGTCATAACGTTCCTCATTCTCCACCAAATGAGGTGCAAAACGGATAACTCGCAAACTTTGCCTCGTCATCGAGACACCGCCATATTGTTTTGTTCTAATATGATGAACTCCACTTCCTTCATATACGACGAACACTTTCGGAAAGTATTTGTCATTAAATAGTTTCAAACGTCTCCCAAGACATCTTTGAAAGCGAATTTGGATGGGTACGCTTCATGAGCACTCCCACCACCGTCGTCTACCTCACCACGAAACATAAAGGTGGCGAATGGAACTTTCGTTTCTCCGTGCATCCCAAGACATCGAATATCTTGGTAATTTGCTTGACCCATGTTTCCGCCATGATCGGATCTGGCTTTCCTTAAATTCGTGGTCCCAACTCTTGAACGCTTGCATGCCGTGACAACCCGTGAATTGCTATCATTTTCTCCTCAGTATTTTGAACACGAGTCTCCCTCGTCGATTTTTCATGAACCGCAAAAGCTTATAAACATCGCCTCGTTCATCATCTCGCTCGCTGTGGTGTTGTTCACGGGAGGAACACATTGCCATCTGTAACGCTTCTCCTCGTTGGTGAGTACAAAGCCTCACCTGGCCTCATTTCCATTGTTAATATTCTCAATCGACATTCTCAAATCATCGTCATAAAACAAGGGTTAATTAAGGAAATCAATATATCACATAATATCCCTATATACTAACCAACTAACAAATAAGCTTAGGTAGGACACACTAGCGAAGGATTTACTCGCCTCCCTCCTAGTTCTATTCCCGATCTCCGCCAGAGATCATATCCCTAAGCTCGATACCAACCGTGATGCCCCCAAAATAGGTATACATCACCCATTCCGAGTTGTCAATACATGGTACGTAAACAACTACAACTTTATTATTACAACAAGAATTTGTGAGTTTGAATACAAATATTATCTTCTAGACAATATCTATACTCAAATAAATCCTCATCACATTTATTGATACATTATTTTACAAAAATGGTGAGGACTACAAAACAACTCTCTCTAGAACCTTCATTCCATACCCCCAGGCTACTGCACTCGCTTATATTCTCGCCTCCTAAGAAGAAAAATGGAACAAAAAGGAAAAGGGTGAGCTCAACTAGCCCAAGAAAGAATATTCGACTAAGATAATATACAACAAATTATCATTAGTCTTCAACAGGGAAAAATCTAATAGAATACAATAGACAACAAGTTTTAAATCAATATTCAGAATGAAATAATAATTCATTAGAAGAGTTAAGTAGAGAATGCAAACTACTATCTTCTATGTATGAATTTAAAAGTTCATCGCCTATCTTTTATCCCTCGTAACATCAATCAATATATATCTGAATCAAATATTCATCTTTGCACTACTGAGCCAAAGATATTCATCGATTGGTCATGCTCATCTAAACACTGCTCATCTTTGCACCACGTGCCAAAGATATTCATCGAAATCATTCATCTTTGCACTACGTGCCAAAGATATTCAATAATATCATTATTTAAGACCGAGGATGATGAAAAATATTTTTAAAGAAACGAATCCAAATTGAAACAAAATGACAAGGATTAAGGATTTAAGGATTAAGTACTTTGTTTTATCCATGTCCAAAAATACCTCAAAAATAATCATAGTGGTGTAAAATTCAAGAATGATCAAAACATGGATACAATCAAAGCTAGTATCCACAATATATATTTTAGATTTAAAAGGAAAATTTTCATTTTTTCGATGAATAGTGCCGATTCGTGAATAGTGTTGATATCGTGAATAGTGCCGATATCGTGAATAGTAACTCAGAACACCAAAAGTTCCAAATTTGATAAAACTTCAGATCAATATTTTAGCATAATGATATTGAAAAAATAATATCATTACGAAAAAAAATATCCCTTACCTCGAAAAGATCAAGACTTCTAAATAAAACACAGGATATAAGGCTATAACTTGAACTTGCACCGTATAGCAATACTCAAAGTATACTCAAAATACTCACAAGAATACGCTCGATAATATAGAGAGAGAAAACTTCAGTTTCTGGTGTGATTTTTAATTCTAACCTAAGCACCCTATTTATAGAAAAATGCTTAGAACACCAAAACAGAAAATTTAATATAATATTATTATTATTTGTTAAAATTCTATACGCCCACTTTTGGAGATCTGATTTTAGCAATCAATAACACATGCTAGACCCACTTAACACACCAAAAACGTTTTTCTTGAAAAAAATAATTAAAACTTCCAAAAATCAATTATTTCAAGCTTGAACTTCAATAATTCATAATAAATAGTCTTTTTGTCGTAAAATTTGAATCTCGCATAGCTTTTTTATAGGAAATTCAATTTCTACAACTTTGCGGAAGAAAGTTTTTCCAAATTCCAAATAGAAATTGACCGAAATCCACAAACCAAGCGATTTTATAAATTTATAATCAAATTTCTATTAATAATTGTGTCCACCAACACACAAAATATGTGTTAAACATTTAATGCCACAAAATACTCTTCCTTCTCATATACTCATATATCCCACATTCATTATAAAAATATCACCAATTAATATATTATTAAAAGAATATATTTAAATGAATTATTTTATCGAAAAAGATAAAATATTAATTTTCAACAATTGTCATTTTAAAAATTTTCTCCATCTATATCCACATAAAATCAATATTTTCCTCATCATATAAATAAATAATTAATTATTCACAAATAATATTACAGAATCACAAGATCGCAACCAGTAGTTCTCAGAAAGAGGGGCTTTCCAATAAGAATTTCTCCTTCTTGGCCAAGCAATTAGGTGACCAAACCTCTCCTTAGATGTAACTTTCTAAACATTGCCAATAATGTTATCTAATAATATTATTCAGATAATATGAATTATTGCTTCGATAATGAAAATATCGTGTAATGACAATTATTCAAACAACAAAGAATATAAAATATCAACGCAAAGAATTATTAAAACAATAAAATATCGAATAAAGAATTTCTGTAACCATTATTGAGTAGTGCTTCTTACGTAAGAATCAATAATTGGTGCAATACCGTAATCTTCTTGTGTTTTAACCACCGAGTATTTTAACAAGATTAACTAGCAGTAATAACTACGTAGTTATTTTTAAAAAACTTATATTTGTCGTTTTCTTCATCCAATCGCTCGTTATGGGGCCCATTAAAAAGACCGGCCGTAAATGCATTTAATATTCCCCGACAACAAGAATATTCCACGACCAAACGAATATTCCTCGACAACAATGAATATTTTATAACCACTTGCTTATTTTAAAATATTTGCGTATTTTACCCATAACTATCCACATTAATCAAATCAACCCTTACTATTTCCAAATAGAGAAAATTAAATTTTATTAATAATAAGTTGGGGTCTTACAACCTCCCCTCCTTATGAAATTTCGTCCTCGGAATTAACGTACGTACATGGTGTTTCGAAAAGGTTAGGATACCTCGCTTTCATTTCCGTTTCTAACTCCCAGGTCATTTCCTCTATAGCATGATTCCTCCACAAAAATTTAACTTGTGGTATGACCTTTGCGCGTAGGACATGCTCCTTCCTGTCCAAGATCTTTATAGGTACCTCCTCATACGTTAAGTCTTCGGCTATCTCGTCCGGTTCAAACTCAATAACGTGGTTCGGGTCTTTCACATATTTATTTAAGCATGGATATGTGAAACACATTATGAACACGAGACATACTCGGAGGTAACGCAAGTCTATAGGCTACATTTCCTACTCGGTCAAGAATTTGAAATGGACCAATAAATCGTGGATTGAGCTTTCCTCTCTTCCCAAATCTTGTAACTCCCTTCTATGGAGCAACTCGCAACAATACATGATCCCCTATACAAAATTCCACGTCCTTTCGATGAAGATCCGCATAACTCTTTTGTCGATCTTGTGCAGTTTGTATACGTTGTCGAATCATTTGGATCTTTTCGGTAGTCATACGTACTAACTCGGGTCCCAACAATGTTGCTTCACCCACCTCATCCCAACATATTGGAGAGCGACACTTTCGTCCATATAATGCATCAAATGGAGCCACACCTATACTTTACGATAAGCTGTTGTTGTAGGAGAATTCCACCAATGGTAAATACTTATCCCAACCGCCTTGAAGTCAGGACACGAGTCTTAATAAATCTTCAAGAGTTTGAATAGTCCTCTCGATTGTCCGTCTGTTTGAGGATGGTATGCCGAACTAAATCGTAAATCCGTGCCCATAGCTTTTTTTGCAAGCTAACCCAAAATCTTGAAGTGAATCTTGGGTCACGATCCAAAACTATGGATATCTTGGCATGCCATGCAACCTCACAATCTCATTCACGTACATACTAGCAAGACGTTCAAGGAATAAGTCTCCGTATCGGCAAGAAATAAGAAAGCAGACTTGGTTAATCTATCAACAATAACCCAAATAGCATTGATACCTTGAGAAACCGTAGGAAGACCCGGAACGAAATCCATGATAATGTGTTCCAACTTCCATTTCGGAATCTCAAGTGGTTGCAACGGACCCTTAGGTATTAGATGCTCCGCCTATACACGTTGGCAAGTTAAACACATCGAGATAAACTTTGCAATCTCTCTCTTCATATTGTTCCACCAAAATGTATGTCGAAGATCACGATACATTTTAGTACTTCCAGGATGGATTGCAAATGGTGTATTGTGTGCCTCCATCATAATCTTGTACTTCAAATCAGAGTCGTTAGGAACGCAAAGTCTAGAGGGGACTCGAAGTATTCCTTCTTCATCAATTCTCGCTTCCGGAATAGCTCCTTCTTGTACTTTCTTCTTCATACGCATCAGCTCCGGGTCGGTGGCTTGAGCAACCTTAACTTTTTCTATTAAAGTTAGCTCTATGCGTATACTTGACATCATCGCACTCATTCCCGCATATGATCTTCTACTCAACGCGTCAGCTACCACGTTCGTTTTTCCAGGATGGTATTGAATAGTGTGGTCGTAGTCTTTCAATAGCTCTAGCCAACGTCATTGCTTAGCGATGTTGAGTTCTTTTTGAGTGAAGAAATATTTAAGGCTTTTATGGTGCGAATATATCTCCACTTTTTCCCCATATAGATAGTGCCTCCATATCTTTAGCGCAAAAACGATCGCTGCGCTAACTCTAGATCATGAGTAGGATAATTCCTCTCATATTCTTTAAGTTGTCGTGAGGCATAGGCTATGACTTTCCCACGTTGCATGAGAACACATCCTAACCCTTTGCCCGAAGCATCGCTGTAGATAACAAATCCATCCGAACCAGATGGTATTGTTAGAACAGGTGCCGAAATAAGTCTCCTCTTAAGCTCTTGGAAACTCTTCTCGCATTCTTCGCTCCAAACGAATTTTGTATCCTTCCGAAAGTTAGTTGAGTTAATGGAGTAGCGATTCGAGAAAACCCTTCCACGAATCTCCGATAATAACCACTAGACCCGTAAAGCTACGATTTTGGTCACCGACTTGGTTGCTCCCAACTTTGTATTGCTTCAATCTTGGCGGGTCCACGGATACTCTATGTTTTGACACCACGTGCCCAAGAAATGCTACTTCCTCAAGCCGAACTCACATTTTTTCAATTTGGCATATAGTTTGTTTTCACGAAGCCTTTGGAGTACCAAACTTCAAATGGTGCTCATGATCTTCACGACTTTTGGAATATATGAGGATGTCATCAATAAAGACAACAACAAAATGATCCAAATATTCCTTGAATACTCGGTTCATCGTATCCATGAAAGTCATAGGAGCATTAGTCATCCAAAGACATGACTAAGAATTCATAATGCCCATACCGAAGTTCTCAAGGCGTCTTTGGAATATCCTCGATTCTAATCTTTAGATGATGATATCCAGAAGCGAAGATCGATTTTTGAAAAGAATTGTGCCCCTTGCAATTTGGTCAAACAAGTCATCAATACGAGGTAGAGGATACCTATTCTTGATGGTGACATGGTTCAATTCCGATAGTCAATACTAAAGTCGCATACTCCCGAGTCTTTCTTCTTTACGAATAAAACAGGAGCACCCCAAGGAGATGTACTAGGATGAATGAAACCGATGTCCAACAATTTCGTAGTTGGACCTTTAACTCCTCGAAGTTCAATAGGAGCCATTCGATATGGGGTTTTAGAAATGGGCTTTGTATGCGAGTTCAAGATCAATAAAGAATTCAACTTCACGCTCGGGGTAGACCGGAAGTTCTTCAGAAATACATCGGAAAGTCAATAACAACAGAATATTATTCAAATTTGACGTGTCTTTATTCAAATCCATAACATGGGCTAAGAAAGCTTGACATCCGTTTTTCAATAAACGAATAACATTATGATTAGATATGACAGTGATTGATTTTAATGGTTTAGTTCCTTGAATTTGGTTAGGAATATGAAAACTAATAACCTTACGAAAATAATCAATTTTGGCATGATGAGTAGTTAACCAATCAATCCCTAAAATCACATCAAAAGCAAGTATCTTTAAAGAGATAAGGTCATCATGTAAGGTGATGGTGCCAACTTGAATCAAACAAGATTTATAAAATGTTGGATGTGATGAAAGTTTCTCTAACTGAGTTTCCACGAGATAGGTCAAAGTCTAATTTCTCCGAGTCAAGTTTAAACGTTGAGCACAAGCGGGAGAGATAAATGAATGGGTAGCACCAGATCAAGTAAGGTATAAACTTCGCAAGAATTTATAAATAGCTTACCCGTGATCACCTCGTTTGGGTTCTCGCATTTTAACCGGATCACAACAAACGCTCTTCCCGTAACCGTTGACTTTGACTTTTTCAGGGATGATCTTTTGAGTTTCCGAATCCCCATTGAACTAGGTTTCGCTACCGCATAATCTCGAAGCGATATGTCCTTCCTTTCCACAATTATAGCATACCTTGAATGTTGTGGACAGATTTGACCGATATGTCCTTCTTTCCGTGATTTATAGCATATGATGGGTGGTCGTTCTCCTCCTTAGAATCGATTCTTGCCAAAGACTGTCGTCTTCACATGGTCGTTGTTAAATCTCCTCTTTTAAAATCTCCTCGACTCGCTTCTTCTATTTTCATGGCCATGATTACCACGGAGTGGTTACCATTTTTGTCCGTCTGTTTCTTTCTCCCCGGTTATCATTATTACATTGATCGCTATCTCTCGGTATGATCCTCTGGTTATGATCCCTCGGTTGAACATACTCGTTATCTCTCTCTAACAATTGAGCCGTGTTAACAACATCTGAATAAAGAAAAATTTATGAGAAATGAGATCTTCGACGTATCTGGGGTTTCAAACCTCTAAGAAACATCTGCGTCATACGTTCCTCATTCTCCACCAAATGAGGTGCAAACTGGATAACTCGCAAACTTTGCCTCTCAGATCGAGACACCGATTCATATGACGAACACTTTTAGGAAAGTATTTATCATTAAATAGTTTCAAACGCGTCTCCAAGACATCTTTGAAAAATTTGGATGGTACGCTTACAGACTCCACACGATTAAATGCGCTTTCGCCATGAAACATAAAGGTGGCGAATGGAACTTTCATTCTCCGTGCATCCCAAGACATCGAATATCTTGGTAATTTGCTTGACCCATGTTTCCGCCATGATCGGATCCGGCTTTCCCTTAAATTCTGGTGGTCCCAACTCTTTGAACGCTTGCTTGGGTGACAACCCGTGAATTGCTATCATTTCCTCTCGTATTTTGAACACGAGTCTCCTAAATCGATTTTGCATGAGACTCGCAAAAAGCTTCTAAACATCCCTCGTTCATCATCTCGCTTCAATGGTGTTGTTCACGGGAGGAACATTGTCACTGTTGCACGTTCTCCTCGTTGGTGAGTACAGGCGTCTCCACGGTCTCATTTCAATTATTAATATTCTCAGTCGACATTCTCAAATACTATCATAAAACAAGGGTTAATTAAGGAAATCAATATATCACATAATATCCCTATATACTAACCAACTAACAAATAAGCTTAGGTAGGACACACTAGCGAAGGATTTACTCGTCTCTCCCCTCCTAGTTCTATTCCCCGATCTCGCCCGGAGATCATATCCTAAGCTCGATACCAACCTGTGGCGCCCCCAAAATAGGTATACATCACCCATTTCGAGTTGTCAATACATGGTATGTAAACAACTACAACTTTATTATTACAACAGTAAAATTGTGAGTTTGAATACAAATATTATCTTCTAGACAATATCTATACTCAAATAAATCCTCATCACATTTATTGATACATTATTTTACAAAAATGGTGAGGACTACAAAACAACTCTCTCTAGAACCTTCATTCCATACCCCAGAGCTGCAGTACATCAAGTTATATTCTCGCCTCCTGAGAAGAAAAATGGAACAAAAAGGAAAAGGGTGAGCTAAACTAGCCCAGTAAAGAATATTATGACTAAGATAATATACAACAAATTATCATTAGTCTTCAACAGGAAAAAATCTAATAGAATACAATAGACAACAAGTTTTAAATCAATATTCGCAAGGAAATAATAATTCATTAGAAGAGTTAAGTAGAGAATGCAAACTACTATCTTCTATGTATGAATTTAAAAGTTCATAAATCATCTTTTATCCTCGTAACATCAATCAATATATATCCGGAATCAAATATTCATCTTTGCACTACTGAGCCAAAGATATTCATCGATTGGTCATGCTCATCTAAACACTGTTCATCTTTGCACTACGGGCCAAAGATATTCATCAAAAATCATTCATCTTTACTCACTAAAGCCAAAGATATTCAATAATATCATTATTTAAGATCGAGGATGATGAAAATATTTTTAAAGAAAGCGAATCCGGTGAAACAAAAATGACAAGGATTAAGGATTTAAGGATTCGTACTTTGTTTTATCCATGTCCAAAAATACCTCAAAAATAATCATAGTGGTGTAAAATTCAAGAATGATCAAAACATGGATACAATCAAAGCTAGTATCCACAATATATATTTTAGACGAAAAGGGAAAATTTTCATTTTTCGATGAATAGTGCCGTATTCGTGAATAGTGTTGTATACGTGAATAGTGCCGTATACGTGAATAGTAACTCCGACACCAAAAGTTCCAAATTTGATAAAAACTTCAGATCAATATTTTAGCATAATGATATTGAAAAAATAATATCATTACGAAAAAAAAATAATATCCCTTACCTCGAAAGATCAAGATTTCTAAATTTGAAACACCGGATATAGCTATAACTTGAACTTGCCATAGTATAGCAATACTCAAAGTATACTCAAAATACTCACAAGAATACGCCGATAATATAGAGAGAAAACTTCAGAGTTTACGGTGTGATTTTAATTCTAACCTAAGCACCCTATTTATAGAAAAATGCTTAGAACACCAAAACAGAAAATTTAATATAATATTATTATTATTTGTTAAAATTCTATACGCCCACTTTTGGAGATCTGATTTTAGCAATCAATAACACATGCTAGACCCACTTAACACACCAAAAACGTTTTTCTTGAAAAAAATAATTAAAACTTCCAAAAATCAATTATTTCGGAGCTTCGGAACTTCAATAATTCATAATAAATGGTCTTTTTGTCAGAAAATACGAATCTCTCAACGTTTTATAGGAAATTCAATTCTCTACAACTTTGCGGAAGAAAGTTTTTCCAAATTCCAAATAGAAATTGACCGAAATCCACAAACGGGCGATTTTATAGGCTATAATCAAATTTCGGCCAATAATTGTGTCCACCAACACACAAAATATGTGTTAAACATTTAATGCCACAAAAATACTCTTCCTCCTCATATACTCATATATCCCACATTCATTATAAAAATATCACCGTTAATATATTATTAAAATAATATATTTCAATGAATTATTTTATCAGAAAAAGATAAAATATTAATTTTCAACAATTGTCATTTTAAAAATTTTCTCCATCTATATCCACATAAAATTAATATTTTCCTCATCATATAAATAAATAATTAATTATTCGCAAATAATATTACAGAATCACAAGATCGGCAACTGTGCTAGTTCTTAGAAAGAGGGGCTTTCAATAAGAATTTCTCCTCATGGTAGCCGCAATTAGGTGACCAAACCTCTCCTTAGACAGAACTTTCTAGACATTGCCAATAATGTTATCTAATAATATTATTCAGATAATATGAATTATTGCTTCGATAATGAAAAAATACTGTGTAATGACAATTATTGAAACAACAAAGAATATAAAATATCAACGCAAAGAATTATTAAATCAATAAAAATCTTGAATAGTAATTATCGTAACCATTATTGAGCAAAGGCCTTCTTATGTAAGAATCAATCATTGGTGCAATATCGTGTGTGCTCTTGTGTTTTAACCAATTTAGTATTTTAATAGTATTAACTGTAATAACTACTGTAGTTATTTTTAAACAACTTATATTTGTCGTTTTCTTCATCCAATCGCTTTCAGTTATGGGGCCCACAAAAGGCTATGGCCAGTATTTAATATTATTCGACAAAGAAGAATATTCCACGACCAAACGAATATTCCCCGACAACAATGAATATTTTATAACCACTTGCTTATTTTAAAATATTTGCATATTTTACCCATAACTATCCACATTAATCAAATCAACCCTTACTATTTCAAAATAGAGAAAATTAAATTTTATTAATAATAAGTTGGGGTCTTACATCTACCATATGTTCTAAATCTCTGATTTATCACTGATGAAGGCTATTGATAATTTAATTATCTTTAGTCATGATATTCTTTACTGGGCTAGTTGTGCTCACCCTTTTGCTTCACAATTCCTTGCATGTAATAAAAGTGTAGCTGGGTCGAACGGGGTAACAGGGGAATAGAACGATGGTCTACAACTGTTGAGGTTCTCCCTAAACAGTATGGAAATAATTTTATTGAGAACTTTAGATAAGTGTGTTGTATTTTATACGTCATTTAATAGTTATATTTGGTGAATCAAATAGGGTGAGGCGAACCCAACTTTGGAAGGGTGTTTTGCCACTATCATACAAGATGTCTAATGACATATGACTTCATGTTATCATAAGACAGGGTTATGCATATCCACTTGCTGAGTATATCTACGAGCACTACCTATATAATCTTGGAGTTTGGTTGAAATATAATTCTCAATTGGAGATAATGGAGATAAATATGTGTCAAGAGAAGACTCACCATTGGAAAGAACATGATAGTAATCTTCTCGTTTTTCTTTGGGGACTATTGGGTCAACCAAGGATAATTATGTGGACATATGATATCCATTATAACTTAGACATATGGTCTCCTATGTACGAAGGTTTCCTTGAGCATTTTCCAAATATTTTAATTTCTAAAACAGTTATTGACTGTACCTTTATGTAAGGTACCATTGTAAGGTGTTGTGGTCGAGGCACCATGAGAGTTACATATAATTGTATTAAAACTTACAGTTTAACTGTGGTCGTATTTTTCACGACAATTGTATAAATGGAGTTGTCAGTAGTGTATTTTCTGGCGATCCAAGATGAGTGATGTATACCAATTTGGGGGGCATCACATTAAGTTTTCACTATACAATCTTTACTTAGCTCTTCAATTCTCTTGATTCACTTTATAATCTAATCTTTTCTTTACACCTTGAAGTGATCTATTCGACGAGTGTGAGAGCTTTGTGATCGAAACATCTGATTCACTATTAAGGATAAGTTAACTTAGACCTATTAACTATACATCAGATCAATTTAATAAGATCAACCTAACATATTTAATCTATTTATTCTAAGTCCTTGTACATCATATCATTATTAAGGACTTTACAAAACTTACTGGTACAAATATACAGTCATCACATTCATCATCAAATCCAAATATGCAGACTCTAACAAATAAGATCAACCTAATAAATTTGATCTTTCTATTCCAAGTCCTTGTACATCATATCATCATTAAGGACTTTACAAAACTTGCTGGTACAAATATACATTAATCACATTCATCATTAAATCAAAAATGCAGACTCTAACAATCTCTCTATATTTGATGATGACAAAAATCATTAGTTTCATTACATTTATCAATTCTAAAAATCCAGTTGTAAGACCCCAACTTATTATAAATAAAATTGAATTTTCTTTATTTATTATTTTGAAATAGTAAGGGTTAATTTGATTAATGTGGTTAGTTACGGGTAAAATGCGCAAATATTTCAAATAAGCAAGTGGTTATAAAATATTTATTTTTATCGGAGAATATTCGTTTGGTCGTGGAATATTCTTACTATCGGGGAATATTCGTACGACGACGCAGCATTGTGTGGACCGCATAACGGAAAGCGATTGGATGAAGAAAATGACAAGTATAAGTTGTTTATAAATAACGGCGTAGTTGTTACCGTTAATACTGTTGAAATACCCGGTGGTTAAAATACAGTAATACGCATTGTTGCATAGTAGCACGCGGTATTGCACCAATTATTGATTCTTACATAAGAAGGCACTACTCAATAATTGTTACAGTAATTACTGTTCAATATTTTATTTTATTGATTTAATAATTGCTACGTTGATATTTTATATTACTGTTGTTTCAATAATTGTCACTACACAGTATTTTCCATTATCAAAGCAATAATTCATATTATCTGAATAATATTATTAGATAACATTATTGGAAATGTCTAGAAAGTTCTGTCTAAGGAGAGGTTTGGACACCTAATTGCGCGCCAGTAAGGAGAGATCCTTATTGGAAAGCCCCCTTTTCGGGAACTATTCGTCACAAGATCTTTGTGATTCTGTAATATTATTTATGAATAATTAATTATTGATTTATATGATAAGGAAAATATTCATTTTATATGGATATAGATGGAGAAAATTTTTACTGTGACAATTGTTGAAAATTAATATTTTATCTTTTTCTAATAAAATAATTCATTATTATATTTTAATAATATAATAATGGGGATATTTTTACAATGAATGTGGGATATATGAGTATATAAGGAGAAAGAGTATTTTTGTTGCAAAAGTTGTTTAAAACATGTTAAACATGTCTGTGGGCCCATTTCTTGACTGAAATTTGATTATAGCATGTAAAATCGCCCGTTTGTGGATTTTGGTCAATTTCTGTTTGGAATTTAGAAAAATTTTCTTCTTCAAAGTTGTAGAGAATGGAATTTCCTATGGAAAAGACATGAGGTTCGAATTTTTCTGATAAAAGGACTATTTATTATGAATTATTGAAGTTCTGGCGTAATTGATTTTTGGAGTTTAAAATGTTTTATTTAAGAAAAATGTTTTTTTTGTTTTTGTTGGGTGAGTGGCTGATGTTGTGGACTGATGGTGTGCGTAGGAAAATTTATATAAATATATAAATATTTTATTAAATTTTCTACTTTGGTGTTCTAAGCATTTTCCTATAAATAGGGTGTTTAGGTTAGAATTGAAAATCACACCAGACACTAAAGTTTTCTCTCTCTTTCTCTCTCGATATATTGAGCGTATTCTTATGAGTATTTTAATACTTTGAGTGTTGCTAAATAGTGCAAGTTCAAGTCATAGCCTATATCCGGTGTTTCAACTAGAAGTACTGTCTTTACGAGGTAAGGGATGTTATTTTCTTCTTAAATGATTTTATTTTCTTCAATATCATTATGCCAAAATATTGGTTTGAACTTTTTATCAAATTTGAAAATTTTTGTGTCGGGGTTACTATTCACGTATACAGCACTATTCACGAATACGGCACTATTCAGAGAAAAATAAAATTCTCGTTTTTCGTCCAAAATATCTATTATGAATACTAGCTTTGATTGTATCCATGTTTTGATCATTCTTGAATTTTACTCCACTATGATTATTTATGAGGTATTTTTGGACATAGAATAGCTGAAATACGAATCCTTAATATTTATTCTTTTGTTTCACTGGATTTGTTTTCTTTAAAATATTTTTCATCATCCTCAGTCCTAAATGATGATATTACTGAATATCTTTGGCATGTAGTGCAAAGTTGAATGATTTCTGATAAATATCTTTGGCCCGTAGTGCAAAGATGAACAGGTGTTTAGATGAACATGACCAACTGATGAATATCTTTGGCCTGTAGTTCAAAGATGAATATTTGATTCCAGATATATATTGATTGATGTTACAGGGATAAAATATCGACGATGAACTTTTAAATTAATATATAGAAGATAGTAGATTTCATTCTCTACTTAAGTCTTCTAATGAATTATTATTTCCGCTGCGAATATTGATTTAAAACTGGTTGTCTATTGTATTCTATTAGATTTTTCCCTGTTGAGGACTAACGATAATTTGTTCTATGTTATCTTAGTCATAATATTCTTTACTGGGCTAGTTGAGCTCACCCTTTTCCTTTTTTGTTCCATTTTTTCTCAGGAGGCGAGAATGTAACGAGTACTAGTCGGGGTATGAAATGATGGTTCTAGAAGTTGTTTTAGTAGTCCTCACCATTTTTGTAAAATAGTGTATCAATAATTGTAATGAGGACTTATTTGAGTGTGGATATTGTCTAGATGACAATATTTGTATTTAAACTCACAACTTTTATGTTGTATTAATAAAGTTGTAGTTATTTCTATACCATGTATTTTGACGACTTAGAATGGGTGTTGTATACCTATTTTGGGGGCGTCACAGTTGGTATCAGAGCTTAGGGATATAATCTCTGGTGGAGATCGGGGAATAGAACAAGGAGGGGAGAGACGAGTAAATCCTTCGCTAGTGTGTCTTACCTAAGCTTATTTGTTGGTCGGTCATAATATAGGGATATTATGTGATATGTTAATTTGTTAAATTATCCCTTGTTTTATGGCAGTATTTGAGAATGTCGACTGAGAATGTTAACAGTGGAGTAAATGAGACCGTGGAGACACCTTTGCTCACCAACAAGGAGAGCGTGCAACAGGCTGGCAATGTTCTTCCTGTAAATAACACCACTGAGCAGATGATGAACGATGGGATGTTTAGAAGCTTTTTGCAGTTCATGCAAAATCAGACGAGGGAGACTCGTGTTCAAAATACAGGAGGAAATGATAGCAATTCATGGTTTGTCACAGCCAAGCAGTTCAAAGAGTTGGGACCACTAGAATTTATTGGAAAGATGGATCCGATCAAGGTAGAGACGTGGGTTAAACAAATTACCAAGAAATTTGATGTCTTGGGATGCACGGAGTAACAGAAGGTTCCATTCGCCACCTTTATGTTCCGTGGCGAGGCGATCTCTTGGTGGGAGTCGTGAAGCGTACTGCACTCACTTGCCAAGACTCAAAGCATGTCTTGGGAGACATTTTAGAAACTGTTGAATGACAAGTACTTTCCTGAAAGTATTCATCATATGAAGAAGGTAGAGTTTATTAGACTAGAGCAGAATAACATGACGGTGTCCCAGTACGAGGCGAAGTTTTCAGAGTTGTCCAGGTTTGCACCTCATTTGGTGGAAAATGAGGAACGTATGACGCGGATGTTTCTGAGAGGTTTGAAACCCGGCATACGTCAATATCTCATTTCTCATAAATTTTCTCTCAATTCAGATGTTGTCAACAGGGCTCAATTATTAGAGCGAGATAACGAGTACGATCAACCGAGGGACCACAACCAAGATGTCATCGGTGATGATAGGTCATCGAACAACGATAACCAGTGGAGAAAGAAAAATATGGACAAGAGCGACAACCACTCTGGTGGTAATCATGGCCATGAGAATAGAAGAAGCGAGTCGGGAGGAGATTTTAAAAAGAGGAGATTCAACAATGACAATACGAAGACGTCAGCACCAGCAGCAACTGGTTTCAATGGAGGAGAACGACCACCGGTCATATGCTATAAGTGCGGAAAAGAAGGACATATCAGCCCAAACTGCCCACAACAGTTTAAGGTATGTTATAATTGTGGAAAGGAAGGACATATCGCTCGAGATTATATCGTAGCGAAACCAAGTCCAGTGGGGATAGTGACTCAAAAGGCTGTCCCAGAAAAGTCAAAGTCAATGGTTCCTGGAAGAGCGTTTGTCGTGACTGGTCAACATGCGAGGAACCCAAACGAGGTGATCACGGGTAAGCTAATCATAAATTCATGCGAATTTTATACCTTACTAGATACCGGTGCTACCCATTCATTTATTTCTCCTGCTTGTGCTCAACGTTTAAACTTGACTCCAGAGAAATTAGACTTTGATTTATCTGTGGAGACTCCGTTAGGAGAAACTTTCATCACATCCACTGTTTATAATCTTGTTTGATCCAAGTTGGCACCATCACCTTACCTGTTGACCTTATCTCTTTAAAGATACTTGCATTTGACGTGATTTTAAGGATTGATTGGTTAACTACTCATCATGCCAAAATTGATTATTTTCGTAAGGTTGTTAGTTTTCATATTCCTAACCAACCTGTTGTATTTAATTCAAGCAACTAAACCATTAAAATCAATCACCGTCATATCTAATCATAAAGCTATTCGTTTATTGAAAAGCGGATGTCAAGCTTTCTTAGCCCATGTTATGGATTTGAATAAAGACACGCCAAATTTGAATAATATTCATGTTGTTATTGACTTTCCGATGTATTTCAAGAACTTCCCGGTTTACCCCGAACGTGAAGTTGAATTTTTTATTGATCTTGAACCTGGTACAAAGCCCATTTCTAAAACCCCATATCGAATGGCTCCTATTGAACTTCAGGAGTTAAAGGTCCAACAATAGGAGTTGTTGGACATCGGTTTCATTGGTCCTAGTACATCTCCTTGGGGTGCTCCTGTTTTATTTGTAAAGAAGAAAGACGGGAGTATGCGACTTTGTATTAACTATCGGGAATTGAACCATGTCACTATCAAGAATAGGTATCCGCTATCTCGTATTGATGACTTGTTTGACCGATTCATGAGAGCACAATTCTTTTCAAAAATCGATCTTCGCTCGGATATCATCGGTTGAAGGTTAAAAGCGAGGATATTCCAAGACCGCCTTGTAACTCCTGATGCGGACATTATGAATTCCTAGTCATGTCTTTTGGATTGACTAATGCTCCTGCGGCTTTCATGGATATGATGAACCGAGTATTCAAGGATTATTTGGATCAGTTCATTGTTGTCTTTATTGATGACATCCTCATATATTCCAAAAGTCGTGAAGATCATGAGCACCATTTGAAGCTGGTACTGCAAAGGCTTCGTGATAACAAGCTATATGCCAAGCTGAAGAAATGCGAGTTCTGGCTTGAGGAAGTAGCATTCCTTGGGCACGTGGTGTCAAAACACGGAGTATCTGTTAACCCGGCGAAGATTGAAGCAATACAAAGTTGGGAGCAACCGAAATCGGTGACCGAAGTACGTAGCTTTTTGGGCTTAGCTGGTTATTATCGAAGATTTGTGGAAGGATTTTCTCGAATCGCTACTCCGTTAACTCAGCTGACTCGTAAAGATACAAAATTCGTATGGAGCGAGGAATGCGAGAAGAGTTTCCAGGATCTCAAGAGGAGACTCATTTTGGCACCGCTTTTGACAATACCATCCGGGTTCGGATGGATTTGTTATCTCTGCCGATGCTTCGTGCAAAGGGTTAGGATGTGTTCTCATGCAACGTGGGAAAGTCATAGCCTATGCCTCGCGATAACTTAAAGAATATGAGAGGAATTATCCTACTCATGATCTAGAGTTGGCAGCAGTCATTTTCGCGCTAAAGATCTGGAGGCACTATTTATATGGGGAGAAAGTGGAGATATATTCAGACCATAAAAGCCTCAAATATTTTTTCACTCAAAAAGAACTCAACATGTGACAACGACGTTGGCTCGAGCTGTTGAAAGACTACGACCATACCATTTAATACCATCCTGGAAAAGCGAACGTGGTAGCCGACGCATTGAGTAGAAGATCATACGCGGGAACGAGTGCGATGCTGTCAACACAAAGGTCCATTTTGTGTGATTTACAAAAGATGAAGATAGAATTCAAGACTCCGAGGACCCATGCAATGATGTCAAGTATACGTATAGAACCAACTTTAATCAAAAAAGTTAAAGTTGCTCAAGTCACAGACCCGGAGCTGATGCTTATGAAGAAGAAAGTACAAGAAGGTGTTATTCCAGAGGCAAGAATCAATGTTGAAGGAATACTTTGAGTCCACTCCAGACTTTGTGTTCCTAACGATTCTGATTTGAAGTATAAGATCATGATGGAGGCAAACAATACACCATTTGCAATCCATCTTGAAAGTACCAAAATGTATCGTGATCTTCGACATACATTTTGGTGGAACAATATGAAGAGAGAGATTGAAAAGTTTATCTCGAGGTGTTTAACTTATCAACGTGTAAAGGCGGAGTATCAAGTGCCTAAGGGACCATTGTAACCACTTGAGATTCTGAAATAGAAGTGGGAACACATTACCATGGATTTCGTTATGGGTCTTCCCACGGTTTCTCAAGGCATAAATGCTATTTGGGTTATTATTGATAGATTAACCAAGTCTGCTCATTTCTTGCCGATACAGGAGACTTATTCCCTTGAACGTCTTGCTTGTATGTACGTGAATGAGATTCTGAGGTTGTATGGCATGCCAGTATCCATAGTTTCGGATCGTGACCCAAGATTCACTTCAAGATTTTGGGTTAGCTTACAAAAAGCTATGGGCACGGATTTACGATTTAGTTCAGTATACCATCCTCAAATTGATGGACAATCGGAGAGGACTATTCAAACTCTTGAAGATCTATTAAGACTCTGTGTCTTAGACTTCAAAGGGAGTTGGGATAAGTATTTACCATTGGTAGAATTTTCCTACAACAACAGTTATTAGGAAAGTATAGGTGTGGCTCCATTTGAAGCATTATATGGACGGAAGTGTCGCTCTCCAGTGTGTTGGGATGAGGTAGGTGAAGAAACATTATTGGGACCAGAGTTGGTATGTATTACTACAGAAAAAATCCAAATGATTCGACAACGTATACAAACGGCACAAGATCAACAAAAGAGTTATGCGGATCTTTATCAAAAGGACGTGGAATTTAGTATTGGGGATCATGTATTGTTGCGTGTGGCTCCATAGAAGGGAGTTACAAGATTCGGGAAAAGAGGAAAGCTCAATCCATGATTTATTGGTCCATTTCTGATTCTTGATCGAGTAGAAAATGTGGCCTATAGACTCGCGTTACCTCCAAGTATGTCTCGTGTTCATAATGTTTTTCACGTATCCGTACTTCGTAAATATGTGAAAGACCCGAACCACATTATTGAGTTAGAACCGGACGAGATAGCCGAAGACTTAACGTATAAAGAGGTACCTGTCAAGATTTTGGATAGGAAGGAGCATGTCCTACGCACATAGGTCATACAACAAGTCAAAGTTTTGTGGAGGAACCATGCTATTGAAGAAATGACCTGGGAGTTGGAAACGGAAATGAAAGCGAGGTATCCTCATCTTTTTGAAACACCAAGTACATACGTCAATTTCGAGGACGAAATTTCATAAGGAAGGGAGGTTGTAAGACCCCAACTTATTATAAATAAAATTGAATTTCCTTTATTTATTATTTTGAAATAGTAAGGGTTAATTTGATTAATGTGGTTAGAATGGGTAAAATGCGCAAATATTTCAAATAAGCAAGTGGTTATAAAATATTTATTTTTATCAGAGAATATTCATTTGGTCGTGGAATATTCTTACTGTCGGAGAATATTCGTACGACAGCGCAGCCTTGTGTGGGCCCCATAACGGAAAACGATTGGATGAAGAAAATGACAAGTATAAGTTGTTTATAAATAATTGGTAGTAGTTATACACAAGTATTATCTTGTTGAAATACCCTATTGGTTAAAACACAATAATACGCTATTGTTCAGACAAGAAGACACAAAGATTGAACCAATTATTGATTCTTACGTAAGAAGGCACTACTCAATAATTGTTACAATAATTACTGTTCAATATTTTATTTTATTGATTCATTAATTGCTACGTTAATATTTTATATTACTGTTGTTTCAATAATTGTCACTATATAGTATTTTCCATTATCGAAGCAATAATTCATATTATTTGAATAATATTATTAGATAACATTATTGGAAATGTCTAGAAAGTTCTGTCTAAGGAGAGGTTTGGTCACCTAATTGCGCGCTAGTAAGGAGAGATCCTTATTGGAAAGCCCCCTCTTTCCTGGGAACGGCCTAGTTTCCAGTACTGTGATTCTGTAATATTATTTGTGAATAATTAATTATTGATTTATATGATAAGAAAAATATTCATTTTATGTGGATATAGATGGAGAACATTTTTAATGTGATAATTGTTGAAAATTAATATTTTATCTTTTTCTGTTAAAAGAATTCATTATTATATTTTAATAATATAATAATGGGGATATTTTTACAATGAATGCGGGATATATGAGTATATGAGGAGGAAGAGTATTTTTGTTGCAAAAGTTGTTTAAAACATGTTAAACATGTCTGTGGGCCCATTTCTTGACTGAAATTTGATTATAGCATGTAAAATCGCCCGTTTGTGGATTTCGGTCAATTTCTGTTTGGAATTTGGAAAAATTTTCTTCTGCAAAGTTGTAGAGAATGGAATTTCCTTTGGAAAGGACATGAGGTTCAAATTTTTCCGATAAAAGGGCTATTTATTATGAATTATTGAAGTTCTGGCGTAATTAATTTTTGGAGTTTAAAATGTTTTATTTAAGAAAAACATTTTTTTTGTTTTTGTTGGGTGAGTGGCTGATGTTGTGGACTGATGGTGTGCGTAGGAAAATTTATATAAATATATTAATATTTTATTAAATTTTTTACTTTGGTGTTCTAAGCATTTTCCTATAAATAGGTTGCTTAGGTTAGAATTGAAAATAACACCAGAAACTGAAGTTTTCTCTCTCTTTCTCTCTTGATATATTGAGCGTATTCTTGTGAGTATTTTAATACTTTGAGTGTTGCTATACGGTGCAAGTTCAAGTCATAGCCTATATCCTGTGTTTCAAGTAGAAGTACTGTCTTTACGAGGTAAGGGATGTTATTTTCTTCTTAAATGATATTATTTTCTTCAATATCATTATGCCGAAATATTGGTTTGAACTTTTTATCAAATTTGGAACTTTTTGTGTCGGGGTTACTATTCACGTATACGACACTATTCACGTATACGGCACTATTCACGAATATGGCACTATTCATAGAAAAATTAAATTTTCGTTTTTCGTCCAAAATATCTATTATGGATACTAGCTTTGATTGTATCCATGTTTTGATCATTCTTGAATTTTACTCCATTATGATTATTTATGAGGTATTTTTGGACATAGAATAGCTGAAATACGAATCCTTAATATTTATTCTTTTGTTTCACTGGATTCGTTTTCTTTAAAATATTTTTCATCATCTTCAGTCCTAAATGATGATATTACTGAATATCTTTGACATGTAGTGCAAAGATGAATGATTTCGATGAATATCTTTTGGTCCAGTAGTGCAAAGATGAGCAGTGTTTAGATGAACATGACTAATCGATGAATATCTTTGGCTTGTAGTGCAAAGATGAATATTTGATTCCAGATATATATTAATTGATGTTACAGGGATAAAATATCGACGATGAACTTTTAAATTCATATATAAAAGATAGTAAATTTCATTCTCTACTTAACTCTTCTAATGAATTATTATTTTCGCTGCGAATATTGATTTAAAACTGGTTGTCTATTGTATTCTATTAGATTTTTTTTCCTGTTGAGGACCCTTGGGAATTCTCCTCTATGATTACATCAACCTTTCTTTTCCCTTTGGTTTTAGTGGGCTTTTGAACCTCAATAATGGTGCGCTCACTGCCACCTTCTGATTATCTTAATCTCCTATTCTCCATTGGTTTCCTCTTCTAGTTTTTAAACAACAAAAGAGTGATCCTCTTGTTGGCATTCAGAGGCTCCCCCTCTTCATCTCCGATCTTGCTTTTCAGTATCTTCTTCAAAATAATAATCACAAATCTCCTATACGGAATCTTGAGAGCTATCTTGCCAACAGCCCTTTTCTTTTCAACATCTTCAATCCATTTGGCTAGCCAATCGATGAGTATAGTGCCAAAATTGATCTTCTTCTTTATGACGATAATAGCTATAAACTTCATATACAACTCATTGACAGAATTATAAGCAGTGTTTTTGCAGAGGATGCACTTGCCAACAATTTTAGCAAGAAACTTATATTCTTGAGGAAATTCCTTCTTCTTAATTCCCTTGAGCTGTGGGTTCTTATGATAACCCATCATCTACATCCCCTCTTCCATGTCGATGTCTTCAAAGGAAGTAAGGCCTTGACTGAGAAATCTTAAGTAGTTGTTGATTTCTGATGCTCCTAATCATAGAGTGGTGCCTTTTACTTTAGTGACCAAAACACCACCACCATAAGATGCTTCCAGATAGAATTCCTTCACAAGCTTAGTGAAGACTTTGGTGTTGGTCTCCAAACATTCGAAGAAATCGGCTTCTCGCACAAGCTTCAAAATATCTCTGAACTTTTTCTTAAAAGCGATGAACTTGTCAGAACAGAGTTGGTTTCCAGTGACAACCTGATAGAATGCCATCTTTCTTTTGATTGGACACACGATTTTAAGATTTAAAGAATTCTTGAAAAACTAGGGTTTGAATGCATAAAAACTTAGATTACAAAATAGAAGGGTGAAAGTCAGATGAAAGATTTGAAATGACTATATATCACTTCCCTCTAGTTTTACTGAGTGGGGCACATGCGAAGAGATGGCTGTGTAAGGATTTCGGCACAAAAACACAGCGAAAATATAAAATTATCAAAACAATTTCCGAAACCCAACACAGGATCCTTGGGAAACAAAATTAATTCAGTTGTTTAGAATTTATACCGATTATAGAAAACTCTGAAACCGCTTCGAATCTCCAACGCAATCCGAAAGAACTACGCCTCTACGGTATCCACACGAATGCTCGCGAATCGTCACACGATTCTGCAATAAAGGGAGCTACGGTACTAGCCACCAAAGGAATAGATTTTCTGTTTTCTCTCTAGTCTCTCTCTAAGAGCGGCTAGGGTTTTCTTAGGGTATGATTAACCTCCCTAAAATGCTGATATATCATATATATAGTAGTAAATCAGAATTAATCAAAACCCTAATCTAATTAAAATAAAATTCGAATTTATATATATTATATCTTAATTAAGTCTTACTTAATTAATATACATATATATACAAATTATCCTTTTAATTTAAATTTGTGATTTAAATACTATCTATCATATTGATATATTTAAATCCTTACAATTTAAATTAATTCCCTTTTTAATTACGTTCTGTGTGTGTAACCTTATAGGTTATTATTACGTTGGCAATAATTTTAAACTCATATTATAAAATTATAAACAGTGAGCGACATCTAGTAATGCATCACTGCTACCGAAGTAATAATAAGATCGATGATTCGATGCAACCTTTTCGTGACCAGTGTTTCAATGTAATTTAATTCTTTTAACTTTGACATCCTAAATTAAACTCGAGTCATGGAATGTGTTATACTCTTCATAATTTAATCTTAGGTTTCTTGATCAATGAGTAGACTATATGAAACAAATCACTATTTGAGCATGACCATGCATTTCATAGTCCTACTCAATCAAGAGGCCCATGGATATCACCCCTAATATATATGAGGGTTAAATTCCATCTAGATCACTCATATTCCTCACACGATTCATGATGTACCCAATAATCACCTTTATAGTCCACCCTATTAAAGGTGACCTTTGATGATATCAAAGTACATAAATTCCTGTGTAGTAATATAATGATTTCAGGTCGGAGGATCATTGCATCATTGTCACTATGAGAATTGCTAATGACACTTCGCATAATGTTCCACATAGAATTCTCATGGTGGGTCTATCCAGTACATCGTTCTCTAACACGTACCTATGCATTGACTTAATATCTCATATATTTATGACCAATGAGATTTGGTCATCAGTCAATCCACATACTAGTTTCAATGCATCATTGTTGTCCCATCAACAATGATACTCGACTAGGGACATTTAAGAGCAATGATACTAATTGTAATTATATAATCTCATGTTCAAGTCACATACTTAAAACTATATAATTTGTATCAATATTCTAAGGAATTTTATTATGTTAACAGTTATATAACGAAGTAAATAAAATCATTCATTTATTCAATCAAATATAATATCAAAATGTTAAGCAATTATATCAAATAATTGGCCTTTAGGGCACAAACTCTAACAAGTTGATTACACATCGGTTCAGATCTATGTTTTTACAGTTATAACATAGTAACTTCTTTGATCCACTCGCTTTTCTTGAGCGTGAGCACTACTCGCCTTCAAACTAATCGCCTTAACTTCTTTCATCGTAGATTAACTCTTTTGACATAGTTTTAACTCTATGATAGTTCATCTACTCAACGATTAACTTTGAAAACATCTTTTAGTCTATGAATTTATTTGAGTCCTTGATTGACTTCTCGTTCTACGAACTACCTTCATTATACGATAGTTGAATATCTCTACGATCTTATTTCCTCTTAAATAGTTTTGGAGGTTGTTTGGCATAATCTTCTTCTTGAATTTCATCATTTAGGAATATACTCTTAACGTCTATTAAGAAGACCCTGAACTTCATGTTAGTAACATAAGTTAAGAACATTCTGATAGCCTCCATTCTGGCAACTAGAATAAAGGTTTCATCATAGTCAATCTTCTACTTCCTGTAAATATCCTTTGGCCACAAGCCTTGCCGCGTTCCTTGTGATCACACCAGCTTCATCCAACTTGATTTTGAAAACCTATTTGGTGCCAAAAACTGAATGATATCTTGGTCTAGGAACCGCCATCTAAACTTTTCTTCTTTCAAACTGATCCAACTCCTCTTTCATAGCTTCTTAAATATACTTAAGCTTCATCTGAGAGAGAAAGCTTAAATAGAAGTATTCATTTTGAGTGGTTGCCTTTGATATGATATTAGCATTTGGATTTCCAATTATAAGGCTCTAAGTGTGATTTCTTGCTTATTTGCTTCTAGATGGTATGACTATACGTGTGCCTTGCTGACTGAGATCTTCAAAAGAGAGTTCTGGTTCCTATATCTTCATTGATTCATAAAGATTCCATTTCTGGAATTAGATACTCAATAAAATCCGTGTCTGGTACTACGATCGTCGGGTCTAGCTCTACTACTTCAGCATCTGTGATCGTAATGTTCTTATCTTCTACGATCGAGAAGATCCTACTCTAAGACTTCTTCAAGTTGAGTTATTTTGCCTAGTTCACCTTGACCATTCTCATTAAAGGTAACATGATAGAGACTTCCACGGTCAAGGATGTGACGCCCCCAAAATAGGTATACATCACCCATTCTGAGTTGTCAATACATGGTACAGAAACAACTACAACTTTATTATTACAACAGTAAAACTGTGAGTTTGAATACAAATATTATCTTCTAGACAATATCTATACTCAAATAAATCCTCATCACATTTATTGATACATTATTTTACAAAAATGGTGAGGACTACTAAACAACTCTCTCTAGAACTTTCATTCCATACCCAGACTCGTATTTCGCTTATATTCTCGCCTCACGGGAAGAAAAATGGAACAAAAAAGGAAAAGGGTGAGCTCAACTAGCCCAAGAAAAAGAATATTATGACTAAGACAATATACAACAAATTATCATTAGTCTTCAACAGGAAAAATCTAATAGAATACAATAGACAACAAATTTTAAATCAATATTCGCAACGGAAATAATAATTCATTAGAAGAGTTAAGTAGAGAATGCAAACTACTATCTTCTATGTATGAATTTAAAAGTTCATCGTCTCATCTTTTATCCCTGTAACATCAATCAATATATATCCGAAATCAAATATTCATCTTTTGCACTCTGAGGCCAAAGATATTCATCGATTGGTCATGTTCATCTAAACACTGTTCATCTTTGCACTACTACCAAAGATATTCTTCAGAAATCATTTATCTTCGCACTCACAGCCAAAGATATTCCATAATATCATCATTTAAGATGAAGATGATGAAAAATATTTTTAAAGAAATGAATCGATTGAAACAAAATGACAAGGATTAAGGATTAAGGATTCGTACTTTGTTTTATCCATGTTCAAAAATACCTCAAAAATAATCATAGTGGTGTAAAATTGAGAATGATCAAAACATGAATACAATCAAAGCTAGTATCCGAATAGATATTTTGGACAAAAAGAAGAATTTTCATTTTTCTATTGAATAGTGCAGTATTCGTGAATAGTGTCAGATATCGTGAATAGTGCCGATACTTGAATAGTAACTCAGACACCAAAAGATAGAAATTCCAAAAAAAAAACATCTTCACGCTTCAATAATAGTACTCGTGAATAGTAACTCGTGAATAGTAACTCATGAATAGTAACTCGTAAATAGTAACTCATGAATAGTAACCCTGAGCATGAAAAAGTTCCAAATTTGATAAAAGTTTCAACTAATATTTCAAAGATAATGATATTGAAGAAATAATATCATTTGAGAAGAAAATAACATCCCTTACCTCGAAAGATTAGTACTTCTAGCCGGAATACCGGGTATAGTGCTGAAGGGAACTTGCACCGTCTAACAATACTCAAAGTATACTCAAAGTACTCACAAGAATACGCTCGATAATATAGAGAGAAAACTTCAGTTTCTGGTGTGATTTTCAATTCTAACCTAAGCACCCTATCTATAGGAAAATGCTTAGAACACCAAAGCAGAAAATTTAATAAAATATTAATATATATTATAAATTTCCTTAGCCCATCTTTGAAGATCTGATTTCAGCAATTAATATCACATGTTAGCCCACTTAAATGCAAAAAAACGTTTTTCTTTAAAATAATAATTAAAACTTCCAAAAATCAATTATTTCGGAGCTTCGGAACTTCAATAATTCACAATAAATAGCTCTTTTATCAGAAAATTCGAATCTCGCGAGTTTTTATAGGAAATTCAATTCTCTACAACTTTACAGAAGAAAGTTTTCCGAATTCAAAGCAGAAATTGACGAAATCCACAAGCGGTCGATTTTTAAATTTATAATCAAATTTCGGTCAATAAATGGGGTCCATCGACATGTTTAACATGTTTTAAACATTTATTGCAACAAAATACTCTTCCTCCTCGTATACTCATATATCCCACATTCGTTGTAAAAATATCACCATTATTATATTATTAAAATATAATAATATATTTAAATGAATTATTTTATCGTAAAAGATAAAATTTCAATTTTCAACAATTGTCACATTAAAATTTTCTCCATCTATATCCACATAAAATCAATATTTTCCTCATCTTATGAATCAATAATTAATTATTCACAAATAATATTACAGAATCACAATATTGACAACAGGCGGGTTCAGGAAGAGGGGCTTTCAATAAAGATTTCTTTCTTTCTTGGCGCGCAATTAGGTGACCAAACCTCTCCTTTAGACGTAACTTTTTAGACATTGCCAATAATGTTATCCAATAATATTATTAGGATAATATGAATTATTGCTCTAGATAATGGAAAATCTTTGTGTAATGACAATTTATTGAAACAATAAAGTAATATAAAATATCAATGCAAAGAATTATTGATTCAATAAAATCTTGAGCGAAGAATTCGTAACCATTATTAAGTAGTGCCTTCTTACGTAAGAATCAATAATTGGTGCAATACCGGTGCTACCGTGTGTTTTGTTTTAACCGCAGTATTTTATTTTAAGATTAATAACGGTAATAAACTACCGTTGTTATTTTTAAAAAATTATATTTGTCGTTTTATTCATCCAATCGCTTTCACGTTATGGGGAACACATACACGGTCGCTACTGTCGTCGCATTTAATATTCCGACAAGTATTGAATATTCCACGACCAAACGAATATTCCCCGACAAAAATGAATATTTTATAACCACTTGCTTATTTTGAAATATTTGCGTATTTTACCCCTAACTATCCACATTAATCAAATCAACCCTTATTATTTTAAAATAATAAATAGAGAAAATTAAATTTCATTAATAATAAGTTGGGGTCTTACAACCTCCCTCCTTATGAAATTTCGTCCTCGAAATTGGACGACGTACGTGGTGTTTGAAAAGGTGAGGATACCTCGCTTTCATTTCCGTTTCTATTCCTGGTCATTTCCTCTATAGCATGATTCCTCCACAGAACTTTAACTTGTGGTATGACCTTTCTTAGCGTAGGACATGCTCCTTCCTATCCAAGATCTTGACAGGTACCTCCTCATACGTTAAGTCTTCGGCTATCTCGTCCGGTTCTAACTCTATAACATGGTTCGGGTCTTTCACATATTTACTGAAGTACGGATATATGAAACACATTATGAACACGAGACATACTTTGGAGGTAACGCGAGTCTATAGGCTACATTTCCTACTCGGTCAAGAATTTGAAATGGACCAATAAATCGTGGATTGAGCTTTCCTCTATTCCCAAATCTTGTAACTCCCTTCCATGGGAGCAACTCGCAACAATACATGATCCCCTACACTAAATTCCACGTCCTTTCGATGAAGATCTGCATAACTCTTTTGTCGATCTTGTGCCGTTTGTATACGTTGTCGAATCATTTGGATTTTTTCCGTAGTCATACGTACCAACTCGGGTCCCAACAGTGTTGCTTCACCCACCTCGCCCCAACATACCTTTGGAGAGCGACACTTTTCGTCCATATAATGCTTCAAATGGAGCCACACCTATACTTGCACGATAAGCTTTGTTGTTGTAGGAGAATTTCACCAATGGTAAATACTTATCCCAACTACCCTTGAAAGTCAGGACACGAGTCTTAATAAATCTTCAAGAGTTTGAATAGTCCTTTTGATTGTCCATCCGTTTGAGGATGGTATGCCGAACTGAATCGTAAATCCGTGCCCATAGCTTTTTGCAAGCTAACCCAAAATCTTGAAGTGAATCTTGGGTCATGATCCGAAACTATGGATCTGGCATGCCATGCAACCTCACAATCTCATTCACGTATATACTAGCAAGGCGTTCAAGGAATAAGTCTCCGTATCGGCAAGAAATGAGCGAGACTTGGTTAATCTATCAACAATAACCCAAATAACATTGATGCCTTGAGAAAGCGTAGTAGGAAGACCCGTGAACGAAATCCATGGTAATATGTTCCCACTTCTATTTCGGAATCTCAAGTGGTTGCAGCGGACCCTTAGGTACTAGATGCTCCGCCTTTACACGTTGACAAGTTAAACACATCGAGATAAACTTTGCAATATCTCTCTTCATATTGTTCCACCAAAATGTATGTCGAAGATCACGATACATTTTAGTACTTCGAGGATGGATTGCAAATGGTGTATTGTGTGCCTCCATCATAATCTTGTACTTCAAATCGAGTCGTTAGGAACACAAAGTCTAGAGTGGACTCAAGTATTCCTTCTTCATCAATTCTCGCTCGGAATAGCTCCTTCTTGTACTTTCTTCTTCATAATACGCATCGGCTCAAGATTCGGTGGCTTGAAAGCAACCTTAACTTTTTCTATTAAAGTTGGCTCTGTCGTATACTTGACATCATCGCACTCATTCCCAAGATATGATCTTCTACTCAACGCGTCGGCTACTACGTTAAACTTTACCGGGATGGTATTGAATAGTGTGGTCGTAGTCTTTCAATAGCTCGAGCCAACGTCATTTGTCGCATGTTGAGTTCTTTTGAGTGAAGAAATATTTAAGGCTTTTATGGTGCGAATATATCTCCACTTTTTCCCCATATAGATAGTGCCTCCATATCTTTAACAGAAAAAATGATGCACGCTAACTCTAGATCATGAGTAGGATAATTCCTCTCATACTCTTTAAGTTGTCATGAGGCATAGGCTATGACTTTCCCATGTTGCATGAGAACACATCCTAACCCTTTGCTGAAGCATCATTTGTAGATAACAAATCCATCCAGAACCGGATGGTATTGTTAGAACACAGTCTTAGAAATAAGTCTCCTCTTAAGCTCTTGGAAACTTTTCTCGCATTCTTCGCTCCAAATGAATTTTGTATCCTTCCGAAGTTAGGCGAAGTTAATGGAGTAGTGATTAGAAAACCCTTCCACGAATCTTTGATAATAACCGGCTAAGCCCAAAAAGCTACGCACTTGATCCACCGAATTCGGTTGCTCCCAACTTTGTATTGCTTCAATCTTCGCCGGGTCCACGGATACTCCATGTTTTGACACCACGTGCCCAAGGAATGCTACTTCCTCAAGCCAGAACTCGCATTTCTTCAATTTGGCATATAGTTTGTTTTCACGAAGCCTTTGGAGTACCAGCTTCAAATGGTGCTCATGATCATCACGACTTTTGGAATATATGAGGATGTCATCAATAAAAACAACAACGAAGCGATCCAAATATTCCTTGAATACTCGGTTCATCATATCCATGAAAGCCGCAGGGAGCATTAGTTAGTCCGAAAGACATGATTAAGAATTCATAATGCCCATACCGAAGGTTACAAGGCGTCTTTGGAATATCCTCGATTCTAATCTTCATTTGATGATATCCGAGCGAAGATCAATTTTGAAAAGAATTGTGCCCCTTGCAAATGGTCAAACAAGTCATCAATACGAGGTAGAGGATACCTATTCTTGATGGTGACATGGTTCAATTCACGATAGTCAATCTAAAGTCGCATACTCCCGTCTTTCTTCTTTACGAATAAAACAGGAGCACCCCAAGGAGATGTACTAGGGCCGAATGAAACCGATGTCCAACAATTCACGTAGTTGGACCTTTAACTCCACGAAGTTCAATAGGAGCCATTCGATATGGGGTTTTAGAAATGGGCTTTGTACCGGGTTCAAGATCAATAAAGAATTCAACTTCGCGTTCGGGGGGTAGGCAGGGAAGTTCTTGAGAAATACATCGGAAAGTCAATAACAACATGAATATTATTCAAATTTGACGCGTGTCTTTATTCAAATCCATAACATGGGCTAAGAAAGCTTGACATCCGTTTTTCAATAAGCGAATAGCTTTATGATTAGATATGATGATGATTGATTTTAATGGTTTAGTTGCTTGAATTCGCATACAACGGGTTGGTTAGGAATATGAAAACTAACAACCTTACGAAAATAATCAATTTTGGCATGATGAGTAGTTAACCAATAAATCCCTAAAATCACATCAAAAGCAAGTATCTTTAAAGAGATAAGGTCAACGTGTAAGGTGATGGTGCCAACTTGAATCAAACAAGATTTATAAGCGATTGGATGTGATGAATGTTTCTCCTAATGGAGTTTCCACGAGATAGGTCAAAGTCTAATTTCTCCGGAGTCAAGTTTAAACGTTGAGCACAAGCAGGAGAGATAAATGAATGGGTAGCACCGGTATCAAGTAAGGTATAAACTTTGCAAGAATTTATAAATAGCTTACCCGTAATAACCTCATTTGGGTTCCTCGATTTTTGACGATCACAACAAACGCTCTTCTAGGAATCGTTGACTTTGGCTTTTTCGGGGGACGATCTTTTGAGTCACCGTCCCCATTGAACTAGGTTTTTGCTACCATACAATCTCGAGAGATATGTCCTTCCTTTCCATAATTATAGCATACCTTGAATTGTGGGCGGTTTTGGTGATATGTCCTCTTTTCCGCATTTGTAGCATATGAATGGGTGGTCGTTCTCCTCCCTTAGAACCCGATTCACTTAAGCACCGTCGTCTTCACATGGTCGTTGTTAAATCTCCTCTTTTAAAATCTCTCCTCGACTCGCTTCTTCTATTTTCATGGCTATGATTACCACCAGAGTGGTTTCCATTTTGTCCGTCTGCTTTTCTTTCTCCATTTGGTTATCATTATACATTGACCGCTATCTCAGATGTACGATCCACGGTTATGGTCCCTCGGTTGAACATACTCATTATCTCATTTCTAACAATTGAGCCACGTTAACAACATCCGAATAGAGAGAAAATTTATGAGAAATGAGATATTGTCGTATCGGGTTTCAAACCTCTTAGAAACATCCGCGTCATACGTTCCTCATTCTCCATCAAATGAGGTGCAAACACGGATAACTCGCAAACTTTGCCTCGTCTTTGAGACACCGTCATGTTATTTTGTTCTAATCGATGAACTCCACTTCCATCATATGACGAACACTTTCGGAAAGTATTTGTCATTAAATAGTTTCGAAATGTCTCCCAAGACATTGAGTCTTGTTTGGATGGGTACGCTTCACAGACTCCCACCAGAATCCGCTTTTCGCCACGGAACATAAAGGTGGCGAATGGAACCTTCTGTTTCTCCGTGCATCCCAAGACATCGAATATCTTGGTAATTTGCTTGACCCATGTTTCCGCCATGATCGGATCGGCTTTCCCTTAAATTTCGGTGGTCCCAACTCTTTGAGCTGCTTGCTTTTGTGACAACCCGTGAATTGCTATCATTTCCTCCTCAGTATTTTGAACACGAGTCTCCCTCGTCTCGATTTTGCATGAATCGAAAAAGCTTCTAAACATCCCTCGTTCATCATCTGCTCGGTGGTGTTGTTCACAAGAGGAACATTGCTGCCACTGTTGCACGTTCTCCTCGTTGGTGAGTACAAGCGTCTCCACGGTCTCATTTCCATTGTTAATATTCTCATTCGACATTCTCAAATCATCGTCATAAAACAAGGGTTAATTAAGGAAATCAATATATCACATAATATCCTTATATCTTGACCAACTAATAAATAAGCTTAGGTAGGACACACTAGCGAAGGATTTACTCGTCTCTCCCTCCTAGTTCTATTCCCCGATCTCCGCTAGAGATCATATCCCTAAGCTCGATACCAACTTGTGACGCCCCCAAAATAGGTATACATCACCCATTACGAGTTGTCAATACATGGTGCGTAAACAACTACAACTTTATTATTACAACAAGAAAGCGTGAGTTTGAATACAAATATTATCTTCTAGACAATATCTATACTCAAATAAATCCTCATCACATTTATTGATACATTATTTTACAAAAATGGTGAGGACTACTAAACAACTCTCTCTAGAACTTTCATTCATATACCCAGACTGCGTCATTATATTCTCGCCTCCCGAGAAGAAAAATGGAACAAAAAAAGGAAAAGGGTGAGCAAACTAGCCCGATAAAAGAATATTATGACTAAGATAATATACAACAAATTATCATTAGTCTTCAACAGGGAAAATCTAATAGAATACAATAGACAAACAAATTTTAAATCAATATTCGCAGTGAAATAATAATTCATTAGAAGAGTTAAGTAGAGAATGCAAACTACTATCTTCTATGTATGAATTTAAAAGTTCATCATCTATCTTTTATCCCCGTAACATCAATCAATATATATACGGAATCAAATATTCATCTTTGCACTTCTACAGCCGAAGATATTCATCGATTGGTCATGTTCATCTAAACACATGTTCTTCTTTGCACTACTACCAAAGATATTCATCGAAATCATTCATCTTGCACTCTGTGCCAAAGATATTCCATAATATCATCATTTAAGGTGAAGATGATGAAAATATATTTTAAAGAAATGAATCGGTGAAACAAAATGACAAGGATTAAGGATTAAGGATTAAGTACTTTATTTTATCCATGTTCAAAAATACCTCAAAAATAATCATAGTGGTGTAAAATTCAAGAATGATCAAAACATGAATACAATCAAAGCTAGTATCCGAATAGATATTTTGGACAAAAAAGAAGAATTTTCATTTTAGATTGAATAGTCTTAGTATTCGTGAATATGTCGTAGATATATGAATAGTAGTGCAGTATACTTGAATAGTAACTCAGACACCAAAAGATAGAAATTCCACAAAAAAACATCTTCACGCTTCATGAATAGTACTCGTGAATAGTAACTCATGAATAAGTAACTCGTGAATGAAAGTAACTCATGAATAGTAACCCCGAGCATGAAAAAGTTCCAAATTTGATAAAAACTTTCAACCAATATTTCAAAGATAATGATATTGAAGAAATAATATCATTTGAGAAGAAAATAACATCCCTTACCTCGAAAGATTAAGTACTTCTACCGGAATCTGGGTATAGTTCGAAGGAACTTGCACCGCCTAACAATACTCAAAGTATACTCGTAATACTTACAAGAATACGCCGATAATATAGAGAAAACTTGAGTTTTCGGTGTGATTTTCAATTCTAACCTAAGCACCTATTTATAGGAAAATGCTTAGAACACCAAAGAAAATTTAATAAAATATTAATATATATTATAAATTTCCTTAGCCCATCTTTGAAGATCTGATTTCAGCAATTAATATCACATGTTAGCCCACTTAAATGCAAAAAATGTTTTTCTTTAAAATAAAATTAAAACTTCCAAAATCAATTATTTTGAACTTTGAACTTCAATAATTCACAATAAATAGCCCTTTTATCAGAAAATTCAAATCTCACGCGCGTTTTTATAGGAAATTCAATTCTCTACAACTTTGTAGAAGAAAGTTTTCCGAATTCCAAATGTAAATTGGCCAGAAATCCACAAACGGGCAATTTTAAAGTTATAATCAAATTTGATCAATAAATGGGGTCCATCGACATGTTTAACATGTTTTAAACATTTATTGCAACAAAAATACTCTTCCTCCTCGTATACTCATATATCCCACATTCGTTGTAAAAATATCACCATTATTATATTATTAAAATATAATAATATATTTAAATGAATTATTTTATCAGAAAAGATAAAATTTCAATTTTCAACAATTGTCACATTAAAAATTTTCTCCATCTATATCCACATAAAATCAATATTTTCCTCATCATATGAATCAATAATTAATTATTCACAAATAATATTACAGAATCACAATATTGACAACCAGGCAGTTCCCAGGAAAGAGGGGGCTTTCCAATAAAGATTTCTCTTTACTGGCGCGCAATTAGGTGACCAAACCTCTCCTTAGACAGAACTTTCTAGACATTGCCAATAATGTTATCCAATAATATTATTCAGATAATATGAATTATTGCTCCGATAATGGAAAATACTGTGTAATGACAATTTATTGAAACAATGATAATATAAAATATCAATGCAAAGAATTATTGAATCAATAAAATCTTGAACAAGTAATTATCGTAACCATTATTAAGTAGTGCCTTCTTACGTAAGAATCAATAATTGGTGCAATACCATGGTGTCTTCTTGTGTTTTAACCAATTAGAGTATTTTAACAAAGATAATTGTGAATAACAACTACTGTTGTTATTTTTAAACAACTTATATTTGTCGTTTTCTTCATCCAATCGCTTTCCAGTTATGGGGCCCACACACGGTCGCTGGCAGGTGCACGAATATTCCCGACAGCATTTAATATTCCACGACCAAACGAATATTCCCTAAGCAAAAATGAATATTTTATAACCACTTGCTTATTTTGAAATATTTGCGTATTTTACCCTAACTATCCACATTAATCAAATCAACCCTTATTATTTTAAAATAATAAATAGAGAAAATTAAATTTCATTAATAATAAGTTGGGGTCTTACAAAGGAGTTCTTGTTGAATACTCCATAGACTTAGCTTTCCATAAAATATCCAAGGGTGATTCCTTTATCTTGAGAGAAACAAGTTCATTGCCAATCAAACTATAGCCTCTGGTTTTCTCAGAGTTTTTGTCTCCAAAGACAACTGCTAAGTCATTCTTATCTTTAAAATCTGGCAAAAGTGCATTTTTGTCATCCAGGTGACTTGAACATCCACTATTGAGATACTATATGGACTTTGTGGATCTCGATACCTGTAAGTACAATCATTATCTATTTTGATACCCATATTTTTTTAAGTCCTGTGCTAGTTCCCAAAGGCACAATAGTTATCTAGAAGGGGGGTTGAATATATATTTTAAAAATTCTTTTACAAAATACTTGTCAGATTTGATAATGATTTAATCACATCGGAATTTGATATTTGTTTGTTTTCCCTTTAAGATAAAATGAGTTAATAGGATATAAGCAATTATGGCATATATAGCAGTTATGGAAAGAATATAAAAGACACAATGTTTTTAAGTGGTTCAGAGCACTCAAGGCTCCTAGTCCACTCTTCTACTCCTTGAGTAGAAAATCCACTAAGGATATCTTTACAATATTTGGATCTCACAGATTCCTTCAAGACCAGTAGTCTTGGAACTTCTTAGTTCACTTTAGAACTCTTCAAGTCCAACAGACTTGGTACTTCTCAGTTCACTTAGAACTCTTCAAGTCCTTCTAACTTGGAAGTTCTTACTTCACTTAAAGATAGTTGAGTTCTTGAATGATGCTACTCAGTTGCCATTAAGCTTGTGTTCAAAAGAACTGAGTAGCTGAGCAAGCTTTCTTTTCAGATCGTAGAGTTGAGCGTTGAGTGTTCTTTAGTATTTTGTTGTATGCTTGCGTGTTTTATGCATCTTCTTCTGTTTTGCATATAAGGTGTCTTTGAAATGCATCCGTTGGAAGACATCCGTTAAAACATTAATTATATTTGATATTTCTGAGCACTGATGGTGACTTTCTACAAATCTTCTGTTTATCCGTCTGACCCCACTGACACAGCAGACTGCTATCTCACCTAACACCTGAAAAGGTGTTTTCTGCTGACCCATAGTACTTTACTTAGCTTCTTTAATACGTCTCTTTGTTATATACTAAGGATGAATGTTATGTCATAAAGACCCCCGAGGATTTCAACGTTTATAATCCATTCCACATTTGTTGTGATTTATTATTAAACAAATGGACAAGGCTCGATGCTTCTGTTACAGACAGATGATGCTCTACGGTCATGATTGTGGTATCCTGCCACATTGGTGCTTGGTCCAGTACTAATAGAAGAGAACACTATAATTTCTCTTAAGCACGGGTAGACTACGATCTTTGTTTGCTTGACTTTCAGACTCTACGCTTCCGAGAGCTCACTACGATCTTTAAGTTGGCTCGGCAGGCGTTTGGACCACTCTACAATTTTGGGAGAGGCCCTCAAAGGCAGACACACTGTGATTTTCGATGCTCTATGATTCTTCCTTGGCTTCTGCAATCTTTTGATCAGCTCGATAGACTACGATTCTGTTGAAGCCAATCTATTACATCACAAGACATATATCAACCTAACAGCTTTGATCTTTTCTTCTATATATTCATTTACAGAATGATAAACATTAAAGCTAAGATCAACCTAACAAATTTGATCTACAACTAAGTCCTTATACATGTATTCCTTGAAGGACTTTACATATGAACATGAATATTTACTTTCAATATCAAATTTAAATATGTAATTTCCCAACAATCTCCCCCTATTTGATGTTGACATAACCAAGGAGATTTGTATCATGATTATCAATTTCTAGATGCAGTTGCTAGAAAGTAAATATGACTTAGTATTTCAGTGAGCAGCTGAAATCTCTAGAGAATAAGCATGAATTTATTGATGTTTGTAAAGACAAATATTACAATAAAGCTTAGTTACATCAATAAGCAATGAGTTTTAACTTATCTCTATTTCTTCTGCCTTTTTCTCCTTGGAGGATGAGCATGCTCTGCAGCTCTTCTTCTCATGCTGACTTCGTCTCTCCATGCAATATCTTCCATCTCACTTTGACTTAGCCGTTCTCCATGATCGTGTTTGTTCATGAATGCAGGATCTCCAACTGGCATGTTTAGGCCAGTAGTGGTTACTCTTTGTGAGCTAGGAGATGGCCCTCGACTCCTTAGTGGTTGGGCCATTAGAATTGGTTGGCGCTGCTACTGTTCAGATCGTGGAGTCTGATGGCAGGCTGTCTTGAGGGAGGGCTCCTTGAAGATTGAGCAATGAGTTTGCCTTTACCCTTTCCTTTCTCTCATTCCCCTTTGTTCTCCCCCTTTATGTCAGCATCAATGGTTCGAATGTCTTCAGATAGTCGATTCATGCCATGGACGAGCTCGTGGAGCTGATTGTTGGATTGAGCAATGTCTTCTTGATTTTCTTGTACCTGAGAATCAGTTCGAGATTCCTTCTTTTGTAGAATGGCCAAGACAGTTTCTGTTTGTTGCATTTGACCCATGGAAAATGCTTAGAATTCTTTTATTGAAGTTCGTAGACTTGTAAGACTTTCCATCATAAGAGAATTTTGGAATTCCTGAGTCTTCTGCAGAAGGAGAACTGCTTCTTTGTGCTTCTTGGCAGCCTAAAAATGAATTTGATCCCTTTCATTGATATTCTGGATCATTTCTTTGATGATCTCCCTAAGCTTCTTTCAGAAGCTTAGTACTCGGGATTCTTTTGGGAGGGTGTTCAAAGATCAATTAAATAAGTCAGCCTCATATGAACAAGGTTTGAGTGAACTTCAAGATCTTCTTGAATATCCCTGGTCACCTTCTGGGAAGCATTAGACAACTCCATTTTGGTAGGAAGATCTAAGATAAGCTCAAGGAGTTGCTGAGTATTTGGAGGAGAGGCACTAGTATATTGGTCTTGCATATTGTAGAAAGCAAGATCAAGATCAAAATAGTTATTGGTTGTTGAGGAAGAGATATCAGAAGGAGGGGCAGGTGTGTGAGGTTGAGCTTCAGGAAAAGGTGACTCTACGAGAGGAGTATGTGACTCTACGATTGGAGTATGATCAATATTCGTAGAGTGAGAGATGGTAGGAGACTGGATCTATACAAAATTAGGCATATTTGGTTCATCAGTTACATAATGTTGGGATTTTGTAACTAAAAATTGATTTAGTGGATGAAGTATCACTTCTAACCATCTTGGCAATTCGTAGAATTGGTTGAAGGTTGATGGTGGATAGTGACTAACCCTGAAAGAAATGGGAATAGATTGTACCTCACGCCCATTTTCTGAAGAGGGACCGTTAGTGATCAGCTTTTGGGCCAAAATGAGGTTGCTTGGGAATCCATGAGATATCACAGAGATTGCTGGATAAGCTTTGAAGATCCAAAACATGTGATCCCAGGAGTTGAGGATTTGGGCTCTGTGAAAGGAAATCATAGGTAAATAGGAGAACAGTTGATTATAGTTGGCTCTCCTATATCCATCCCAGCCCACTGCGATAATTTTAACTTCTTCATCCTCTTCGTCTTCCCTGTCTTCATTTGATATTTCCACCACATCAATCATCTCCACTTCTCTTCTTTGTTCCTCTGCTTTCTCCACCTCCATAACTTCAACCCTCTCCATTTCTTCAGCTTCAGAAGCTAAGACCTCTTGAGGAACTGAGGGAGGTTCATGATAATCTTTTTTCAGTTCCTCTTCAGCTGTGGTCTTCTCTGTCATAGTGACTTTGCGAGGCTCCCCCTCAATTTGATCATATTTTTGAACTTTAAGCAACTCCACCTTGTTGGGTAAAATCTAATTACTCACATCACGCAAGTATACGTGGTCAACAAGTAATATAATAATAAGTAGAGTATCGTTCCCACATAGACTTTAATAAGAATTTAACCCTCACAATTACCAATTCCCTATTAATCCTAATTTTATTAAACTAACCAATTTCTAGTTTGTAACTAAAAGTATTAAAAATATTAAAATCACCAAACAATCAACAAACCCTAAAAACAGAATTTTTCAAACAAATATTGGAGAATTAGACTTACGACTTCACTCTAAATATTACTGTGATTATTACACCTTTATTCTAGTTTAATTCACTATTCCAGTTTATTAACCAAGAACACGTAAATAGAACTAGCCACCTCTCGATGTACTAATACTGTATTAACTCAAATCCATAAATTAGATAGAATCGAGTTAAACACCTTAATCAACTAACCCACTATATCTTTATGTGAATTACAATTAAAGAAGGTTTAAGTTTAAGTTCTTTATCTGATTACATGTGATGTCAAGCATATCTCTACTCCAACATTCATCAAGATTCTATTCATTCACAAAATTCAAGAACACGTGCTATATTAACTAAGTCTAGACTCGTACTTCCTCTCTCGAATCCATACAAGTCCATAAAGAATTGTTGATCAGGCAATTCATAAATTCAAGCTCAAATTAATATAGATAAACTTAATAATAGCTTATTAAATTGAAAATCAAAGATTACATAACCATCGTACCACTTAAAGATCCGTCATAAGCCTAAAAAGTATTTAGTTCATCATTAATGAAATAATAACTTAATAAATTAAAGATATCATATTTTCAATTACAAATAAACTAAAAGAAAAGAATAAACTCAGAACCACCCTTTTCTTCAGCTCAATTTGCAATCGATATGAAAAATCCTTCAAAATCTTCTCTCCAATGCTTGCTCTCAAAAAGCTGAATTCTTGTTCTCTATTAATTGTCTTGTGTATTGTGTCTATCAATCATGTTATTCTTCATTGGATATAATGTGACGCCCCCAAAATAGGTATACATCACCCATTCTGAGTCGCCAGATACATGGTACAAAATTTAAATACAAACTTAATTAATACAACTGTCGTGTAAATTACGACAAAACATAGCTGAGAGTTTTAGCTCGAATATTGTCTTCTAGACAATATCCACACTCAAATTCAATCTTATTACAATTATTATCACACTATTTCACAGAATAGTGAGGACTACTAATGCAACCATCTGGACCGTCAATCCATTCCCCGACTAGTCCCAGCTATATTCTCAATTCCTGAAGAGAACAGTGAAAGAAAGGGTGACCTCAACTAGCCTAGTAAGAAATATTATGACTAAGATAATGCAAAATAAATTATCCTTAGCCTTCAATAGTATAACAATGGATAGAATATAATAGACAACAAGTTTTAGATCAACAACTGCAGCGGAAAAAGAAATCCATTAGAAGAGTCAAGTAGAGCATGATGTCTACTATCTTCTATGATTTAAGAAATTTATCATCAATTTTATCGCTGAGACTCAGCTTAATAAATAATCCACATCATCGAATCATCCCTGCACTACGCGCCAAGGATATTCTTTAGTATCACGGCCACGAATTATCTATGCATTATGGGCCAAGGATAATCGTGTTTTCATAAATGGTCATGATCATGCCATAAAACAATTCATCTTTGCACCCTTGACCGAAGAGAACCTATGGTCATGATCATACCAAAAATTATCTATCAATGCACTACGGGTCAATGAGGACTTTTACCACATCATTTGTAACATTACGGTTATGATTATACCGAATTATCCCTGGTCATAATCATACAAAGTCCATCTATGCACTACGGGCTAAAGATGACTTTCAACATAATATAAGCATTATGATGATGACAATGATATAAGAATTCAATTAAAAGAAAGCAAAGGATAAATTTTTATTGATTTATAATTTAATTTATCCAGAATTCAATAATGTCCAAATTGTCAAAATGATACTACTTTGTGGAGTAAAATTCAAGAATAATATTGTATCAAAAATGTTTTGGACCGAAAAGAAATCAATTTTTGTCATGAATAGTACTCCGGGTGAATAGTAACTGAGTGAATAGTACCCCGTGATCTGTACTTCGGGAATAGTAACCCCATGAATAGTACTCTGTCATGAAAAAGTTAAAACTTATAAAGAATGCTCAGAATAATATTTTCATAAAAAGATACTAGATGAAGCGCAAATATCAAGGATATTCTACTAATTTCATGGAATATAGAATCCAAAACTTAATAAAATGAGTATTGAATTCGAAATCTGAAACAAAATAATATTACTTACATACTACAGAGTATGGAAGAAAATATTATTTTATACTTAAATCTTGAACAAAATAATATCCCTTACTTAATATTAAACAAAAATAATATTCATTTCGAATATTGAATCTAATATAATATTCCTTACTTAATATTAAATGAAAATAATATTTCTTGCGAATATTGAACGAAATAATATTCATACGAATACGAAAAATAATATCTCTTCAGAATGTGAAATAAATAATACCCCTTACCTTAAAAAGAAGAGTATTCTGACTGGTTGGACGGTGATATTCCTGAAGAAAACTTTCACTATTTTCTACGCTCAAAGCTTATTAAAACTCTAAAGAAATATGCTCAATATTATAGAAGAAGAATTCTCTGATTCTGGTGTGATTTTTAATTCTAACTAAACATTCTATTTATAGGAGAATGGAAATGATACTATTTGAATTTAGAAATGACGGACTGCACAGTAAAGAAAATCACGGGCGACATTCGGCTGAAATTTTCTGAAAATTTGATTTTACTATTCATTACTGTGCAATAAAATATTCTAATAAAAAATACTATAAATAAAATATAATATATTCTATTTATAATCTAATAAAACAAAACTTTATATAATAAATATATATATATATATATATATATAATTATAACATTCCATGCCATCCACGACATGGCATATATACACATACACACAAAATATTCATATATATATATATATAATACTAACATTCCCTCCCAAACACGTTTTCTCCCCCCCCCCCCACCCGCACCCCCACCCCCACCCCCATTTTCATTTTCTTCCACGTGAGCCCCACGTGTTCCCCTCCTACCAACATTTCACCATCACAGGTGGGTCCCATTATATTTATATTGAATAACTTTCTACCGATTATTTTGAAAAATGGGTAAATGGGGGTTTATAAAATAAGCAAAATTTACAACAAATACTTCATAAAATCCCCTCAATATTTTTAACAACCTTTATTCATATTATTATTACTCGCAATATTAACAACCAGATCGTTCCCAGGAAAGAGGGGGCTTTTCGATAAGAATTTCTCCCTATTGACGCGCAATTAGGTGACCAAACCTCTCATCGACAGAACTTTCTAGACATTGTTAATTATGCAAATAATAATATGAATAACTTGTCATCTCAATTATTGATTTAATAATATATAAAATATCGACAATAATTGAATCAAATAACGTGAGATACTATATAGCAATTACTGTAGCAATAATTGAACAAAACTAAGTGACTTCTCACGTAAGCATCAATAATCAATACCGTGTGCTACTATGCAACCACGCGTATTACTGTACTTTTAACATTGAGTATTTCAACAGTTAACGGTAATACTTCCGCCGTTATTTTCATAAAAAGATATTTCTTTTGTTTTCTCAATCTGACAATAATTCTGTTGTGGGGTCCACTAATGATTGTACCGTCGTACGAATATTCTCTGTTAAAACGAATATTCCCCGACCAATCGAATATTTTATGACAACTTGCATACTTTGCGAAATTTATAAATACTACCCACAACTATAACATTATATCAAATCCACACCATAATACTTAAAAAAATATTTTGAGAAAATTAATCTTTATTCAGAAAATTCGGGGTCTTACATATAACAATGAGACTTGTATTCTGATTGGAAATCCTTGCTAATACACGTCCCAAACCAACACAACTACTAACAAAGCAGTCATTGAAACCAACTGCATAACTGCTAAATTCAGACCCCCGCCCCGACGGGGGTGTTAGGCCTAAAAATGCCCGCCCCGACGGGCTAATGTTCTGCTAGATGGTCATGAAATGCTTTAAACTTGCTACACTCTTGCCACGATTGCACTCCTTTTATGCTCTAAAGCCACACAACCACACCACACACCAAATAACAATAAACAAGTAAAATAAGACATAAACGCAAGGAATTAACACTGATTAAGCTTGAATTAAGAACCGATTCACGGGTATAAAACCCACTTATTAAAATCCCCCAAACTTAAATCGTGCTAGTCCTCGAGCACAAAACAAACTAACATGCGATGCAATGCAATGCAATGATATGTAATGCATCTAATCTATATGTCTACAAATCCAACAATATCATAGAATCATATTCATATCAAAACCAATCAATAATTCCCTATCAATCCTCGAATCTTAGACCGTCATCACTGATATAGTGTGTGTGTGTGATCAACATCTATGCTAACTGATACTAATTCAAATTCAATACATAACCAATCTCTTATCAAGAATTATACAAAGTAAACTCAAAAGTTTTAAAAATGGACGAGTTGAAACTAGAATCCAACATTCACCAAGGTTAGGGGTCCGAAAAGGATATTCATGCTTTCTTTTACATTCATGAGGGCTCTTTGCTCTTATTTCCCGTCTTTTTTTTAAATATTTTTTTTATAGATGGTTAGTGAGTGTGTTTTACGCTCCATCTCACGCTTGTGTTTATGGGGAGTATGTTTCACATTTCTTCTCAACCCACCACAAGACTTAACTAGATATTCTTTTCTTTTTCTTTTTTTCTTGAAGCTTATATACCCCACTTTTTCCCCCAAACTTAGGTTCTTGCCTAATTCTTTGTCTTCACTGCATATTCTTGTCATTCTCTTATTTACACTAGCATTATCTTTTAGAAACTCTTTATGTATCAATTTGAACTAATCAGTCGACACAAGTGTTATTAACGTGCTACCCTTTTTATACTAGTTTCAAACATGCTAAAGATTCAATTTATAACTCAAAATTACATCATAGTTCTAATACTGGGTACTGTATTTATCTACTCAATCCCAATCTCATGATTGGCCAAAATCAAAATGAACTACAACGACTATTGAACATATGCAAAACAACACAATTCTAACTATTTTTTTATGTAAAACCTAATATAACGTGATGCAAAAATAACAATAACTAAAAACTATTTATTCTCCTAAGGTACTACACAACTACGTGACAATATGAATGCAAACATGTAAAAATCCTAAAACTAAACATGAACTAACAACTGCAACCCTAACTAATGACATTAAACATGCAAACATGAAATGCAACATAAAAACTAAATCCCCCAAACTTGAAAACTACAACGTCCTCATTGTATTGATAACGCAATGAGTGTGTGAGGACTTCCCTGTAATCGCCTAAGTTTGGGGTGGCGATGGTTGTTCTTCTTCATCAGATTCACTTGGTGGAAACCTTGGCATTGGCATGGGCTGCTGGTATGGGAATTGAGCATTTGGATTGAAGCTCTAGAGTGTCACATTCAATGAAGCGAAGGACGTATTTATAGCCTCAAACATGTGGTCCTGCCTCGCTGCTAGTCTCCGCATTTCTCGTCGTGCCTCCTTGTTTTGCTCATCCAGTTGTCGTTGAAAGTGCAAGAATTGAGGGCTAGATATGCTATCAGGCTGTGGTGCCTCATTTATTCCTTACTCTCCCATCGTTGCATCCCCCTAAAACTCATCATCATCTGAGGTGTCTTCAGCGTCAGCCTCGTCCTCTGAAGTTGAGGGAAATATAAAGCCTACTCCCCTTGGATGTGACTCATCCCCGGCCCACACCGCATACCGCGCAATAATTCTGGAATCTAGTAGCTGAAGCGACATCTGAGTGGGTTCATCATCAGACCATCTAACGCCCGCTTGGCGACACAACCCACAAATGAGTGATGGGTGTGGCAAGCTGCCCAAGAAATTTCCTCGTAAGCATTGTCAAATTGAAAAACTGATTATAACCCCTATGTCGATGATGAAATCTTTCACAATTGCATATAGGAGTAATGTCTTTTCTTTGGTCACATCCGATGTGTGTGTGGATGGAAACTGTTTGGCACACAAGAATGCGTACCATATTTTCCCATACTTACTAAGATCCTTACTATGAAAAATAGTGTCTCCTTTTCGACCCTTGATCCATGTTGTTCCTGGCTTAGTCATTTCCTTCATAATAGCCTCAAAGTCAGGATCGTTGTCATGTAAGTGAACATATTGGCAATGTCTCGGTACTCGTAACTGGTAGTAAGTGTTGATAGTGTTGGCACTGAAAGGAACAAGCCTCTCCTGCACAAAAGCATTGAAAGGGGCCTTATCTTCGGCGTTTACATAGAATTCTTTGAGCACACTTACAACTGCGGGCTCGGTCTATTCCGTGAACTTATTCCAACCCTTCTAATATTTTTGTTGCATCATTTCACCGTTGACATGGTCCGGTGCCAACCCTTGCTCCGGTGTAAGTGCTTTTGTCACCATATAGTCGTAACGGTTGGCGACACTTTTGAAATTTTTCCGATCAAAGGTCCGTGTTGGTTGTGCGGACCTTGAACTTTCTCCCATTTGTCGTTTTGATGTCGGTTGAGACGCCATTGAATATAAAATTAGTAATCTTTACAACGATATTTCCCCCAAACTTCACTCTCACAATCTGTCAAACACTTGGTGTGCACACTATTTTATCCCCCCAAACTTGATGATTTTGCTTCTACTATGGAGCTAGGAAGGGAGGAATTAGAAGACAAGGTGCTCACTCTCAATTGCTATACACTGACCTCAATGAGAACACTAATTCAAAGCTTTTGGAGTTGGAGTTGAAAGTATTTGGTGAAATTGAGTTGTGAGGGAATGTTTATATAGAGATGGTGTGATGGAGAGGAATTTGAGTAATGGATTGAAGTAGTGGGTGACTAGGTTAATGTAGTGGAGTGATGGAGATGTAGTTGTCAAAGCGTGGGTGGAGAGTGGGTTGAAGATGTGTGGGAGTGGGGTTCAATTGGGGAAGAAGAAGTAGTGGGCAACAAATGTAATCGCCAAATAGAGTCTGGTTCGATTTCAGGACTTCACCAAAGCATGGGGGGTATTATCTATGAGGAGGCTCAGCCTACGGCATGTGCCCTGTGAACCTGGACTAGAGACCCTTCACTTGGCGGGGTATTAGGCGTGTAAGGGCCCGCCCCGGTGGGGGTAGGTTCTGTTAACTGGGTTGATATCATGTTTTGTTTTATTCATTCCATCCAATTCCACATCATGATATTGTCAAGTACCTGAAATTTTAGTAACCATCATTGTGAGTAATTTTTGAGCATTGTAAGCATAGTGAAAATAATACTCTTAATAACTACTTAATGATCTTATTGTTTCCTAATTAGTCTAAACTATAAACTAACTAACATGACTAAAAATACTAAGAATTAAAATGTCCATTGGGTTGCCTCCCAATTAGCACTTAATTTTTAGTCGTTCAGCCCGACTACTCCATGTGTCATCCCAAATCGGTTGGGCTATCTGCGACATAATGATTATTTATCGCACAACACCAACATTTTTGTATTGCATGCTCATTCACTTGCATGTTGGAGAATGAATTTGACTTTCTATCCTCAATTAATGCCTTAAGACCACCACCCTCTCTGCAATCCCTAAAATTGACACGTGTAGATTTCTCGAGCAACTCGCACTCTTCCTTTGCCAGTCGGGATTGGGATTTCCTTGAACACCTTCACCTTTACTACCTGATCAAACACTTTCATAATCAGTTCTCCATTAGGCACGTTAATCAGTGTGCATCCCGTCGCCAGGAATGGTCGTCCCAAGATGATAGGGATGTTCTTATCTTCTTTAAAATCTAGTACCACAAAATTAGCTGGAAAGATCAATGAATCGACCTTGACCAATACATCTTCAACTATTCCTAATGGGTATGTTAATGATCTATCTGTAAGCTGTAGACTAATGTTGGTTGGTTTTACTTCCTTTAACCCCAGCTTTCGGTAAATGGACAGTGGCATAAGATTTATACTCGTTCATAGATCGCATTGAGCTCTCCCCACATCTTGATTGCCAATTGCACACGGAATTGTGAAACTTTCTGGATCTTTCAATTTAGGAGGAAGCTTTTTCTGCAGTATTGCACTGCATTCTTCGGTCAACGCCACTGTTTTGAAGTTCTAGAGCTTGCATTTCTTTGAAAGTATGTCTTTCATGAACTTAATGTAACGCGACATCTGCTCAAGTGCTTCGATAAATGGAATATTGATGTGTAATTGTTTGAATATATCCATAAACCTTGAAAACTGGTGCTTTAACTTTTTACTTTCTAGTCTTTGAGGAAAGGGTACAGGTGGTGTAACTTTAATTTGTTTATCTTCCCATGCTTTTTCCACCACTTTCTTTGTAGATTTATTGTCTAATTCATTCCCTTCATCCTCACATTCATATCCTGTACTGGCTTTCCTATTCAAGTTAGAAACCAACTCCTTACCGCTCCTAAGCGTAATAGCATTACACTGCTTGTGATTTCCCTTTGGATTCTTTTCTGTATCGTTTGGCAACGTTCCTCGAGGCCTGTTGTTTAAAGAAAAAACTATCTGTCCCATCTGATTTTCTAAATTCTTGATGGCTATTTCTTGCGATTTCATGGTAATTGCATGGTTTTTCATGGCTGCCTCATTGCTTGTTATATACTTTGATAATAACTCCTCTAAATTTGATTTTCTCTCTTGATGTTGAGCTGATTGTTGTTGTTGATTCTGAAATTCTGGGGGATAAGATGGGCGTGGAGCTTGCTGATGCTGATTATTACTCCACGAAAAGTTAGGATGATTCCTATTCCCCAGATTGTATGTATTCTGGTACGTATTTTTTGGAATTCTGTTGTAGTTACCCACAAATTGTACTGACGCTGGGTTGATTGCACATTGATCTGTAGGATGTTCCCCCGCGCACAATTCATAAATAATTGCAACTTGTTGTGTCTGTACCCCTGACCAAGCATCGAACTTCTTAGCGAGTGCTGAAATCTGCACTTTTATAGCCGTCACACCATCTAATTCTAACACTCCAGCTACCGTAGGTTGTGTCATTCTTCCCGTGGGCCACTGATAATTGTTAACTGCCATTATCTCAATCAATTGATACGCCTCCTCATAATTCTTTGCCATAAAAGCTCCACCCAAAGCTGCATCAATACTGGTCCTGAGATTCCCATGTAATCCATTGTAAAATGTGTTCATCTGCAACCACTTAGGCAATCCGTGATGTGGGCATTTTCTGAGCAACTCTTTGTATCTCTCCTATGCCTCATATAATGATTCTCTATGTTGCTGATCAAACATAGTAATCTTGTTTCTCATCTTTACAGTCTTCACTGGCGAAAAAAATTTAGCTAGAAACTTTTGAGCCAGGTCATCCCATGTAGTTATAGAACTCGATGGTAAAGAGTGTAACCAAATCTTCGCCTTATCCCGCACCGTGAATGGGAACAAGCGAAGTCCGACTGCTTCATTCGACATCCCATTGTATTTGAAAGTGTCGCATATTTCTAAAAAAATGATCAAATGTTCATTCGGATCATCATTTGCAAGTCCCCCAAACTGAACCGAGTTTTGGATCATCTAAATAGTACCAGGCTTAATCTCGAATGTGTTTGCAGCTATAGCTGGCCTGGTAATACTCGACTACAGCTCAGTCACCTTGGGTGTAGCAAAGTCTCTCAACACTTTCTATTCTTTGCCAGCCATTGCTTCTTCTTTTTCAGAATTTTCGAAGTCTTCCCTTGTCTCCTTGATCCACTTACTTTACCTTTGAAAGCGTCTCTCAATGCCATCCTCAAAAGGAAGCAAGTCTTTATTTTTGGACCGAGTTTGCATAAACCAACTTCAAAAACCTGAAATAAGAGGAACAAAACAAATAATTAAAATGTTTAAGTAAAACTGGACTAATTAAATTGATATCGCAAATTATTAAAATCTATACTAAAATCCCCGGCAACGGCGCCAAAAACTTGTTGGGTAAAATCTAATTGCTCACAGCACGCAAGTATACGTGGTCAATAAGTAATCTAATAATAAGTAGAGTATCGTTCCCACAGAGACTTTAATAAGAATTTAACCCTCACAATTACCAATTCCCTATTAATCCTAATTTTACTAAACTAACCAATTTCTAGTTTGTAACTAAAAGTATTAAAAATATTAAAATCACCAAACAATCAACAAACCCTAAAAACTCAAATTTTCAAACAAATATTGGAGAATTAGACTTACGACTTCACTCTAAATATCACGCTGATTATTACACCTTTATTCCAGTTTAATTCACTATTCCAGTTTATTAATCAAGAACACGTAAATAGAACTAACCATCTCTCGATGTACTAATACCGTATTAACTCAAATCCATAAATTAGATAGAATCGAGTTAAACACCTTAATCAATTAACCCACTATATCTCTATGTAAATAACAATTAAAGAAGGTTTAAGTTAAAGTTTTTTATCTGATTACATGCGATGTCAAGCATATCTCTACCCTAACATTCATTAAGATTCTGTTCATTCACAAAATTTAAGAACACATGCTATATTAACTAAGTCTAGACTCGTACTTCCTCTCTCGAATCCATACAAGTCCACAAAGAATTGTTGATCATGTAATTCATAAATTCAAGCTCAAATTAATATAGATAAACTGAATAATAGCTTATTAAACTGAAAATCAAAGATTACATAACCATCGTTCCACTTAAAGATCCGTCATAAGCCTAAAAAGTATTTAGTTCATCATCAATGAAATAATAACTGAATAAATTAAAGATATCATATTTTCAATTACAAATAAACTAAAAGAAAAGAATAAACTCAGAACCACCCTTTTCTTCAGCTCAATTTGCAATCGATATGAAAAATCCTTCAAAATCTTCTCTCCAATGCTTGCTCTCAAAAAATTTGTCAATTCTTGTTCTCTATTAATTGTCTTTGTGTATTGTGTCTATCAATCATGTTATTCTTCATTGGATATAATGTGGCGCCCCCAAAATAGGTATACATCACCCATTCTGAGTCGCCAGATACATGGTACAAAATTTAAATACAAACTTAATTAATACAACTGTCGTGTAAATTACGACAAAACATAGCTGAGAGTTTTAGCTCGAATATTGTCTTCTAGACAATATCCACACTCAAATTCAATCTTATTACAATTATTATCACACTATTTCACAGAATAGTGAGGACTACTAATGCAACCATCCTCGATGATCAATCCATTCCCCGACTAGTCCAAATTTATATTCTCAATTCCTGAAGAGAACAGTGAAAGAAAGGGTGACCTCAACTAGCCTAGTAAGAAATATTATGACTAAGATAATGCAAAATAAATTATCCTTAGCCTTCAATAGTATAACAATGGATAGAATATAATAGACAACAAGTTTTAGATCAACAACTACAGCGGAAAAAGAAATCCATTAGAAGAGTCAAGTAGAGCATGATGTCTACTATCTTCTATGATTTAAGAAATTTATCATCAATTTTATCGCTGAGACTCAGCTTAATAAATAATCCACATCATCGAATCATCCCTGCACTACGGGCCAAGGATATTCTTTAGTATCACGACCACGAATTATCTATGCATGCTCTCAAAAATCTAAATTCTCTATTAATCGTCTTGTGTATTGTGTCTATCAATCCTGTTATTCTTCATTGGATATAACAATGAGACTTGTATTCTAATTGGAAATCCTTGCTAATACACGTCCCAAACCAACACAACTACTAACAAAGCAGTCATTGAAACCAACTGCATAACTGCTAAATTCGGACCTCCGCCCCGGCGGGGGTGTTTCTTCCCAATAAGCCTGCCCTGGCGGGCATAGCTCCTATCTTCTGAGTATTGGACCCCCCGCCCTGGAGGGCTGTTTTTCTGCTAGATGGTCATAAAATGCTTTAAACTTGCTACACTCTTGCCACAATTGCAGTCCTTTTATGCTCAAAAGCCACACCATCACATCTACACACCAAATAATAATAAACAAGTAAAATAAGACATAAATGCAAGGAATTAACACTAATTAAGCTTGAATTAGGAACCGATTCGCGGATATGAAATCCACTTATCTCCCCTCAGCTGGAGCATTCTCTAGTATAGGAACTTCAGGAAGCTCCCCCTCAACTCGAGTTGTATTCTCCTTAATAGCTTTGGGTAACTCTTTCTCAGAAGTTGTTCTTCTGTCTTCCTCCTTTAATACTCCTTCATTGACAAGAATGTATTTCTTGACAAGTTTTCTCTTTATCTTCCTAGGCTAAGCCACAACCTCAACACTCTCTTCAACTTTAGCTCTGAAAGTTTGATCAGGCTGAGAAACTATTGCAGCATTTACTTCTGGAGTGATGTCAAGTCTAGACTCTATGATCAGAAGTGACTCTACGATAGAAGAGAAGGAAGACTTCTTTAACTTATGGCTGTGTTTTCCCTTCTTAAGCAGCTGAGGGATGGTAGCTCTGTCTTCTTCTTCCTCAGACTGCTATTCTTTCCCCTTCATTTTCTTTAGAGTTTCAATGTCTGAACTCTCTTAAGGTGCATCAGTGGTCGAACCTTGAGGCTCCTTTGTCATCTTAGCCTTCACTTTCCTTTTACCCGTACTTTTTCTGACCAAAGCGATATGTTCCTCTTTATTAATTTCTTCTTCTTCATCAACTTCCTTCACAAATGACATATTTCTTAGTAGCCCAGACTTCTTTGCTTCACCAGTCCTTCCGCTGGATTCGGATATCATCCTGACATTTTCTGCAGGATTTCATTTCCAGTTTTGAAATAGTTGTTGGGTCATCTTTCTGTTGGGATTGATAGATTCTCCTTCATTATCCCCAATTTTGTTACATAGTGTTGATTGCAGGATTATGCTTATAAACCGCCCATAAAGCATCTTTCCAGAGCTCTTTAATTTCTTTGAACTGAGTATCCACTTCCCAATCCAATCGATGAGTAGGGCCCCATAGTTGAGTTCAATCCCAAAGAAGATTACTGTCATAAGCTTTAGCTGCACTTCATTCACGGAGTCGTGGCCAGAGCTTTTATAACATATGCATTTTCTAACAATATCAGCCAGAAACTCATACTTTTGGGGAAACTATTTCTTCTTGTATCCCTTGACGGTCTGAAACTTTTTGTGATGTATCTTCTTCAGTCCTTCATGAAAGTCGATGACCTCCATAGACAGAAGTCCGATTTAAAACCTAGGGCTAGATTTATATCTTCAACTTTAAGTTTAATTTGCTCCCCCTTGACCCTTGTGGTGATAACGTCATTCTCAAAAGTTCCATTGCTGTAGAATTCTTTCACCAACTTTGGGTAGATCCATGTGCTGGTACTTAGAGCTTCTTTAAGACCATCTTTCTTCAGAAAAGACATAATTTTGTTAAATTGAGAGTCAGATGTCTTGAATTCGTCGAAGCTGAGTTGGTAACCAGAGATAACATTTGAAGCCGCCATTGATTTTCTTGAACTGAGGTTAGTTGAGCGTTTCTGAGAGCTAGGGTTTCTGCTGGTAGAGAGAGAGGAATGAGCTTTTTGAACTTCTGAGATGAGTTTTCAAAAAATCCTTTTCAACCTGTACTTGTAACTTCCCTCCTCTCGATCTGCATAGTGGGGCATGTGTCAAGTCTTGCTTGGCTCCACGATTTTAAATGATGTGGAAAATATTGATATGCCCTTGGCTCCCTCTGAGCTAGTGTATCCTTTGGGAGCACTACGATCGTTGAGGTTGCACTACGATCGTCGAGTTCACTACTGAATCTACTCTACGAACGTTGTCTGTCCTGGTCCTTGTGATGAACTTTGACATATCATTCCTTCTAGGTTAAGGTAGCTCGGGAAAGGCCAACCTCTTAGAATAAACTAAGGATCAGGTTTGTCCCTGAGGTGCTTATCAGAGGGATTTGTTGGATTTGTTAGGAATGATGTCATCACATGATGCTTCTTTGTCATGTCGAGGCAGCTCTATGATCGTGGTCCTTCTATAGTCACCTCTACGATTTTGAACATAGCCTTTATATCTGCATAGTTAGTATACCCTAGAGCATAGAGCTTATGGTTGTAGATTTAGCATGCCTAACTCACTTGTCAATTTATTAAATCTGGATTCATCTAGAGGCCTTGTAAAGACATCAACAAGTTAATTTTCAGTAGGGATGTATTATAAAGATATAGTTCCATTTTGAACATGATCCCAAATAAAATGATATCTTATTTCTATATGCTTAGTCCTAGAATGCATGACAGGATTATATGTTATTGCTATGGCACTTGTGTTATCACAATGAACATGTATAGATTTGAAATCAAACCCACAGTCTTCTAGCCGATTTTTTATCCCCAAGATTTGAGCACAGCAGCTGTGAACAACAATATATTCAGCTTCTGTTATTGAGGTAGATACTGAGTTTTGCTTCTTACTAAACCAGGACACAAGTCTATTTCCTAGTAACTGACAAGTGCTACTGGTACTTTTTCTATCGATCTTGCAGCCTGCAAAATCAACATCTGTATATCCTGTTAGTTCAAAGCAGGACTCCTTGGGATACCAAAGTCCCAAGTGAGGTGTGCCTCTGAGATACCTAAAAATCCTTTTTACAGCAGTTAAGTGTGATTCCTTAGGATTACGTTGGAATCTAGCACATATGCATGTTGAAAATATTATGTCTGGTCTACTGACATATAGATATAGAAGAGAGCCTATCATACCTCTGTATTGAGTCATATCAATACTTTTACCTTTCTCATCTTTGTCAAGCTTGGTTGCTGGAGCAATTGGAGTTTTCATGGGAGAGGCAGATTCCATGCCATACTTTTTAAGTAAGTCTTTAATGTACTTGGCTTGGTTTATGAAGATACCTTCATCAGTTTGCTTTACTTATAATCCAAGAAAGAAATTCAGCTCACCCATCATGCTCATTTCGAACTTGCTCTGCATAAGCTTGGCAAATAATTTACACAGTTTTTCATTAGTAGAGCCAAAGAAAATGTCATAAACATATATTTGAACTAATAGGATTTTTTCTTTGTGCTTTCTAAGAAATAATGTGGTATCTACTTTACCTCTAGTGAAACCATTTTTAATAAGAAATTTAGTTAGTGTTTCATACCATGCTCTAGGTGCTTGTTTAAGACCATATAAGGCTTTGTCTAATCTATAGACATAATTAGAGAGAGTTGGATTGATGAAACCTGGAGGTTGCTCCACATATACTTCTTCTTGAAGTTCACCATTCAGGAATGCACTTTTGACATCCATTTGAAAGACTTTGAATTTCATGTGGGCAGCAAAGGCAAGGAATATCCTGATGGCTTCTAATCTGGCAACAGGTGCAAAGGTCTCATCGTAGTCAATGCCTTCTTCTTGAGAGTAACCTTTGGCCACTAGTCTTGCCTTATTCCTTGTTATTACTCCATCTTCATCCATCTTTTTTCTGAAGACCCACTTGGTGCCAATGACTGGATGGCTTCTTGGTCTTGGAACTAATATTCATACTTTGCTTCTTTCAAATTGATTTTGTTCTTCTTGCATGACTTCTATCCAACTTGAGTCTTCCATAACATCTTCTATCTTCTTGGGTTCCATTTGTGACAAAAAGCTTAGATAGAAACATTCATTCTGGGTGGCAGCTCTTGTCTTGACTCTTGCATTTGGATCTCCAATGATTAGGTCTTGAGTGTGATATTTTGTGTAAGACCCCAACTTTTATGAATAATGATTAATTTTTCTCGAAATATATTTTTGAATATTATGGTGTGGATTTGATATAATGTTATAGTTGTGGGTATTATTTACAAATTTTGCAAAGTAACCAAGTGGTTATATAATATTCGATTGGTCGGGGAATATTCGTTTTAGCACGGAATATTCATACGACGGCACAATCATTGGTGGACCCCACAACGGAAGTATTGTCGTAGTTAGAAAATGACATAATTATCTTTTTATAAAATTAACGGCAAAAGTTTTACCGTTAAACTGTTGAACTACCAGGTGGTAAAAGTACAGTAATACGCGTGGTTGCATAGTAGCACACGGTATTGATTATTGATGCTGACGTGAGAAGTCACTCAGTTATACTCAATTATTGCTACAGTAATTGTTGCATCATATTTCTCATATTATTGATTCAATTATTGTCACAGTATCATCTGCATAATATTTATTATTATTAAATCAATAATTGAGACAACAAAGTTATTCATATTATTATTTGCAATATTGATAATGTCTAGAAGTTTTGTCAAGGAGAGGTTTGGCCACCTAATTGCGCGCCAATAAGGAGAAATCCTTATCGGAAAGCCCCTTCTTTCCTGGGAACGACCTGGTTGTTAAATATTGTGAGTTATAATATTAATGATGAATAAGTTCGTGTTGATTAAAGATGAAATTGATAGTTCCATTGTGTGGGGATTATTAGTGTTAGTGGAAATCTACATTTATTTCGATAATAATTGATGTCTGGAGGTTATATTGACCAATCGGGTAATTAATCGGATAAATGAGCAATTAATTACTATTATTTCACATGCTTATAACTATTTGTTTACATGTGTGTACTATTGATTCACATTCATGTACTATTAGGGGAGGTGGTGCAAGATTGATAATACTTGCATGACTAAATTAAAAATGGAGGTATATATGAAGGTACTATACTGTAATTAGTTTTTTCACATGATTATACTATTAAGTCCCATGAATGAACTATTAGTTCACATTATTTACTATTAGGGGAGGTGGTGCAAGTTTGATAATACTTGCAAGACTAAATTAAAAATGAAGAAAAAGAAGAAGGTATTATACTATAATATTTCAAGCCCCAAAACGTGCAATTATCAAAACTATATTTTCCTATAAATAGAAGCTCATTCTTCTTTCATTCTCACCAATCCACTAAGTCTCACAAGAGCAATTATTATAGAGAGAAATTACAGAGAGAAAGAAGAAGACAAGTCTGCTACCTCACTATTCCAGTATCCAGTTTCTTCTAAGGTATGAGGTATTATTTCTTTCGTATTCATGAAGAGAGTTATTTTCTTTCAATACAAGTAAGTGTTGTTATTCCATTCTTTATTATTACATTTGAATAACTTTATCGTCTGCAATCTATATCATGACGCTGGTGAATTCTTTTGTTATTCCATTCTTTATTATTACATTGGAATAACACACTCTCATGCGATCTATCGCATGCCTGGTGAATTCTTTTGTTATTTTATTAGATGACCTGTCTGTGCGGTCTATCGCATGCATGGTGAATTCTTCTGTTATTCCATTCTTTATTATTTTGTTAGAATAACCTGTCTATGTGGACTACCGCAAGCATGGTGAATGATCATTTGTATTCATTCCTTATTAAATTATAGAAATTATCTGTCTACGTGGATTACCGCATGGCGGGCAAAAATTCATTTGCAGTTTCATATATTCTATTATACTCAGTTGGTTAAAGTTTTGGCTTCTATACTCCATGAAATTAGTAGAATATCATGGATATTTGCGCTTCATCCAATATCTTGTCATGAAAATATTCTTCTGAGCATTCTTGAATTTTACTCCACAAAACAGTATCATGTTGACAATTTGGATGTTATTGATTTCTGGATAAATTAAATTATAAATCTTTAAAAATTTATCCTTGAACTTGTTTTATTGAATTCTTATATCATTGTCATCATCCTCGTGTTTATAATATGTTGAAAGTCATATATATGGCTCAGTAGTGCGTAGATGGACTTGGTATGATTATGACCGAGGGATTATTCGGTATAATCATGACCGTAATGTTACAAATGATGTGGTAAAAGTCCTCATTAGCGATTGCATTGATGGGACGATTGTTGGCATGATCATGACCATTGATGAATACACGAATATCCTCGGCCCATAGTGCACGGATAATTTGTGGTCGCGTGATACTAATGAATATCCTGGTAGTAGTGTAGGGATGATGTGGTTTATTTATTGTCGAGTCCCCAATGATAAAAGTGATGAAAAACCTTTTAAATCATAGAAGATAGTAGATTTTATTCTCTACTTGACTCTTCTAATGGATTGCTTGTTCCGCTGCAGTTAAACTTGATGTTTATTATATTTTATCAGTTTAACACTGTTGAAGGCTAACGATAAATTATTCTGCATTATCTTAGTCATAATATTTCTTATTGCGCTAGTTGAGATCACCCTTTCTTTCACTGTTCTCTTCAGGAAATAAGAATATAGCTGGGACGAGTCGGGGAACGGATTGACGGTCCAGAGGGTTGTTTTAGTAGTCCTCACTATTCTATAAAATAGTGTGACAATAAATGTAATGAGGACTCCATTGAGTGTGGATATTGTCTAGATGACAATATTCTCATTAAAACTCTTAGATTATGTTTTGTCGTATTTTACACGACTGTTGTATAATTAAGTTGTATTTGAATTTTGTACCATGTATTTGGCGACTCAAGATGGGTGATGTATACCTATTTTGGGGGCATCACATTTTACCCATCTGTTTCCTGTTGGAACATCTGACCTGATGCCTTCTTGTCTGAATTCTTCAAGATCAATCTCTACTTCTTGATGTGGAGGTTCATTGTCTGGCGTAGTTCTCTCTACGATCTCCTCTCCTGGCTCGACGATTTCATTTTTTGGGACTACAATCGTGGTGTTGAGCTCGACTGTCTCATTCTTAGTGTCTGAATTATCGTTCGTAGTGTCTTGAGACACAGTTTTATCTAAGTCTATTTCATCGAAGATGATGTAGAGACTTCAACACTTAACGTCTTCTTGTTGAACACTCTATAAGCCTCAATGTCTATGGCATATCCGTGAAAGATTCTTTCATCTGACTTGGATTGAAACTTTGTCAGATATTATTTTCCATTGTTGAGAATATAGCATTCACAACCGAATACATAAAAGTAGCTGACACTTGGCTTTCTTCTTCTCCACAGTTCGTAGGGAGTCTTCTTTAACGTAGAGTGCACAAGAGATCTATTTTGAGTGTAGCATGGAGTGTTGATGACTTACGCTCAAAAGTATTGAGGAAGAAATTTCTTTCTTAGTAGAAGTTCGCATGACCTCTATCAACGTTCTGTTTTTTCTCTCAGCTACTCCGTTTTGCTGAGGAGTTCGTGGAGCTGAGAAGTTATGACTAATGCCATTGTTTGTACAGAACTGGTCCATCTCAGAGAAGTCAAATTCTCTACCATGATCACTCCTTATAGCCTTGATTTTCTCCCCTTTCTCTTTCATCACCAGCATAAACATCTTGATTAGTTGGGAGCTTGTTTCATCTTTTGAGTTTAGAAAGAACACCCATGTAAATCTGGTATAGTCATCCACTTCGACCAATGAGTATCTCTTCCCTCCAAAGCTTATTATTGGAATTGGCCCAAATAGATCCATGTGAAGCAACTGCAGAGGCTTGTCAATTGAGTTGACCCTTTTGCTCTTGAATGAGCTTCTAGTCTGTTTTCCAAGCTGACAGACATTGCATGGCCTTTCTGTGACAAAGCTGAGCTTGGGTAAGCCTACTACTAGATCCTTGGAGGCCAGTTTTGACATGCTTTTGAAGTTGATATGAGACAGCCTTCTATGCCATAGCCAGCTCATTTCTTCAGAAGCTTTAGCCAGAAAGCATATTGTCTCGTCAGTACTTAGTTGACCAAGATTAACAGTGTAGACGTTCCCTTCTCTTCTTCCAGTCAGCTTTATAGAGGATGTCTTCAGATCTCTAACTTGACATAGATTATTGAGGAAGGTAACTTGATGACCCTTATCGCAGAGTTGGCTTATGCTCAGAAGATTGTGCTTTAGCCCTTCCACATAGGCTACTTTACTAAAGGACACTGCACCATTCCCAGCTGAGTCACATCCTCTTGTCTTTCCAGAGCCATTGTCTCCAAAGATGACTGTTGGACCCTCCTTCTCTATGAAGTTAGACAGGAGGGCTTTGTTCCCGGTCATGTGCCTTGAGCATCCACTGTCCAAATACCAAGTTGTGATCGCGGAGCTCTATTCCTGTGGTAAGATTAAACTCTCATTTTGGTACCCATAATTGCATGGGTCCTACTTTGTTAGTACCCTTGGGAACCCAACTTTGCTTGACTTTGGGTCTCATATGCATATGATTATTGTAGCATATTGCAGCCTTATGACTAATCTTATTACAAACAAAACATTTAATATGATGCATGCTTGTGTGTGTATGTGGATTCTTTCTCCATTTGGACTTATGTGGGTTCTTAGCAATCCTTCCTTTATACTGGTTCTTCTTTTTCCATGTATCTTTATGATTCATGATTTCTGAAGAATGAAGCTTAACTCTACTGTTCCTACCCAGTTGGTTCATGGAGTTGATTTTACTCAACTCTACGACCCTTCGAGGGTGGATAGTAGTGACTAAGTTACTCTTCTCTTTTCTGAATCCTAGGCCAACATGGGATCCGTTATGCCTTGGAACATAGATTGGATCAAAAGAGCAGGGATGGACTGGTTCTTCCTTCTGTGAGGATTTCACAAATGTAATGCTTCTATTAAAATTTAATACATTACTAGAGCTAGTTTCCTTTATCTTTTCCACATATGGTTCTGAGGTGGATTCCCCAAAACCTAAACATGTTCTGTCAGATGCACTTCTCTGATTGGAAATCAGGGAGTCCATGGAAGAAGAGGATTTATTCCATGTAGAGATTGTCTTTTCTAGTTCCTCAATCTTAGAGGTTAGATTTGACTCTCTTTGTGCATTAAGTTCATTGGTCTACTTTAAGAGTTTATTCTCAGCTTCAAATTTGGAGAGAGAATTAGTACTTAGAAGAGTTGTTTCCAGTTCTTCCTGAACTTTCTCTTTTGGAAGAGTAGAATAATCTTTAGACAAAACTCTGAACCATTTCATGTATTGATGCAGATCTGATGCTATGCCATATAGTGCAGTTATTAAATCTTCAATATCTACATCAAGAGAGTTAAATTCAAATACCTCATCTATACTTACTTCATGATTGTTAGAGCCCTTCTTATCCATTGCATGTTTGGCCATTAGACATAGATTTGTTATTTGAGGATCTTCAGCATCTCCAGATTCGGGAGTTGAGTCATTGTCTGATCCTTTGGCCACAAAACCTTTGTCTTTCATCTGGAGCCTCTTGTTGCCTTTGAATTCTTTCATTAAATTTGGTCTCTTCTTTAGTTCTTCTCTAAGAGGTTTGTTGCAATTTGCAATGAAATGGTTAGGCTTCTTGCAGTTGTAACATAAGTCATTTATCTGCTCCTGGCTGTTGTAGTTGTTGAATCTCTTAGGTTTGCTGCTTTTGCCTTTACGCATGAAGCTTTTGAGTCTTCTTACCAGCATTGCAATGTCCTCATCATCATTTTCATCATAGTCAGAGTCATTTTCAGTGTTAGCATTGGAGATGTTATCTGTTGCTTTGAGAGCAACCCCTTTGTCCTTCTTTCTTCCTTCAGATAGAGTCTCTGCTCGCTGAGGCAGCTCCAGTTCATAGGTGAGAAGGTTTGTGACGCCCCCCAAATTCTGACCGCCACTTGGTCACTCGAATTCGGTTCATCACATTCTCATGGAATCACCATAATAACTAAAATCATATATTTACAACGAAATATCTAATTTAGAATAATATACAATGTTATATTATAATTATTCCCCAAGTCTCGCAACCTACAGTGCTTAATAGATTACATAATAATATCGAATAAAGACTTATTACATAATCCTACATAAGCTTAAACATAGTCTGGAAATAGTCTTAATACAACATAATTAATTTAAACATAAAAGGGATAAGCTAGTCGGTAGCCTTGCCCTTGCCCTTGTCTTTCCCAGAAACACCTCCATGTTCCGCCTTAACTGAAAGGTTTTTAAATAAGTAAGAATGAGCACAAATTGCCTAACAAGTAATATACAACAAGGGTAAAGAGTCTTATAACACGAGTTTGAAATATCAAAGTATCATTTCTAAGATAGTTTAGAGTTTCAGAATAATATCACAAATAATGAATATCAACAATCCTTGGAATAAAGTCAATAATTCAATATAATCAGCCGATATATATGAATTCAAAGGCTATCAAGGTATCCATCTGGATCACAATTTATACTGAGCAGTCATTAAGGACTATTGAACATCTACTAGAATTACCAATATTAAACCGATAACCCAAAAGAATCAAGTATTATAGATGATCAATCTAAAATACTTTAAGTTATGCATAACACCACAGTAATAATATACTCATGTGTTGGGGTTTCCAACAACATACAATCCCCTTACCTTAAGGGTTGTTCAACTCAGTTTTCAAGATTTCCGCACCAATCAATTGGTTTGGACAGTTTTATAAACATGTATATAATCTAGCCGAATCAAATGACATAGATACTTTCACAATATTCAAGAACAATACTAAGTTCACATGAATAATAGTTTTTCTCAAGAGTTTAACTAACGAGCTCAATTGAACGAATAAGTAGGATAACTTACATTCAAAGAGATAAGTTTACGATATTCGCTGGAATAAAATAATGCAAGAGTTTAGAATACTTGCACAATGTAAAGTAGGGTTTGGATACTTGCCTTAAGCGTAGTTTATCCACGTTAATAAATCAACACTTTCAAATCCTATTTATAGCGTATTATAATTACAAGATGTTCATTAGCTAACATAGTCTTTAATCAAGCTCAACATAATTCAAGTATGCACATATGGTACAAAATCAGTTTATAAGTCCTCACAAATACAATGACGTTTTGATTGCTAAATTTCTTGAAGACATTCTTCGGACTTAACATTTGGAAGTTATGTTCAACATTTGTCTCTATCACATAGCATGCTTCTTAACATATTACATAGTATATTGGTCATGTAAGATAAGTTAAAGTAATCCTATAGGCATGCTTCAACATCAGATCAAAAACAGAACTCAATTACGATCATTGCAGACGTTGTAATTGTTGCTTGCCAGTCTGTGCATTCTAGGGGAATGGCCAGAATCGCTGGGCCATCCCTCGCTGCACGAGTTGAGCTCATCGCTTTTCGGTTTTCAGTCCCACTCTAACATACCACTATACTTATAGTTTAACACACATGAATGCTAGAAGCTTTCACATACCACATTGCCATTCTTGTGCTCATTTTTACAAGTTCTTTAATCTATGACTTTCTATAGAATTTTAAAGCTTAACACATCATACAACCACTAAGTCTATCATGCTCGTTCTTTAAACATACAAGATAGTCATAAAACTCCTTTTAGGCATGCTTGTGAGTATTCATAACACATGTGTGAAACTAACACCGCTTTAGTTGAAAATAGGCTTTGTTCATGCTTTCTTTGAAATATGATACACAAGTATGGTGTATTTACGTTTATGCTACATGAATGAGTCTAAGAGCATCATCAAACATGATCACTATTATCATATTCCAACCCTCAAGGTAGTTTGAAAATATTCACGTTCAAGGCTTACTAGAAGGTTCAACATGCTCATGTTTCCTTACTAATCACATAAACACAAGCAAATGGTTTATTCATGTACTTCTAAGTTAAATTAACATGCTTGCAAAATCAGTATACATACATGTCAAGTTCATTTTTTTTAAAGTTCTAATTTCATTCCAACTACATACTCTCATTATTCATGAATATTAATCTATTAACGCATGCTCACATCAAGTCAATATACTAGTATATGCCCCTTATACATGTTTGTAAGCTAGTACATGACATAATGAGTGACTATCATTGATCATATTTGCAAACAGAACACCCAACTGAAAATAGATTCAGAGATGCGAAATTGCAGGCTTGCGCCTTGAGTAGATATCTGGCAGCAATTGCACAGACTCGATTCGAGCCAGAACGGTAAACCTCAAAGTATTACGCCTAAACACGTAAATTACTCATGAATTCATTCCTAAACACTCATGTACCAATTGCAACATGCTTATATGATCATATAACATCTATATAAATCATACCCAACCTCATTAACATCTATTTTCATGAAATCAAGAAACTGGAATTTCAATACTTACGAACTCTGTTTAACAAAAATTGAAAATGGAAAGCAAGGGATGAGATTATACCTCTGCAAAATGAACGAACTTGCTACTAATTGGACTCCCAATGTCCTAGAATGCTCTCACTCTACTACTTAGCAATTTATCAGACAATTCAAGCAACACAGAAAATCTGAGCTCAAGCTTAATTTATAAAGAAAGCATAGACTAGTCATTGGCTTTACATAATTTTGGAGCCCATGGTGCAATGGCAAGACACATAGGTTCATGAAGAGTAGTTTAACAACCCTTACCAGCCACTTAGCTTAGCAATGATCTCCTATGTTTTAGCAGCTAGAAAGTTTACGTAATATAGCTTCAAGTTACTATTCATTGTACTTGGTGACACTTATTATGGGATAAGAGAGAAAATCCCAGCATTCTTGATATCTAGGTTTGGTTTGGTCTACTTAATTTCCTACAATGAAATCTTAATGTACAACTGTTACCATATTAGGAATTTTAGGGATAAATTATACAGTCACATCATATAGTCCATGTACATTAAATATACGCAATAAAATAACGCAGTCAGATATTATTGTCCGGGTAGTTCCATAATTATCTCTACCACTCATATAATTACATTATAACCTTATTATATTAATAACTTATTTATTTATGTTAAATAAATAAATTTATTCCTTCCCTTGATTAATCATCACTTAATATAATATAGTTTCATAGATCTTAATATATAGTTACACTACACTATATAGTATGGTTGTATTATTGCTCACGTACATAATTATCAATATAATATTATTATATTACTAACTTACTTATTTATGTTAAATAAATAACCATGCACTTCCTTAATTAATTAACACCAATATTAATTAATCCAACCATTGATTAATGTAATTATGGATTTCCATAATCATTATTCATCTTTATAATATATTGCAAATAATAGTAGTCACACATTATTAGTTAATTACTAAGAATTCAATATTCTACCACAACCATTAACAATTAATTAATATAACAATTAACAATTAATATTACTTAATTGCGCACTTTATTTCATGGTTTATTAATGTCACACACACCATATAATTGTTCATTTAATTTTTTAGGATAGAAGAATTAATTTTTCTCCAACTAACCACTTTGGCAGCAATTTGCTAGCTTAGTTTTATCTTCTACGGAATAGCCTTGACGCTGCGGTCTCGACAATACCAAAGATGGTTTAGCTTAAGCCAGTGTCAACCCATATCTCCATACTTGTCTTACACGACATGAATTAATGTCCACAAGAGTGTTACTACGAGTCTACGAGTGTATTGATTACTTATATAAAATCTCATGATCATACACAATCAACCTTCCTAATTCCCGGTTTAACTCACTTAGTGAATTTTCTCGTTTCGCATTATGCCACACAAAGCATTTCACAAATCCCATTGTCACTTCACACATCTTATGTGACGCCCCCAAATTCGGGTATCTTCCAACCCGACAGATGGTGCTCCACTGTACTAACATCCATACAATCATTCCATTGAAATACAACAAAATGAATGTAATTATTATCTTCTTATTACAATCAAAGTATAATCCTTCCCATGTTCATAAACCGGTTACATCGTTCATTGTTCATAATATATAATACATACAAACTTACTAAACTATTACACAATGCCTAAGCATCCATCTTAGCTTTGCCTTTATCTCTCTTGGCATTCACAGTACGTTCATCTTTAACTGCAGTTATATAATTCACGCAAGAAGTGAGCATGACAGCTCAGCAAGTTTAATCAAGGATAATAGGAATACCACATTCATGAATTATATAACAATTCCAACATAACTGAACAATATTTATGAAGTATTATGAATCAATAATACTTTAATAGATTCATAACATCAATTCCCAAAGTATAGAATAGATTAGGAATTCAACCTACGACAGTAATTCGATAGACCATGAGCGAATTTCGGTTTTCATACTTAAAAGGAGTCCATAGCACTAAGGCCGTTCATCCGTATAACTTACGAGCACTTCTAGGTGATCAGCCTATAGTACTCTATGTTGATCAACACTCATTCATTAAACGTATTTACGTTTAATATTTTTGGCAAACTCGCGTGCCCATCGAATAATCGATGAAAAATACTTTTGTTTGTTCATGAGACAAACCTTACCTTCACGTCTGCATTTCAATTACTTGGCATAGGATAGCGTTAACATTTCTATATAGAATGATATGAATAATAATCAATCTATATATTACGAATAGTCTAGCCGAGTTAAAATCTGGCATCGACCCTTTCTTTAAAACAAGTCTTGCAATTCAGTTCAATGAATCACATAAAACTTGGCTAACATGGAAGTTAGACAAGCGTTAAGAAAACTTGCCTTTCAGCGTCTTCAAATAACTTACTCGACTGACCACAACCTTTACAGAATCTACATGATATATTCACATAGCACACTGTAATTAGCGATCAAATAACTATTCACATTGTTCCTACAAGCTTCTTTCTCTTTTGTGTTTTTGTTAACTTAATATCTTTATTAAAGTCAACATGACTTATAACCCTTCGTCCCGGCTTATCACTCCACTGACGTTTATTAACCAAACTCAAACATCGTTGATAAGGTACCAACTTTGTTCATCGTACATATCTTGTTAACATGCATTACATTCCTAAGTTTCATACCATATACCCTAGTATAGGTAATATAGGATTAGTCTTAGTACATTCATTGAGTATATAAACTCAACTCAGGCAGGTCTCGCAACAATTGAAGTTCAAAACCTAAGTTACTATCACAAGCCTTGAACTCAGGCCATATGGCCACTCTCCAGAAGGTTTTGCGGACTTCAATGGCATGACGATGAGTCCATGTATAAACTCTCGTACTGCAAATATGAGTCTCCATTCTTTTTTATTTTTTTCCTATTATAAGCTGGCGGCATGGCCATGACTTTTTTATTACTACATGTCTCAGCCATGCTGCCAGACCTCGCATCTGATTCTCAACGGTTTGAAAATCTTTGTGAAATTCGGTAGTAACTTCTTCGTTATAAGCCCGATTTGGTCCGTTCAAAAGCCTACACGTCATAAATGACATACCCTACGCGTTCATATAAGAATTTGACACTTTCGAATCCGTTAACTCAAAATTCACTATTGAGTTCATATGCATCTTGTTTGGTTAGGATGTAGATATGAATACTCCATGGATTTCATATCTACATCCTAACCAAACAAGATGCATATACTAACGTATTGATTGAGCTCAATTGTTTACCAATAATCGATCTCTACTATCGATATTTTCATGGTTCAAAACTTTGTTAAACCTTATGATTCTTATAATCTCATGACTTATAGAGATCGAATCTATGGTAAGTCATCTTTAAATCCTCACACAAGACATATACCACCCATTCTATGATTCTCTAAGATGAAAGAAAATCTAAAAGGGATGGAAATGAGAAGCAAGAAGTATTACCTCAAGAACTCTTAAGCAATCTCCTGGAAGAATAGAAGTTAAAGCTTCCAAAGTGTATAATTTATGAGTCTAGCTCTCTTTTTCTCTCAAATAATCTAGGTTGAGTCTTGGAAAAACTCTCAAATGAATCAATCTAGCTTTCTATTTATAGAAAACTAGAATGGAGGGCATAATAGACAAAGAACCATCACCTCCTTACTATTCATGTGTGGTCACCAAGTAAAACACTTAGTGACCAAGCCTTATGCTTGGCTTCCACACCAAGGTGGCCGGCCCACCACCTTCATGTGACTTCCCATGGGTTGCCCCATGGGTTGCACCATGGGTTTTACCCATTCGGTAACCCACCGGTTCGACCCAAGGTTTGATTTTAATGAATTGGGCTTAACTAAATTAACATTAGGCCTTGACTTGGGCTTAACCCACTAATCACTAGGGCTTGATCATTCAAATGATTGGATTAATTAATAATCCAACTCAAATGAATTAGTCATTAAGTCTTAACTTAATTTATAATACTGAATCGTATCACATAAATGCATAATTCACGTATTATCTCGGTATACTACTCGTACCATAATCGTATTATACTTCGTATTTACTCAACGTATTATACATAGATACTAAATAGCATCACCAAATGTATAACACTAGAATTAACCCTAACGCCATTCCTTCTACGCATATTATTTCCTTCTCGGAAATCAATATACGCAACCCTTAGGTTTTAAGTCCGCAGGCGAAAACTGCATTTGCCATAAATAAAATATTATCAGATATTCCATCTTATCATGATATTCTATCATTACGCGTTTCTCGAAATTTTAAAATAATTCCCCGAATAGAAACGGATGAATAGTATTTTTACGGAAATTTCTCGGAAAACAATTATTTTCGTCTTGGAAATTCTAAACAATTATTTCTAACATGTAGCCAAAATACTAACCACGTTAGCACATTCTAGGTCATAGAACGACCTTCACATAGCTTACTCACAAAGAAATCAATTAAATTTATTTAATTCACATAATCAAATAAAAATTTAATTGTCATAAAAATCCGATTTTCTCGGGCGTTACATCTTAATACACTTCGATCAAATATGAATCACTTGATTTAATCGACTTACAAAGTAATAACACTTATATTCACAGAAATATTATTTCCATTAATATATTCATTTAATAATATGAGGAAATTCTCGGGTATTACAAGGTTGTCATGTAATTGTTGGACAGACATTTTATGGAGATTCTTTGATTCTCTGATGGCAATGGTTTTGGCATCCCACTTGCTAGGTAAAGCTCTCATGAATTTTATGATCAGGTCTTTATTTGGATAGATCTTTCTAAAAGCTCGAAGAGATTTGAGCAGAACATTGAATCTTTCATAAGTGGAAGTGACATTTTCACCTGGAACATGGGCAAATATTTCGTATTGTTGAGTCAGAAGAGATTGTTTGTTTTCTCTGACTTTTTCAGTTCCTTCATGCATAATGAGCAATGCTTCCCATACTTCCTTTGATGTTTTGTTGTTGACCACATTTTCAAAAAGGTCATCTAAAGATTGGAACAAAATATTCTTAGCCTTTTTATCGAGTTGGACGACTTTCTTTTCGTTGTCAGTCCATTCTTCTTTGACCTTGATCTGAACTCTGTTTGGGTCGTCTGAAGTTGGTGTAAGCTTTATAGGAACGTAGGGCCCATTTTGAACGGTTTCAAATAGATCTTCATCTATTGAATCCATCTAGGCTTGCATACGAACTTTCCAGTTATCGAATTTATCTTTGTTGCACATAGGTGGCTTGCTGCCTCCTCTAGTCTTTGATTCACTTATCAGATGTGCCATTGGATCTACTTAAGCTTTGTAGACTGATTAATAGAACCTGCTTTGATACCAATTGATAGTTCCCAAAGGCACAATAGTTATCTAGAAGAGGGGGTTGAATAGATATTTTAGAAATTCTTTTACAAAATACTTGCCAGATTTGATAATGATTTAATCACAGAGGAATTTGAGATTTGTTTGTTTTCCTTTTAAGATAAAACGAGTTAATAGGATATAAGCAGTTATGGTAAGAATATAAGAGACACGGTGTTTTTAAGTGGTTCAGAGCACTCAAGGCTCCTAGTCCACTCTTCTACTCATTGAGTAGGAAATCCACTAAGGATATATTTACAATATTTGAATCTCACAGATTCCTTCAAGACCAACAGTCTTGGAACATCTTAGTTCACTTTAGAACTCTTCAAGTCCAGCAGACTTGGTACTTCTCAGTTCACTTAGAACTCTTCAAGTCCTTCTGACTTGGAACTTCTTACTTCACTTAAAGATAGTTGAGTTCTTGAATGATGCTACTCAGTTGCCGTTAAACTTGTGTTCGAAAGAACTAGGTAGCTAAACAAGCTTTCTTTTCAAATCGTAGAGTTGAGCGTTGAGTGTTCTTCAGCGTTTTGTTGTATGCTTGCGTGTTTCTTGCATCTTCTTCTATTTTTCATATAAGGTGTCTTTGAAATGCATCCGTTGGAAGACATCCGTTGAAGCATTAATTGTATTTGACATTTCTGAGCACTGATGGTGACTTTCTGCAAATCTTACATTTAGTCGTCAACCCTCAATCGACACAACATGATCGCTATCTCACCTAACACCTGAAAAGGTGTTTTCTGCTTACCCATAGTATTTTCCTTAGCTTCTTCAGTACGTCTCTTTGTTATATACTAAGGATGACTGTTGTGTCATTGGGACCCCCGAGGATTTCAATGTTTATAATCCATTCCACATTTTTTGTGATTTATTCTTAACAAATGGACAAGGCTCGATGCTTCTGATATAGAAAAATGATGCTCTACGATCATGATCGTGGTGTCCTACCACATTGGTGCTTGGATAAGTACTGATAGAAGAGAACACTATGATTTCTCTTAAGCACTGGTAGACTAGGATCTTTGCTTGCTTGACTTTCAGACTCTATGCTTCCAAGAGCACACTACAATCTTTGAGTTGGCTCGGCAGGCGTTTGGACCACTCTACGATTCCAGGAGAGGCCCTCAAAGGAAGACACACTGCGATTTTTGATACTCTACAATTCTGCCTTGGCTTCTACAATCTTTTGATCAGCTCGATAGACTACGATTCTGTTGAAGCCTATCTATTACATCACAAGACATAGATCAACCTAACAGCTTTGATCTTTTCTTCTATACATTCATTTACAGAATGATAAACATTAAAGCTCAGATCAACCTAACAAATTTGATCTACCACTAAGTCCTTATACATATATTCCTTAAAGGACTTTACATATGAACATGAATATTTACTTTCAACATCAAATTTAAATATACAGTTTCCCAACATCCTTCTTTGTTAGTTCCCTTGGGGACCCAAATCTACTTAAATTTGGGTCAACGATATGCATTATATTCATAATCATAATAACAATATGCAACATTATATCCATACTCATGACAATTATAACATTTAATATGCTGTATAGGTGAGTGTGTGTGTGGATATCTTTTAACATGGAACTCGTGTGGAGGATATGTCTTTCTTCTTAGTTAAACCTTCTTCTACTTCCACATTGTTCTATGATTTTGAAATTTCATAGAGTAAGGACCAGTTCTATGATTTGCGCATGGTTGGTTTGTAGAGTTGAATTTACCAGACTCTACGATCCTTCGAGGTACGATCGTAGACTTGAATTTTCTTTTCGGTTTGACAAAACCCAGACCAATGTGTGGCATGTTGTTATTTGGAACAACAATCTGGTCAGCAGAGTTTAGACAACTTAGAATAATGGGCTCTATAACCTCTTTGGATTTCACATATACAATACCTTTATGGGAAGAAGAGGCACTATTATTACTAGTCTCTACTGAGTTTTCCACACTTGAAGTAGAATATAGATCTTCAAACCCCATAACTGATCTATTAGAGACAACCCTCTGACTGGTGATCAGTGAATCCATAGATGAGGAATAACGATTCCACATTGAGATTTTCTTTTCTAACTCTTCTATCTTAGAGGTAAGAACAGACTCTCTCAGTTCATTAGCCTTAGTTATCTTCCTTAAATGATCATTTTCATCCTCAAGCTTGGATAGAGAGGCAATGTTTCGTAGAATAGTTTCCAGCTCTACTTGCATTTTCTTTTTCTCCTCTTGAAGAAAAGAATAGTCATTCGATAGAACCCTGAGCCACTTCATATATTGATGAAAATCACATGTTATATCATGCAATGTTAATCTAAGATCATCAATATTAACATCAAGAGAGTTGAAGTCAAATACCTCACTGATGTCAATCTCTCATTGCCATCAGACAAAAGTTGACTACTTGAGGTTCATTATCATCACTGAAGTCTGAACTGGAGTCATTCTCTGAATCACTCCACGATCCCTCAACTAAAAAACTTCTTTCTTTCTTATGATGCTTTTTGTAGTATTTATGCTCTCTTTGAGTAAGACTTCTTCTTGTCTTTCTTGAGCTCCTCTCGTAGAGGTTTAGTGCACTCTGCGATGTATTGGTCAGGCTTCTTGCAATTAAAACACAAATCCTTTTCTTTATCTTTACTATTAATTCCTTTGATGTAGTTCTTTCTTGGCCTCTAGCTAGTGCTCTTTCTCATGAACTTCCTTAAACTTTGAGTAAGCAAAGCTATATCTTTATTATCATCATCTTCATCATGGTCAACATCTGCTACAACTTCAGTTGGAACTTTTGAGGCAGCTTCAAAAGCGTTGAGAACAATTCCTTTGTCTTTTCTCTTATCTTCAGAAATGGTCTCTGTTCTCTGATTAAGCTCAAGCTCATAGGTAAGAAGGTTACCGTAGAGCTTCTGAACAGTCATCTCATGTAGATTCTTTGACTCACAGATTGCAGTGGTCTTGGCATCCCACTTTCTTGGTAAAGAACTCATGAATTTTATATTCAGATCCTTGTTGGGGTAGACCTTAGCATAGGGTCTTAAACAGTTGAGGAGCACATTGAATTTTTCATATTTTGTAGTGATGTTCTCTCAAGATATATGAGAGAACATCTCATATTGCTCTGTCAAAAGAGACTGCTTATTCTCCATGACTTCTTCAGTGCCCTCATGCATCACTAGTAGAGCTTCCCAGACTTCTTTAGCATTGGTGAAATTAACAGAATTCTCAAAAAGTTCATCTTCCAGAGCCATGAATAGAATGTTCTTTGCTCTTTTATCTAGTTGCACCAACTTTTTTTCATTCTCGGTCCACTCGATTCCCTGCTTGATAGCTACCTTGTTAAGATCATTTGTTGTTGGAGCCATCTTGGTAGGAATGTAAAGACCATTCAGGACAACATCGAACAATTTGTCATCAATCACGCCCATATAGGCATGCATATATACTTTCCAATTAACAAACTTTGTTCTATTTAGGAGAGGTGGCTTATTCCCACCACTAAGATCAGAACCAATTTTATTGTGTGCCATATGATCAACTCAAAGTGTAAGCTTAAATGTTCGTGAGAACTTGCTCTAATACCACTTGTTGTTTCCTAGAGGCACAATAGAGATTTAGAAGGGGGGTTGAATAGATCTTTAATTTTTTTTTTGCGTGATTAAAGATTAGTTACCATATAATTGTTTATTCAAGATTAATTATGCACAATAGAATATACTTTGAAAATCCCTTTTAAAGATTAGGGAAAAATCTCAGTCCCAAATATATTCTTGTGGTTTTAAGTCACATAAACAAGATACATAATATGACAGAAAGTAAGTGCTGAAAAGTAAATAACACAAGCAAATTTTAAGTGGTTCGGAGAATGAATAACTCCTAGTCCACTCTTTTACTTCAACAAGTAGGAAATCCGGTAAGGATGGGGTTACAAAGACCAGACCACTAAGATCTTTTACAACTGAACCACTTAGGTTCCTTCAAGTCACTAAGTCTTGGAATAAGGACATTTAGTCCTAGATCACTAAGATCTCTTCAACTCACTTTGACTTGGAAGATTGTCACACAAATAATGAATCACTATTGATTGATAGTAGTTTGATGTGCTACTAAGTTTGCAATAAGCTTTTCTTCTAAATTACTTAGTAGCTTGAACGAGTAGTTTTGAATCGTAGAGTGAGTTTTTTTTTGTTTTGGCAGAGCTTTTGCTTTATGATCAGTCCACTTTCATTCTTCGAATGTGATTCTTTATTGCCTTTTTATAGCTTGCCGGAGAGTCTTCCTATTGCAAGGTTTCCGTTGGCGCATTTAATGCTCAGATACTCTATGATCCTTGATGTTTACATTTTAAGAAGGTGTGTCAGCTTGCTTTGCGGCTTGGATTTGTCACATTAGACTGCATCTTTACCTACCACCTGGTAGTTGTCGCTTTCACCAAACTAGTTATTAGAAACAACTTCTGAATTTCAATTTCAACCAAGGATGTTTGGTGAATGCCTCGAAACCTTCAATCAACAACGCTCCCTTGTTATTCTTCTTGTCAAACCTGACTTGCTCTATGAACTTTGTCAATAGTAGAGTGATGAGGAATTTAGAGTCTAATCTCTACGACTTGAGCTCTACGAACTTGTTCTACAATCTACTCTATGAATGAATTTTAATGAAGAGCACTCTACGATGCTTGAGTAGACTTTATGAACTTCTCTTTACTTTGTGAACACTTTAGAAGATCTACGATTTCTAGAGACAGCTCTATGATCAGACTTCACTGAAACGTTCCTCGAGTCACTTTATGATTTGAACTTTATTGAACGACTTCAGATTATACTCTACGTTCAGTTTTCACTATACGATCTTTAATTAGCTCTTCAATTTTCTTGATTCACTTCACGATCTGATCTTTTCTTTAATCTTTGAAGTAATCTATTCTAAGAGTGTGAGAGCTATGTGATCAAACATCTGATGCATTACTAAGGATAAATTAACTTTGCGACCTATAATGATTCTACGAACGGACAGAGTAACTATAAGATCAATTTAGACCTATTAACTTTACATTAGATAAACTTAATAAGATCAGCTTAAAATATTTGATTTTTGTATTCTAAGTCCTTGTACATCATATCATCATTAAGGACTTTACGAAACTTACTAGTACAAATATACATTAATCACATTCATTATCAAATCAAATATGTAGACTCTAACAATAAAATCAATTCAATAAGATCAAACTAACCAATTTGATAAATCTATTCTAAGTCCTTGTGCATCATATCATCATTAAGGACTTTACAAAACTTACCGGTACAAATATACATTAATCACATTTATCATCAAATCAAATATGGAGACTCTAACAATTAGGTTATGTTTCAGCAAACTTTGATTATTTAATAGGCCTTTATTTGTTGTTGATTGGATTCGAGTGATCCTTTGTGTAACGCGCCTTTCTGTATGCTTGTTGGTATTAGAGTCGGACTAGCCTGAGACGATGGATGCGGATGGAGAAAGAGGGAACTTATTACTTTACAACGATGAAGGGATGGAGGTCATCTGAACTACTATGTAGGGTCTAAAGGCCATGAATCGAACCTTATTTGGTAGAAAGAATCAATAATATTGACGTTCATATGGGTGATTTGGCGGCAAGTGTGAATACCCTAAGAGAATATGTCAATAATTTAAGAGATTCGAACATCTAGGGTTCAACAATCGTGTTGGAGATCGAAGAAACAAAGTAGGAGTACAATTTCATGAACGACCTATAGTTTAGTATGAATTGAGGGTTGAAGATTCCGAGGAGGAAGATAAGGCAGATTTTAAAGGGCTTGAATGGAACCAATATGCGGCAATCATTTTAGGGGTAGAGACAATTTCAGGGAATATAACAACAATTATCGGATTAAAGTGGATCTACCTAGTTTTGATGGGGATCTAGACATAGAGTCGCTCATGGATTAGATCACATAAGTGGAACGATTTTTCGAGTACACATCAACCCCATTAGACAAACATGTGAAACTGGTGGCTTTCAAGTTAAAAGGGGTTGCTTCTATCTGGTGGGAGAATTTGCAGAATAACTGTCGGCGATAAAGATAAACACCAGTGCAGAGATGGTATAGGATGAAACAGTTGTTGAGAGGAAGGTTTTTATCTACAGATTATGAACAATACTTGTTGCAAAAGTACCAGAAATGCACTTAAGGGTAAAAATTCGTCCATGAATTTACGACAGAATTTCAACGGTTAGCAGAACAGAATGGACTGTCAAAGACTGACATTCAACAATCATCCAGGTATTTGGAAGACTTGAAACCTCTAGTTCGTGAGAAGATTGGTGTGAAAACGAGTGTCGTACAAGCCAGAATTTTGGCTTTGAAGATGGAGGCTATGTTGCATTCTGAAAAAAGTATGTAGATTTGGGTCAATCTTCAGGGGACCAAAATTGTGGTTGGAATAAGCCTGATTTTCAACAGAGAAACTAGGGAAATTAAGGTAACCAGGAGCAGTGAACTAGACTGGATCGAAATTTGGGAAAATAACCTATGGGAAATTTAGAAAAGGCACCTAATCCTTAAACCAAACACTACGGAGTGTAATGGGTTCAGACATACATCTACAAAATGTCAGAAGAGAAACATGAATGTGGTTATCAACGAAGAAGTTGCAGAGAATAAGTAGGAATAGTATGAGAAACCTTGCGAGGCTGAAGATGGTGATGAATTTGAGGAAGAATGAGCAGTGTATATGGTGAGGAAATTAATATCGGTACCAAAATCGATAGAAGAGACCCAACGACACAAACTGTTACGAACTAGATGTTCCATTGTTGGTAAGGTTTTTGATTTAATTATTGATAGTGGTAGCCAGGAAAATATCATTGGTAAAGAGGTAGTCAAGAACTTAAATTTACCTATTGAGAAACATCATAGTCCTTATTCAGTAGGGTGGATTCAATCTATGAGAGAAATTAAGGTTATCGATCGATGTAGGGTGCCTCTATCTATTGGGAGATATACATATGAAGTTTATTGTGATATAATAAACATGGAAGCATGTCATGTCTTGTTTGGTTGACATTGACAATTTGATGTTAATGTTCAGCATTCCGGTTGTGATAATGTGTATAAGATATAGAAGGAAGTAGTACGGTACACTTTGTTGCCTTTGAAAAGAGATCCCCAATCCAAAGCGGTCAAAGTAAAAAGGAAATCGTTTCTTACTGTGCTAATTCTAGGACTACAAAATTTATGGAGGAGGCAAAACAATCTGGTAGTGTTTATTTTTTGAGTATACAAGATGTTTTGATGGAAAACCAAAGGAGACTGATGTGCCGATAAGATGAAATCGTTGCTAGCTGAGTTTAAGGAATTGATACCTGACGAGCTGCATGATGGACTTCCCCCATAACGGGATATCCAACACCATATAGATCTCATTCCAGGGGCTATAGTTTGCCTAATCTACCCATTATCAGATGAGTCCTAAAGAGAATGAGATTTTGCTGGAAAAAGTGGATAAGTTGTTAAGGAAGGGCCACATTCAGGAAAGCATGAGTCCATGTGTTGTTCCAGAATTGTTGACGTTGAAGGCAGAAGGCATATGGCAGTTGGCATATTGTATTGACAGTCGGACGACTAACAAAATTACGGCGGGCTATAAATTTCTAAATTCTCGCTTGGATGATATGTTGGATCTGTGACGCCCCCAAAATAAGTATACACAACCCATTCTGAGTCGCCAACTATATTGTACAAAATTCAAATACAAACTTAATTATATAATTATCGTGTAAAATACGACAAAACATAAGTTGATAGTTTTAACACGAATATTGTCTCGTAGACAATATTCAAACTCAAATGGAGTCCTCATTACAATTATTATCACACTATTTTATAAAATAGTAAGGACTACTACATCCACGATCTCGGATCGTCACTCCATTCTCCGACTAGTCCCAGCTATATTCTCATTTTCTGAAGAGAACAATGAAAGCAAAGGGTGATTTCAACTATTTCAAAGTAAAAATATTATGACTAAGATAATGCAGAATAAATTATCGTTAACCTTCAACAGTTGTTAAACCGATAGAATACAATAGACAACAAGTTTAATCTGCAATGAACAAACAATCCATAAGAAGAGTCAGTAGAGCATGATATCTACTATCTTCTATGATGGCGACTATAATGACAAGAAAATAGATTCAATACCGAGAGCAAAACGAAAAACGATTGCCTTCAGATGTGAAATTTAAAGGGTCACACTCGATGATCAATGTGCTATCACATTTCGAGTCGACAAGATGTAAGTAATTACGAAAAGACCAAGGTCATTTTTGAACACATACAACCCCAACAACCGTAATCATCCAAACTTCAGTTGGTCAAATAATCAAGGAAATCAATGTAATTAGTTTCAAAATGACTAATCGGCTTTGATCGCGCCATACAGCGACCACGGTTTACTCCTAGACCGCCTTTTCCGCCGGGATTTTCTCAAAAACAACATCACACTCCAGCTGCACCTCAGCAAGAAAAGAAACACAGAAATGGAGGAGATGATGATGAAATACATGGAGAATACAGAGGTTATGATCAAAAGCCAAGCAGTGGCTATTAAGAATCTGGAAACTCAGATGGGGCAAATGGCAAGCATGCTTAACAACAAGCCCCAGGGTTCATTGCCGAGAAATACATAGATAAATCCATGAAGAGACGGGAAGGAATAGTGCCAAGCGATCACATTGAGGTCTGGGAAAAATATTGTAGACACTGAAAGTCGAAATACACGCCTAATTAATTATCTTAAGGAGGTTGCATGGCACATGAGGAAAGAAAGGTGCAAATCTTGAGAAAGAAACTGGAAAATTCTGAGGTTCAACATGGAGAGAAAGATAAAGCAAGGTCAGTTGAGAAGCCTATGAGTTCAGTACCACCAATTCACCCTCAGGTACCGTATCCATAGAGATTGAATAAGAAGAGGGAAGATAAACAGTTCAGTAAATTCTTGGAGGTATTTAAAAAACTGCAGATCAACATACCTTTCACCGAGGCATTGGAACAAATGCCAAGTTATGCAAAGTTCATGAAGGGTATATTGTCAAGGAAGAGGAGATTAGATTAGTTTGAGACAGTAACCTTGATAGAGGAGTGTAGTGCAGTGCTGCAGCAGAAGTTACCTCCGAAGCTGAATGATCCGGGTAGTTTCACAATTCCATGCACGATTGGAAAGATGAACTTTGATAAATGTTTGTGTGATCTTGGGGCAAGTATCAATCTGTTGCCTTTGTCATTGTTTAATCAGTTGGGATTACCGGCTCCAAGGCCGATAAACATTTCGTTGTAGTTAGCTGACAAATCCATTACATATCGACGGGGAATGGTTGAAGATGTATTAGTGAAAGTGGACAAATTTATCTTTCCGGCTGACTTCATCATTTTGGATTACGAGGAAGATAAAAATATACCAATCATACTGGGAAGACCATTCTTAGCCACATGAAAGACTTTGATAGACACGCAGAAGGGGGAACTCACTATGCGTGTTCATGATCAAGAGGTCACCTTTAATGTCTTCAAAGCCATGAAGTGTCCAAAAGATGAAGAGGAATGTTTCCGAGTTGATTTGGTGGATCAGCTATTAAATGTTAAAGTAGAGAGTCTGGTGGAGTATGAACCTATGAGAAGTGTAATTGCTAAAAATTTAGAGTTGGAGGAATTCAGATTACATGCATATGAGAATTCAAAGCTATACAAAGAGAAGGTGAAACAATGGCATGACCGAAAGATCTTCGATAGGACATTTGAACCGGGACAAAGAGTTTTACTTTATAACTCCAAACATAAATTCTTTCCCGGGAAACTGAAATCAAGATGGTCTGGGCCATTTATAGTGAAGAATGTCTTTCTGCATGGTGCAATTGAAGTATTTGATATGTTTTCGTACAAGCCTTTCAAGGTGAATGGATAGCGATTGAAGCATTACTGGGGTAGTGAGGTGGACAGATAGAAAGTCACCTCAATTCTGTCTTCAACATGAGATTCCGAGACAGTCAAGCTAATTGACTATAACTTAGCGCTTGATGGGAGGCAACCCATTATTTCTATCTCTACTTAGTATTTATTAAGTTCAAGTTGCTTTTGTTAGCTCATTTTCATTCTTAGTTAGGATAGTGTGAGCATCTTTACATAATTATCATCGTAGCTGAAATCAAAAAGGAGTATGTTTGTGCATTGCATTGAAATTAGGGTGACAGAATAAGCACTCATTTTTATTTAATAAATCATGCTTTGATAGTGTCTATTAATGTTATTGCAGGTGTATTGGAGTGTACGCATTACTGTCTTGCAGTGTTGGGAATAAAATTTAGCAATACAAGTACTGTGGTCGCATTTTATACGCAGTAATACTTATAGTATAGAACCGCATACCGGCCATGATGGCCGCTGCAGACCACATTTGTCACCTCGCGCTCCACGCTTAAGTTCTAAGCGCTACCGCACATGCACATGTATAAGATTGAAACTCCACTTCGGCGCGCGCCCCAAAATCACATGGGATGAATCAGCGTGACATCGACGTGGGATTTTTTTTTTTAAGTTTAAAAACGTGTTGGAGATCATTTGTGCTCTCATTTGAAAACATAACAGAAGCGCAATCACCGTGCTATCTCCAAAACGCACGTCTCTTCCTCTCTATCGGTTACACAATTGAAGCTATCAATCTCTCCACCACGTAATCACCCACGATTTCTTCCACGTTCCACATCTACTCAACCTCTACACTAAAGTATAAATCTAGGGTTTCTGCTTGGGTTGTGCATCAACGAGTTTGGGGGTACTCTCATTATCGGCTTCTATTCATTATCGAGTAAATCATATGCATTCTCTCTATAAATTGCCATGGGTTCGAAAAGAGCACGCTCTTCTTCTTCATCATCGTCGTCCTCTAGCAGTCAAGGGGAGGATATGGTTGATCACACCAAGTTTCTGGAATTGGAAGCCCAGCAGGAGTATTACTGAATTGTGACCAAAACCTTTGTGAAAGAAAGAGGGTTCAAGCCTGAGCAACAAGATGGTCAGCTCTGTGACATGATTCGCGAAAGAGGATGGCTTGGATTAACTGCCACGCCCATACCTACCCCAATGGGTATTGTCAGAGAAATCTATGTATATGCAAAGGCAACGATGAGTGGGTTATCAGTGGTGCGCGGCGTTCAAGTGGATTTCAGACCACCCGCCATCAGAGCCATTTTCAGAATTGGGTAGCAGGTGCCTATATGGAAACAGACTTGGAATTGGTTATTGCTGAATTGTGCGTACCAGGCACAAAGTGGACATACAAAGCTGGCACGAATCAGCCTCGCATATTCCCTGCCGTCACCCGGAATCGATATGCAAAGGCGTGGAATCTGTTCATATGTGCCAAGCTAGTTCCTTCGTCTCATCAGCATGAGATCACAGCGGAAAAGGCAATCATTATGTGAGGGCATAATCACCGGTAAATACATTGATGTGGGCCATCTTATCCATCAAAATATGTTACGGTATCTGCGGGGAAGCACTACAAGGAGCATTCCACACACGTCAGTTGTAGCTATGATGTGTGCTGATCAGGGCTACCATTGGGACAATGAGCAAATGCAGAACCCAAGCCAGGATATCACCCATGCCACCATTGCAAAATTCCAGGATTGGGCAGGAGGTGTACCACACCCGCATGGACGAGGATTTATTATCCAGCCCACTTTCCCAAAGCCACCACAGCAGCCCTCTCAGACAGATGAGGCAGGCTCGTTAGCTCAAGTTCCCTTTGCTAATGGGGATTGACAGCTCCGAAGGTTGGAGCGAAAAGTCGACGCCATGTACGACAATTTTTCAGCGTTTGCAATGGGGTTGATGAGGTCATTGGCAGAAGCTTTTGCACAGCAGGGGACAATGCTTGAGTGGCCTCAGTTTGGGACAACTGTGCCATATCCACCACCAGATTCACCACCCGTAGAGGGTGGTGCGGCTGAGCATTAGGGGAGTTTTCTTTAACCCTTTACCTTCATTTACTGGGACATTGAATAGTATAAGTTTGGGGGTATGGGGGTATTGGGGTAGTAGTATAGTAGCATTTAGTATTTGCATGTTTATGTTTAGTATTTGCCATGTTTAGTTTATAGTTTGCATGCTTATGTTGCATATAGTAGTTTAATATTTTTAGTTTGCATGTCTCACAGTTCTAGCCTTATGGAAATTTTGTCTAGCTGATGATGATAATGAATTTTGAAGGATTTTGAGTATTTTGGATAACATGAGCTGAGATATAATGTTTTACACAATGCAATTCATAATGCTGTTTAAATGCTTTCGATTTGCACGACCTGTTCACAAACACTTGTAGGTATAAAAATTATGTGTTGCATTGCTCGATAGAAAATATAGTTTTAAAAAAGGGAAATATGTGGAAAGTGAACTTAGACTGTATAAAACATTGATATTAAAACTTTGGGAAAACATGGGTATGCTATGTATAAAAAAAAAATAGCAATAACGTGGCTAGTCTTATTTTGGGGCCCTAGCTACTTGAGTAAGTACGCTCGTAGGGGTGTCTTAACACCTAGCGCCCTAAGGTCTTTCATGATCTGGGAGTCGTTGGTTGAAAGCTCGCTAAGGGGTAGCAATGTTTGCTTAATGGAATGAGGCATTGCAGAGTCATGTGAAAAAAAAGGAAAAGAAAAAGAAAAGAAAAAGAAAAATAGAAATAAACACCGCGGGAAAGTGCGAAAATCGCCCTCGTGAGTAGTAATAAAGCAGTTAAGTCCATTGTTGAACCTTAGTTGGTTTTAATATGTTGGAACAGTCTTTGTTGCATAAGTATACATGAGTCTTGATTTAGACTGTAATTTTCTGTTTTGAGCAATTTAACATGTGTATTCTTTGCTTAAATCAAGTTTTGGTGAACACAACACACACACACACACAACATCTCTATAGCATATGTGAACTATTTGAGTGTATGATATTATGCCTATAGTTCAGTTTGAATTTGTATTCTTGAATCTGGATTAGTTGCTGAGGCATTTTGGACTGAAATTCTATTATAGCTGGAACAATGTGAGACTAGTTTGCATCATGATGTAGTTGCATAACATGTAGTTGCATTTTCATTGTTTATTAGTATGCATTGCTTGAGGGCAAGAAACAGTTCAAGTTTGGGGGTATTTGATAAGTGGGTTTTATACCTACTTATCGGATATCAATTCACGCGAACTACGCCTATCTTAAGTACATTTTAGTGTGTTTTTAGTTGCATTTTGTTTATTTTGCATTGCATGTACTTAGAACTCTGTTTGGTGTAAAAGTGCAGGAAATGGCGTAACTTGGCAATGGTAGATAGCATGAGGCTAATGACCATGATGCGTGGAACAATTGAAGATATGCAATTGAAAATAGATGAAGGAAGAGTGGCATGACAAAGAAGGAGGAAGAAGCAGATGACGAGCGATGGAAAGCAGCGAGAACAGGATCAATGATTGCAGGTTGCCACAAGGCCGCGGCCATATATAAGCACAAACTCGCGCGCCCGTGTGATCACCCGGATGAGACAAATTTTGAAGACGCGCACTGCATGCGTAGAATCTAAAAGGAGGAGGCCGCAGCCTTGCATATGCGATGATCGATGTTCTTTGATCTATTTTATTTTAAATTTTAATTTTAAGGGTTGTGATCTGTTAAAAACAATTCTGACTGGTGTCAGACGTATCATTCAGTAGTTTTACGTGTTTTTCATATTCGTAACTAGGGTTTACACTTGGAGAGTATTCTAAGGTGAAACTAATCTTAGATTTCATATTTTCTACTCCTTCTTTGGAATTCAGTATTTGTGTATGCTTTATATTATTTTTGCTGGATATTATTGAGGACTTGCACGTTACGTTGGGTTTATAATCAGCAATTGGGTTTGATCAATTGTTTCTTCTCTTTCTCAATTGTTTGCTTATTATCCATATTTTGCTTTGATCCCATAATGGCTTTTGGTTCAGTCATGAACTAAACTCCATTATGGGATTCTAACGGACTTTCATATGTAGTTTAATTGATTTCTTGAGTGCTGGACTGTTTTACATATCATAAGGAATTTCTATCATGGTTGGTTTGCATGCATGAATGCTTGATCACCATTCGTTTTCAATACTTGTATGTAATTGAAAAATAACATGCGAGTATGGATTGTAATCATGATAGCATGCATATATAGGGCTGTTTTGCATAGCTTTGTATTTCGTGAACCAGATAGACATATATTGTTTCATTGTATGAGTTAAAATAAGGGCATGTGCTTAAATTCAATATGGTTGCAATTTCGCATAGACATATAGTGATTTTTGTGACGCCCCCAAAATAGGTATACATCACCCATCTTGGGTCACCAGATACAAGGTACTGAATACAAATACAACTTAATTATACAACAGTCGTGTAAAATATGAAAAAACATAGGCTGTGAGTTTTAATATAAATATTGTCATCTAGACAATATCCACACTCAATGGAGTCCTCATTACATTTATTATCACACTATTTCACAAAATAGTGAGGACTACTAATGCACCATCTAGGACCATCACTCTGTTCCCCGACTAGTCCCAGCTACGTTCTCATTTCCTGAAGAGAACAGTGAAAAAAAGGGTGAGCTCAACTAGCCCAGTAAGAAATATTATGACTAAGATAATGCAAAATAAATTATCATTAGCCTTCAATAATGTTAAACTGATAGAATAATATAATAGACAACAAGTTTAACTGCAGCGGATCAAGCAATCCATTAGAAGAGAACCACAGCACTTGGCGCAGCGGTAAGCTTCGACCTGGGGTGAGCCGTAGACCCGGACATCCTAGGATCGAGTCCCGCCTGCCTCAAGTGTGAGAATTCATTAATTTGAGTGGCCACAGACGGCCAGCGCAAGCTGGTGCGCAAGCCAAAACGGTTGAGTCTGGCCTGGGGGGATTAGTCCGACCGCGGTTGGGAAACCCCACATTATCAAAAAAAAAAAAAAAATCCATTAGAAGAGTTGTGATGCCCCCAAATCCGGGTACTTGAAACCCAAACTTGGTGCTTCACGATATCATTTCTATAAGCTGAATAATACTAATAATAATAACAATAATATAAAATTCAAACTTAATTTACATATGCATCAAAGTTTACTCCCAGGTACGAGACCTTTAAACATTCATTACATCATAGATAATAAGTATCATTGTCTTAATAAACTTTAACTATTACACAGAATATTATAAATCTCATTCAAACAGCTTTCCTTTCCCCTTGCTCTTGCCTGAACCTTCTGGTTGATCATACTTAACTGAAAACATTTAAATTTAAAGCAAGAATGAGCATTTGATTTGCCCAGCAAGTAATAACAATAATATATATTAGCTGAAAGAATTAAATGTTTTTTTGAAAGACACTTCTACAACGAATCAACAACAGAAGTAAGTTGAACCAATAATAACAACATATCACTTCCATATGTAATTTTTGAAACAATGTATAGACTATAAACGGGAGATCACCAACATACTATAAACATTGTTTTCTATTTTGAAAAGGTTGAATGTAAATTCATCATCAGAAATCATTATAACTTACGCAAGACGCGGGGTGATCACCGTTATGCCTCAGATTGATCAATACTATATGAAAGAACGATATTATCGTTTCACTCTATCCACCTTAGGTGCTAAAAGTTTTCCCATATTCAGGATGTTCATACTTAGTGGAATCAGAACCAAAACAATCTGGTTGGATACAATAACGTTCTATCTTGTTCAACAATATTTTTATGTCTAGCTAAATCAAATAGCTTAGATGGCTTTTAAGTCAATGTATACATACTTGAAATCAATAAGTATGTATCAACATATGATTAAATACAATGGTTATCCAAGTGGGGACACTTGTCTAACCCTATATACGAATTAACTAACAGAATAAATATCTGAATTATACAATAATACAATAATCGGATAAGGTATGAACTTGTATGAATACAAAGATTGGATACATAATCAATAATAATAGAGTTAATAATCTGGCACAATAATAATATAATTCTGAAACTTTCTTACTCGCGTCCATTGCATAAAGTAAATACAAAAGTAGGATACTTGCCTGAGCTGCTGCTTACAATAACGCAACTTAGATTAATCTTTTATACAGCGACCTATCAGTAATAAGATCATTCGTTCAATTATAATAATATATCATATCACATAGTACTACTAATTGCAGTCAGCACATAACCTAATCATATTGTCACACATATCCCACAATCATTGAATCACAAACAATCATTAATACAATCAAAATATCTAAGTTCAGATCAATTTTTGAAATATTTTTGTACACCGACGGCTTTATCGGGTAATTATCGAGTCTAAAACTCTAATCTGTAGTTCAATATTCGATTAGATAATTTAAATATCAGTCATAATACTTTTCATAGCCTTATAATAATTTTTAAATAATTATTATACTTTATCATGAATTTTCAAAACACTAAAATCATTATTAAATGATTTAAATATTAACTAATTCTATTATCATTAATATTTAATTAATATTAAACTATTAATAAAACCATTGCCAAAATATTAACGTTATGTATAATAACCCAAAATATTTTTAACATATTAATATTACCCTTAAATAATTTTTAAAACATTTAAAATCATTTTTAAATAATTACCATTAATATTAGAATATTAATTTATTATTTATCAAAATATTAAAAGTCATTAGTTATAACTTAAAATATTTTTAATCTATTTATATCCCTTTTAAATGATTTTTAAATTATTAAAACCATTTTAAAACTATTTATTTAATATAATTATTAAATAAATTTAATATCATTAATGTTAAATAAATATCATTAAGATTAAATTATTAATGAAATTATCCTTTAAATGTTAAAAGTTATATTTATAACTTAAAATATCTTTAAACACTTTATTTTTATTTAAAATAATTTTTTAATATTAAAATCATTTTTAATTAATTTATTTAATATAATTACTAAATAAATCTAATATTCTTAATATTAAAATATTAATATTTTTCATGACAAAATATCAAAAGTTATATTTTATAACTTAAAATATTTTTATAATCTCTAAATCATTTTTATATAAATTTTAAATCATTAATTCTATTTTCCATCATTTATTTAATATCTTTATTAAATAACTTAATCATCATTTATATCTAATTAATAATGAAAATCATCACAAAATATTAAAAATTATAGAAAATAACTTAAAATATCTTTTTATATCATAACATATTTTTAAATGATTTTTCATTTATTAAAATCATTTTAAATAATTTATTTAATATTATACTTAAATAAATTAAATACCTTTTATATCCCAAAAATATTAAATATTTATGAAATATACTTAAAATAATTAAAAACTAATTTTCAGACTTTAAAATAATTTTATTAAATTAATTTGTAATTTTAATAATTTAAAACTATTTTTTTTTTGTTTTTAATCATTTTCCGGGATTTAGTAAAATAAAATTATTAATAACCGTCGCTAGAGGCTATAGCGACACTTATCTGTCATGTTAGGTGTTCTTGGCCTCAAGAACACTGACAAGTCAGTGGTCGAGGTGCCCTGTTTGACCTAGTCTAATTCTTAACTCGAAATATTTCTGGGTCATGTAATATATTGTTCGTGTAGTATTTATGTAACACTACAATTAACAATCAAAATCCAAGTTATAACATACAACATCATGACAATCTAGCTATTCAAACTTCCTATCAGGCGTTTCTGGGTTTTCCCAGAAACTCAGAAATTCGAGTCCCTTGTTTCGTGCTCAATTTACATTAGGTTCCAGCCTTGCTTCATGTGATATAACGATTTATACTTATAGAATACATATCATGGAACAATAACACAACATCAGATCATCCTATCATCAACACAATAAAGATCTATAAGTATCAAAGTACCTCCGGGAATCGTTCTTGAACATTTACGGTTTTTCGAAAATGTTCTTGAAAGCGCCACAACCCAAGTTCGACCAACTCTCAATTCGATTCATTACGTATTTGGGTAATATAAAACATATATATTTAGTACTCATGTCAGTTTACAAGTATATAACAAGAACATGTCCATACTATAACGGATCAGCAAGAACAGAAGCTCTAAAATGATCGAAGAAATTCGGGTTTCGGGTTGCCCGTAAACTTAGATTTTTTCGACGGTCAACTTACGTTGACCACGAATATCTTTTAATCTACAACATATATGGACCTGAATAAAGTTCTATGTTAAAGATCTCCTAACAGACTACAAGTACAAACTTTTAAAACACAAAAACACATAACAGATCGAGATCTGTGGAACCTGACATTCATTGTCAGAACCTTATTTTCAAAAATTTCCATATTTGGAAAATCATCAAATCTGAGCCTCTAGATGTTATGGGTTTAACATCTAGCAACCCAGATCATTGATTAACACCCCATACAACATATTTAACACAAAAAAATTTACATCTAACATAAGATCAAAAGTCAACTTTCTAGATTAGGGTTTACCTCTTTATGCTCCAATTCTGATTTCTATGCTTCTGATTTGATGTTGGTGTTCGTGGGGCTTGATTTGTGACTGATCTAAAACTATAATTTCGTGGGTTTGAGCTTGAGAGAAAATGGTTAAGTGCTTGTGAATAATTTAGGCCATTAAGTGCACTTTCTCTCTCTTGAATTCTATATAAACATGTATGCAATGTATTGGATGCTTGCAATGGCTGATGTGCTGTTAATCTAGCTCATAGGTAGGTCTAGGGTAGGGTGGTTGGCCATATTTGATGAAGATTTGCTAGCAATAATTCATAAATAAGACAAAAGGGTACTTTTGTAATTTTATTTTAATCTCAAGGGTATTCTTGTCCAAGGTGCTTGAATCTAGGGTTTAATCACTAGATTTTAAGCCTTAAAATTTCCCAAATAATTTCTAGGGTTTGAAAAATTAAAATTAAAGTGTAATAAAATTTTAATTAAACACACTAATTTAAAATTAGGATTTTTAATAGAAAATTAGGATTTTTAAATTAGGGTTCCTTAATACTATTAGGGTTCCCAAATTAACAATTAGGGTTTCCTAATTATCATTATAATTCACAAAAATAATCCTTAGGGTTTCTAATTTTTGCCAATTAGGGTTGTCAAATAATAATTAGGGTTTCTCCTAATTACAAAAATTATATAATACACAGTAAAATTCATATAACACAATTACTACACAGTCTCGAACTCATAACCGAGTTTAACAATTTGGGTTTAATAACATGATATATGGGTTATGACATAATTTACCACCATTGACCCACCATTATCAGTCACCACATTTACAGTACATATTTATAGCACTGAAAAATTAAAATATAATTAATATTATATTATTATTCTCATCCCTTGATCAAAATTCAAATTTAGGGTTTGGATTCCATATCTGATTTATCTTTCATATACAACATCAATAATTAAGCTAAAATAATTAACTTAAATATTCTGAACAAATTCAGATAATACAATATTTATTATTATAATTTAATAATCATTTCATATATTATTTAAATAATATAAAATCATGTTTTCATGGAAAATAATTAATAAAAATATTTCGCCACAAAAATTAATTTTTATAGGAATATAATTTGTAGTGATTAATAATTCTAAAATTATTTATAGGTAATAAATATATTTGACTTTATCATACATTACTTGACACATATTCTCATCATTAAAATAAAAAAAAATTATATGCAAAATTTCTTATTTATTTATATGCAAAATATCGGGTTATTACAAGAGTCAAGTAAAGTATAAAATCTACTATCTTCTATGATTTAAAAAGTTTTTCATCAACTTTATCGATGAGACTCAGCTTAATAAATAAAATCGAATCATCCCTGCTCCACGGCCAAGGATATTCATGTAATCTGTTAGTTCCTAGTTGGCACAATAGTTATCTAGAAGGGGGGGGGGGTTGAATAGATATTTAAAATTCTTTTCGTTTTAAACTTGTTCTTTGAAAATGATTAAAACTTAGCGGAATAAATGTTTGTTTTAATCTTCTTTACCAAGCAATGGAATAATGAGAGTGATGCAGTTATGGCAGTTATAACAGATATAACAATTATGATATGAATGCAAAAGACACAATCATTTTAAGTGATTCAGAGCACTTAAAACTCCTAGTCCACTCTTCTACTTCGAAAAGTAGGTAATCCACTAAGGATGTCTTTTACAACTTCTGAATCACACAGATTCCTTCCAGACCAGCAGTCTAGGAACTTCTTAGTTCACTCTTGAACTCTTCAAGTACAGCAGACTTGGTACTCTTCTTCAGTGGGTTGATAATGTTGAGTTCTTGATGGTTGCTACTCAGTTGCTGTGTAAGCACTTGTTCTAAAGAACTGAGTAGCTGAGCAAGCTTTGTAATATCTTAGATCGTAGAGTTGAGCTTGAGAGATTTGTTCACGTTGTTTGTTTAATGCTTGCTTGGTTCTCTCTCATCTGTCTGATCTGCATATATGTGATCTTGAAAACTATCCGTTGGATCCATCCGTTGAGACATTAAATGCATTTGACTTTTCTGATCTTTGATGGAGACATTTCTGCACATCTTCTGAAACTACATTCTGGCCCACTGACACAGCAGACTGCTTTCTCACCTAACACCTGAAAAGGTGTTTTGCCCCCCTTACCTATTGTACTTCCTCAGCTTCTTCAATACGTTTCTTTGTTGTATACTAAGGATATTTCATATTACTTTGGGACTGATGAGTACTGCAATGTCTAGAATCCATTCCTCATATATTGGAATCTGTCTTTACACATAACATGGGGCTCGACGTTTTCTGACATAAGACAGATGCTCTACGATTCAGATCGTAGTGACTTGTCACCTTGGTGCTCGATCTGATGCTATCAGTTGAGAGCACTACGATTTCTCTTAAACCCTTGCACACTACGATCTTCACTTGCTCATGTTGTTACTGTTAGGTTTGTAATATTCAAAACCGCAATCAAATTGCAAAATAATGCGGAAACGTGGAAAAATCATAGTTTAAAATTTTTACAAACCATAAACCCGGATCACCCTTTATGCACAATTATTAATTAAACGAAAAGATATGAAGAACAAGAATCATACCCTTGAAGATTCGAGCTTCCTCAAGTACAAGTTCACCTCCAATCCTTTTCGCGTTCAACTTGAATCCACCGGGTTTGGTTCCTTCCTTTGATCAACGCTAGCCACCCAAATGTTTGGCCTCTAGAGGTGATCCACCAAGGAATAATAAAGATTCAAGAAAATGGGTGGTTGGCTAAACCCTAGTTTTTCTATCTCTATAGAAAAAGGCGTACTCTCCCAACTATTGGAATTACGTATGTTGTAAAAGTCAACAACTCCATCACCCATAATAAGACTCCTCTTATTTATAGATGTGGGCAACCCACCTTAACAATTAAGGAATTGGGTTTTATTTAATTAATTAAATTCTTTTAATTAATTAAGCTCCCTAATCTTATTAGGGATAATTAATTAAACTCCTTTAACTAATTTTCCTTCCTAATCCAATTAGGAATAAATGAGAGTACTTATATTAAATTAATTCTTAAACTCTTTTAGAAATTAAAATAATAATAATAATTGTAATAATATTAATAAGACTCCTCTTATTAATTTATATTTAATATTTCTAAAATATTAAATAATAATATTAAGCTATTTAATTTATTCTATCACCATAGATTAAATTAAATATACATAACATATTATTACGATTATGCCATTAACTTCTTAAATAATTATTCTTCCTTTTATGGTGTGACCCTTTAGGTTCTCCATATTAAACCGGTTGTGAATAAATCAATTAGAACAATTCTAATCTTATTTAAATAAATAAATTAAATAATTAATTTATTTAAATAAATAATATTTATTCTACAATAGGATAAGCTCTCCCAAGCGATCAACGACTTTTCAGATAATATAGATTTCAACATTAATCATAAAAGAACCTTTGAGTAAATAGTTACCGCATAATTCAATCCTTCCACCATACAATGTCCCAATTAAATATAAGACATGGAATTATCGTCAAGTCTTATTTTATTTAATTATATGTATTTCGATCCTTAAATGCATAACTCCAAATAATGCAAATTAGAAACTCCTTTCTAATTTCATTTCGCTTCGCCAAGGACTCATTGGGTTGTCATTTATCGAATCACATAGGACATTTTCTTTTTATTAGAAGTGGTAGATTCTTTATCGATCATACATTATCTCCATGTACAACTTATTATACCCAAGCATACCCTTTGATATACCCTAAGGGTCTTAAGGAATAAGTCAAAGTATAACTCATCATACACAAGATACTATGATGATCTCAAGTCCAAGGATCACTTGTACTACTATCACTACAGAATTCCTATCGATGTGCAAGTAAAACTCCATTAGGTATTCCTTAGCGAGCCACGCTCAAATGAACTTATTCTCTAATAAGCACCTACATACTGCGCTTTAGTGTCTCCACACAAATGATCATGAGATCAATCATCCTCATCCAATGAGCAAGCAACGATGTACCAATCTATCCGGATTCACTAATCCCCAATTTAGTAATCCAATGATTGGGAACTATTTTAGTTTTAAGCTTTCTAAGAATTTAGATCTCATTAGAATGATCATCATCATTATTCTAAAAGCATTGCTTAAAACTATGGGTTTATCATATATTATAAAACAACATCATGTAGATAATTAAAAGCCTTTAATAAATTAATACTTTTTATTAATAAATGAATAAGATTGTTACAAAGTATATGCTTTATCATCAAACATGATTGGCTTGTGTGCATACTACTTTCAATCTCCCACTTGCACTAAAGCCAATCGTCATGGTAACTCATATTCTTCTTCTCTAAGTGACGATTATCCTGCTGTTGGATAAGCTTTAGTTAATGGATATGTAATGTTGTTCATGAGAGTCCACTATCTCTATAGTGATTTCCCATCTTTCAATGATTCTTATAATCAAATGAAAGTGCCACAACACATGTTTAGATTCAAGATGAGACTTAGGAACTATTCCTAGTTCTGTAATGAACTTTTAATCCAAACAATCAACTTGCAGCTTCATTTATAGCTATTTACTTTGTCTTTATCACTAAACCAAAGAACTCTTTTCATTGTTTGGAACCTTTCCAATTCACTACACCACTGCTCAAGATAACGCTTTACCTTAAAGTGGATTTTTCACGTCATCTGGTCCGTCATTCGAAAAACTTGAGTCCTGTTAAGCCCTCTAGTTTTAATTTAGACCCACCATGAATATGATCACATCCTTAGTGCTTGGGTTAAGCACTTTAAGATGTTTTCACCGACTCATAGTGAACTTCTCCATAATATGACCGATCAACATCGTGTCTCGTACATTTTATTGCATACATGATTGTCACTCATGCGACCTCTCTTTTCGTGAGAGTCGTGGGGACTATTAAGAGATACACTCCATAGCTCATCGACATGAGACATCTTGAGTTTGCCATGCTAAATGACTTTAGCATCAAATGAATATACGTTCCTTGGGTTAAGTCGAGCATCCTCTTAAATCTATCTATATAGATTTATATCCCCAATTAAGATACTCTTCCAAATCATTCATGGATGAATGTTTAGACAACTTTATCTTTACCGATTGTAGCATTGGTATGTCATTCCTTATCCGTAGTATATCAACATATAGTACTAGGAATGTCATGATGCTCCCAACGACCCTTTTTTTTACACACTAGGTTCATTCTTATTTTGATAAAATCAAACTCTTTTGATTGCCTCATCAAAACGAATGTTCCATATTTGAGAAACTTGCTTCAATCCATTTCTCGAGTGTCTACAACACTTACCTCATCGTATGTAATCGGATCATCATCTTCTATGATGTGTACTCTCATCATCATCATCTATGATGAATCCATACCTCCTGTGTATCTTTCAGATTATTCCGCATTTATGATTTGGGTTGTGGTACAATAGGTCTATCTACTGTGTTCCTCTTATTTGACTTATAGTATTTTGTGGTTCTTGAACTCTTCAAGATCTATTATCCTCCCACTAGCCCCTTTTTAATGATAAACACCTTTATCTTAGAAGGCAGCGTGTTTCGCAACAAACACCTTTTGCTAAGTAGGATTATAGAACATATACCCTAAACTTACTTTAGGATGTCCCACAAATCGACACTTATAAAATTTTGTCCCAAGCTTATCCTTTGAAACCTTTTCACATAAGTTGGACAACCCCTTATCTTAACATTCTTAAGATTAGAATCCTCCTATCCATAACTTTTATGGAGTCTTCAATGGATTTTGAGGTTACCTTTTCATAGATATGCAACCATTTCTAGGACATGATCCTAGAAGGATACTGGAATGTCGGTAAAATCATTTTGGACCTTACCATGTTTAACAAGGTATGATTTTTCCTTTCAGATACATCAATCAATTATTGTGTATCAAGAGGCGTCCATTGTGAGAAAACCATTTGAGATGATCTAAAAACTTATTGCACAAGTATTTATTCATTGATCTAATCAAAGAATCTTAATACTTTACCAATTTGTTTCACTTCTGAATTCTTTGAACCTTTCAAATAATTCACACTTGTATTTCAACAAATACATACATTCAACTCTTTGAATGATCATCTCCTTTTCTTATACTAATTTGTTCAATATGCAAAATTATTTTTATGTAAGTCAAATATATAAAATTTATTAAGTAATATTCCAGTTCTATACAAAACATTATTATTATAAATAGAACAACAATTGTTCTTAATTATAATACCAAAGATTTCATTGTCCAACAATAAAATGGAAATAATATTTTTAAGAAGAACTTGAATACAATAACAACTTATTGACTTAATAGATTTGTCCGTAGGCATTGCTAAACTATAAGTTTCTATAGCTAATGCAGCAACCTTTGCTTCATTTTCCACATATAGGATTACTTACCTTGTTTAACTTTCTACTTCTGCTTGGTCTCTTCATAAATCTATATTTATGATAACCAAAGTCGGTATCCAATACCCAAGTAGAACCTTGACTTAAAGAAAATTTTATTTTAAATCATGAACAAATTTGTATTTATAACCAAACTTCACTAAGCTTCTTTCGTTAGCCTCTCGCAAGATACTTCTCGCAGCTTTCTTTCCAAAGGTGTCTGTGCTTATTGCAGGTGGGAAGCAAACTCCTTTGCTATCCAAATCAGTTTTGTTCTTATTATCTTTTATTTTGCCTTTCTATTTACCTTATTTGAATCTTTCTTCTTTTCAGAAGATCCTTTGACCCCTACCAGTAAGACTTGGTCTTTCTTGGTTGGAAAGTGACTCTCAACATTTTTCAACATGTTAAGCAAATCGGCGATGTCGATATCTAACTTGTTCATATGAAAAATTCACAACAATTGTGAAAGGAGTCCGGAGTGAGGCAAGATCAAATCTTGGCTCAACTCTCCATCCATGACAAAACCCGTTGTCCTAATTGATCAATCAAATTGATTATGTTAAGAACTTTTTGTTTTACTACTATAGTGCCATGGCCATTCTTGATCGGAAGAGCTCCTTAGATATCTCGATATCTATCGGCCCTACTTTTCTTCACCATCAACTACTTGATGTGCGGGAATATAGTAGGAGCATCCATAGTTTCATCGTCGACGTCAAGCTCGTTATACTCATGGATGCGAGCATGATGCATCGAGCTAATCAGGCATCATCTTGCCACTTTCTAAAAGTAGCAATCTCTTCCTCAGAGGCATTATGTTCGCAACCATTGCAGGATAGGCGACATAAGGACATAAGATAGCTTTTTTCACCTATGAGAACTATTCTCAAATTCCTTAACCAATCCGTTTAATTTGATCCGTTAATTTAACATCTAATATGCTTCGCATGATAGTAATTTTAGACATTGTAAAATTCTATAAATGAATTTGTAATTAACAACATTTTAACATACATTCTTTTATTAATTACCAAAATAAATTAGGTCTTGTTTTAAATTGGTATCTCCCACTATTTTCTTCAAACTATATTACCTCACTTATATAGTTCTAAGCAAAATCTAATTAAAGATTTGCTAGTGAGAATAAGGATCCCATTTCAAATGTATATAGCCTTGTGGTGACACAATAAACTATATATAAATAAATAGGTAGACAACTTTTGGCAATTACATCAACTATGCAACTCCTTTTTTTTTGCCTCTTAGATTATTTTGATCAAGTGGTGGCACATCCGAATCAAAATTATCCAAGTTAAGTCCGACCTAGCACTTCATATATTCAAAAAAGAAAATATCATCCTTGTGGTGACACAACAAAACAATATTGTTCAATTTTCTTTATAAGCATCAAATGTGATAAATTAACATCTTAAATACTTAATACTTGCCTTGTGGTGAAACAACAAACTCATATTAAATATTTAATACTCTATTAATTTTATCATGCTAGAAGGAAAGGCGACGCTCGATATTCCAAATATCTTTGAACGCTTAGGACTTAATATAAAAATTGAGGGGTTTGTTATTAATTTGTCTCATCTTGTTTAGCTGCATGCATATATATATATATAAAATACGCGTTATATTAATAAACATGTGAAGCATGTTTGCATAATATATAATATATATAGTATAAGTATGCACATATAGAATACTATATTCTACCGGATTGATTATGGACTTTTATTCTAGTTTGGTTCACTAGAGCCACCAAGTGAACCAAAAGGTCAAACCCTAGGGGTGCAAGAAATAATATTTAAATATAACTATTACATTTAAACCCTGCTCCATTACAAACGGGTCTTCAAGCCTCCTTGTTCTTGATCTCCAATTCTTCAAAATTAATTCTAACTATTCCTATTATAAAACTATTTAAAATAAATAGAAACCTTGATCAGCAGTCAAGGGGAAGTACATAGGAGGGAGATAGAATTTACATTAAGAAAAATTAGAGAAGACGAGGTACGCAGACCCCATTTCATAAAACCCATACATTCATGCATCCAACTAAAATAAAATCCAATCACATTGGTCAATAGTCCATAATCAATCCCATTTATTATCATACACATCATCATATGCATCAATAAATAACATTCATATTATGAATAATAAACATTTAATATATATATTGATATCATTTAATGGGCAAATTTAGTTAGTATAAAATCTATTTTTGAATCAAAATAAACTCCTTTATTTTAATCCAAATTTAAATCAAAATAAAACTATTTTATTTTAATTTATCCAATTTTGAATAAAATAAACTATTTTATTTTAATCAAAATCTTTAATCAAAATAAACTCCTTTATTTTAATTAATTATGGAATCCAATTCCATATATAAAAAAAAATTTATTAAAGGAAACACGGATTTTCTTTTCCTATTCACAAATAAACTCCTTTATTTTGAATAATATGAAATCTTATTTCATATCTAAATAAACTCCTTTATTTAAGGAAACATGAATTTCTCTTTCCTATTCACAAATAAACTCCTTTTATTTTGAATAATATGAAATCTTATTTCATATCTAAATAAACTCCTTTATTTAAGAAAATACGGATTCTCTTTCCTATTCACAAATAAACTCTTTTATTTTGAATAATATGAAATCTTATTTCATATCTAAATAAACTCTTTTATTTAAGGAAATATAGAATCCAATTTCAACTCTAATTAGTTATCTTGAAATCCAATTCCAACTCTAATTAGTTAGCATGAAATTTAATTTTAAAATTAAAATAAACTTTTTATTTTAAGATTAAAATGAACTTTTTATTTTAAAATTAAAATAAAATTTATTTTAATTCTAAAATTATTAAGAATAATATATATAATTATTATATATATATATAATAACCGTATATATATATGTCAAATATATATATTAGTTAACATGGTTTCCCTTGATCCGATCAGATCCCTTGTATAAAAAATAACTCCACCCGGATCAGAAATTAATTCACGTGAAAAAGAAAAGAAACCGTATATATATATGTCAAATATATATATTAGTTAACATGGTTTCCCTTGATCCAATCAGATCCCTTGTATATAAAAAAAAATAACTCCTGTAGGATTGACGTGATGCCTTGTGGTTAGATTATATTATATATATTATATATATATATATTAGGATATAACATGCAAGCCACGGATTAGGTGAGAGAAAAAAAAACAAACGGATTTCCGTTTTTTTTTAATAAATTTTATATAATAAAATTATGCCCAATTAAATTGTTCTAAACACATATCAATATACATATCAAATTTGAACAATTAATAATTTGCATAAAGGTTTGGCTCTGATACCACTGTTAGGTTTGTAATATTCAAAACCGCAATCAAATTGCAAAATAATACGGAAACGTGGAAAAATCATAGTTTAAAATTTTTACAAACCATAATCCCGGATCACCCTTTATGCACAATTATTAATTAAACGAAAAGATATGAAGAACAAGAATCATACCCTTGAAGATTCGAGCTTCCTCAGGTACAAGTTCACCTCCAATCCTTTTTTTCGCTCAACTTGAATCCACGGGTTTGGTTCCTTCCTTTGATCAACGTTAGCCACCCAAATGTTTGGCCTCTAGAGGTGATCCACCAAGGAATAATAAAGATTAAAGAAAATGGGTGGTTGGCTAAACCCTAGTTTTTCTATCTCTATAGAAAAAGGCGTACTCTCCCAACTATTGGAATTACATATGTTGTAAAAGTCAACAACTCCATATCCCATAATAAGACTCCTCTTATTTATAGATGTGGGCAACCCACCTTAACAATTAAGGAATTGGGTTTTATTTAATTAATTAAATTCTTTTAATTAATTAAGCTCCCTAATCTTATTAGGGATAATTAATTAAACTCCTTTAACTAATTTTTCTTCCTAATCCAATTAGGAATAAATGAGAGTACTTATATTAAATTAATTCCTAAACTCTTTTAGAAATTAAAATAATAATAATAATTGTAATAATATTAATAAGACTCCTCTTATTAATTTATATTTAATATTTTTAAAATATTAAATAATAATATTAAGCTATTTAATTTATTCTATCACCATAGATTAAATTAAATATACATAACATATTATTACGATTATGCCATTAATTTCTTAAATAATTATTCTTCCTTTTATGGTGTGACCCTTTAGGTTCTCCATATTAAACTAGGTTGTGAATAAATCAATTAGAACAATTCTAATCTTATTTAAATAAATAAATTAAACAATTAATTTATTTAAATAAATAATATTTATTCTACAATAGGGATAAGCCTCCCTAGCGATCAACGACTTTCCAGATAATATAGATTTCAACATTAATCATAAAAGAACCTTTGAGTAAATAGTTACCGTACAATTCAATCCTTCCACCATACAATGTCCCAATTAAATGTAAGACATGGAATTACTGTCGAGTCTTATTTTATTTAATTATATGTATTTCGATCCTTAAATGCACAACTCCAAATAATGCAAATTAGAAACTCTTTTCTAATTTCATTCTGCCTTGGCCAAGGACTACTGGGTTGTCATTTATCGAATCACATAGGACATTTCTCTTCTTTTATTAGAAGTGGTAGATTCTTTATTGATCATACATTATCTCCATATACAACTTATTATACCCAAGCATACCCTTTGATATACCCTAAGGGTCTTAAGGAATAAGTCAAAGTATAACTCATTATACACAAGATACTATGATGATCTCAAGTCCAAGGATCACTCAGATTACTATCACTACAGAATTCCTATTCGTTGGCAAGTAAAACTCCATTAGGTATTCCTTAGCGAGCCACGCTCAAGTTGAACTTATTCTCTAATAAGCACCTACATACTCGCTTTTAGTGTCTCCACACAAATGATCATGAGATCAATCATCCTCATCCAATGAGCAAGCAACGTATGTACCAATCTATCCGAATTCACTAATCCCCAATTTAGTAATCCAAAGATTGGGAACTATTTTAGTTTTAAGCTTTCTAAGAATTTAGATCTCATTAGAATGATCATCATCATTATTCTAAAAGCATTGCTTAAAACTATGGGTTTATCATATATTATAAAACAGCATCATGTAGATAATTAAAAGCCTTTAATAAATTAATACTTTTTATTAATAAATGAATAAGATTGTTACAAAGTATATGCTTTATCATCAAACATGATTGGCTTGTGTGCATACTACTTTCAGTTACTCTACGTTTCCAAGAGCACACTACGATCGTTGACTTGTTAACTCCATATTTCCTTCAGCACACTACGATCGTTGAGATGGCTCGGCAAACGTTGGGACCACTCTATGATTTCCAAAGAGTCCCTTCAAGGCAGGCACACTACGATATTTGAAGCTCTACGTTTCTGCCTTGACTTCTGCAATGTTGATCAGATGATACACTAAGATTTCCTCGAAGCCTATCAATTACATCTCAAGATCAACCTAACAGCTTTGATCTTTCAATCTATACATTCTATTACAGAATGATACACGTTAAGATCTTAGATCAACCTAACAAATTTGATCTACCACTAAGTCCTTGTACATATCTTACTTGGAAGGACTTTACAAATAATCATAAGCATATACCTTAAAACATCAAATCATAATATGCATTCTCCCAACAATCTCCCCCTATTTGATGTTGACATAACCAAGGAGATTTGTTGTCATGATTTATTAGTGTCTAGATGCATTTGCAGGAAATTTAAACATGACTTAGTATTTCAGTGAGTAGCGAAATTTCTAGAGAATAAGCATGAATTTATTGATGTTCAAGAAATATTGCAGTTCTAGCTTTACATCAATAAGAATTTAAAGTTTCAACTTATCTCTATTTCTTTGACATTTTTCTTGGTGGGTTGGCATACTCCTCAGCCCTTCTTTTTCTGCAAGCTTCCTCGTTTCTGGCTAACTCTTCCAACTCGCTTGGACTTAGTCTTAGATTTTCCTCATGCCTGTACATGAATGCAGGATCTCTAATTGGCATTCTTATTCGTACGGTAGACACATCTTGTGAGCTGGGAGTTGACTCCTGGCAGCTTAAAGGTATGGCCGTTAAAATTCCTTGCTGATCAGATCGTTGAGCCTGATGGTGGAATTGTCTTGCAGGAGGGCTTCTTGATGCTTGAGCATGAAATTGTCATTTTTCCCTTTCTTGGTTTCCTTGACCTCCTCTGCCTCTGCCCTGATCTCTTTGTGCTCCTTGAACTCCTTTCCCTTTATTCTCCCCCTTTATGTTAGCATCAAGGGTTCGAATGTCTACAGAAAGTCTATTGACTCCTTTGATAAGCTCATTCAGTTGGCTTTGTGTCTGAGCAATGTCCTCTCGACTTTCCTGGATCTGTTTGTCCGATCTAACTTCTTTGTTTCGAAGGGCAGTGAGAACAATGTCATTCTGACGTTCCTGATTGACATAAGATTTCTGAAATTCTTGGACTGAGGCTTTCAAGTTGATGAAGTTCTCCAGTATAAGTTTATTTTGAACTTCTTGATTTTTCCGCATTTCAAGAACAGCCTCTCTTTGCTTGGTGGCTACCTGGAAGTGAATCTCATCTCTGTCCTTCATGCTCTTAAGAATTTCTTGGATAATTTCCCTCAGCTTCTTTGTAAGCTCAGCATTCATAGTACCTGGGAAAGTTATTCGGCAATTTGTGATCATTTGATTCAGCCGGATATGAATGAGGCCGGAGTGAGATTCCAGGCTTTCTTCTATATTCTTGACCATGTCCTTGGTTGCTTCCTTCAAGTCATCCTTTGTGGGCAGATTTGGGAGATAATCATTGGTTTGAGGATTGTTGGATGGTGGGGATTCTTTCTAAGACTGATCTTGCATGGAGTAGAGAGCAAGATCAAGACTAAAATAGTCATTTGAGGAGGAAGATGGTATGTCCAATAGAGGGGCTTGAGTTTCTATGTTTGGAATATGGGGCTCTACGATTTCTATTTGGGACTCTACGACTGGGCTAGAGTCATGGATCGTAGAGATGGTGGTTTGTGGAAGCAAAATAAGGTTGGTCAGATTTGGTTCTCCGCCATGTAATTTTGGGATTCTCAGAATCGGGAATTGATTTACTGGATTGAGAATCACTTCCAACCATCGAGGGAATTCATGGAATTGACTAAATGATGATGATGATGGCAAGTGATTAACTCTGAAGTAAGTAGGGATAAATAATACCTCAAGTTTATCCTTTGAGGAAGAGGTGTTGGTAATCAACTTCTTTGCAAAGTGGAATCTCCCTGGGAATCCATGAGCCAGCACTGAGATGGCCGGATATTCTTTGAAACTCCAGAACATGTGATCCCACGAGTTGTTGATTTGGGCTTGATGGTATGGCATCATGGGTAGGTATGAGAACATCTGATTGTATAGGTAGCTTCTATACCCATCTCTGCCTACACCAGTGATCTGAAGATCATCGTCATCTTCTTCCTCTCTTATTTCTTCGTTGGAGGACTCCATTATCTCAATGTGATCTTGATGATCTTTTACTGGTTCCTCTTCATTTCTGGCAGGAAAATCTTCTTCTGCCATGGGGATATCTTGAGGCTCCCCCTAAACTGGAGCATTTTCTTGAGCTTCAGCCATCTCCCCCTCAGCTGGTGTATATTCTATCATGAGAATTTCAGGGATCTCCCCTTCAGCTGGAGCACTGTCTTCTTGACTTGCTCTGGATAATTCCTTTTTAGCTGCCATGTTCTTTGCTTCCTTTTTCAGCACCTTTTCATTTTTAAGAATGTACTTCTTGACTAGCTTTCTCCTTACTTTGCTGGGTTTAGCCACAACTTTAGGACTCTCTTGAATCTCGACTTTGTTCGCTCAATGTACCACTATGCTTGAAAACAAATTGCCTCTTTGTCTCATTATGTTAGGTCTGGTCTCCACAACCAGTAGAGACTCTACGATTGAGGTGACTGATGGCCTTTTGGACTTATGACCAACCTTGTTCTTCTTTAGGATCTGGGATATGGTAGCCTGATCCTCATCTGCTTCATCTTGCTGCTGCCTTCTCCTTAGCATCCTCAGAGTCTCTATATCAGAGGACTCTACTGGTATATCAGTAGTAGATCCTTGAGGCTCTTCCATCTGTCTAGCCCTTAGCTTCCTCTTGTCCTTGCTTTTTCTGGTAAGGACAGAGGGTTCTTCTTTGTTGATTTCTTCTTCTCCTTCGATCTCCCTGACCACAGACATGTTTCCTGGAAAGCCTGAGTTCTTCAGATCCCCAGTTCTTCCACTAGATTCTGTCATCATTCGAACATACTCAGCTGGATTCCTTTTCCAGTTTTCAAACAACTGCTGGGTCATTCTTTGATTTAGGTTGATGGCTTCTCCTTTTTCATCCCCAATTTTGTCACCCACTGCAAATTGCAGAATGATACTCAAGAAACGCCCATATAGCATCTTCTGAGGGCTTTTTGATTTATTCGAGTTTACTATCTACTTACCAATCCATTCGAGCAATATAGCTCCATAGTTGAGTTGTATACCATAATATATGGCAGTCATGAGCTTAAGTTGAGCTTCATTCACCGAGTCACGACCTGAGCTCTTGCAGCATATACATTTCCCAATAATATCAGCTAAAAATTCGTACCTCTACGGGAACTCCTTCTTCTTGTACCCTTTCACAGAGGGGTTTTTCTTGTGATGCATTTTTCTTAGTCCCTCTTGGAAGTCTACGGAATCTAAGTGTGGATGCCCTTCATTCTTGAGACCTAGGGCAAGATTGAAGTCATCTGCCTTCAATCTGATTTCTATTCCCCTTACTTTTGTAGTGATGGTGTTGTTCTCAAACATACCATTCTTGTAGAATTCCTGCACTAACTTGGGATATATCAGCTGTCTTCGCCCAGAGCCTCTTCGAGACCCGCCTTCTTCAGTAGCGCCAGGGTCTTGTGAAATTTTGGTGGAGCAATCTTGAATTCGTCAAAGCAGAGTCTATAGCCTGAGATAACATTGGATGACGCCATTGATTTTCTAACTGGAAGTGAGATTCAACTGAGCTTTCCTCTGAGTTAGGGCTTTTTCTTTGAGAGAGAGAGAGAGAGAGAATGAGAGAGAGATAATCTTTTGAACTTCAGATTTCAAAAATACGATTTCAACTTGTACTTGTAACTTCCCTCTCTTCTTTTTCGCTTAGTGGGACAGGTGTCGACTTTTGCTTGGCTCTACGATTTTAACTTGTTCAGGAATGTACTGATTTGCCCTTGGCTTCTTCAGAACTGAGGTGTCCTAAGGAAGACTACGATCGTTGAGGTAGTCTTATGTTCGTTGAGTCTGTCCTACGATTGTCGAGTCTGATCAATCATTCGTTGAGTCTGTCCTGCGATCGTCGAGTCTGATCAATCATTCGTTGAGTCTGTCCTGCGATCGTCGAGTCTGTCCGAATCCTTGTGATGAGTTTTTGGTAAAGCATTCTTTTAAGGCAGCTCAGGAAGGGCCAACCTCTTGGAGAGATTCAAGGGTTAGGTTTGTTCCTGAGGCACCTCTTAGAGAGATTTCCTTGTTTATGAAGTTTGTCATCACAGGGTGCAATTTTTTGCTTTGTTGATGGGGCTTGTGTCATCGTTGAGTTTGCACTACGATGGTTGAGTCTTTGCTACGATCATTGAGGTAGTTGTCTTTTCAGCTCTACGATCATGAACTTTCCTTGATCATGTCTATGATTTTTTTGAGTTCAACCTTTGTATCTGTCATGGTTAGCACAATCTAGAGCATATATCTCATGGTTGTAGATTTAGCATGCCTAGCTCACTTATTAACTTATTAAATCTGGATTCATCTAGTGGTTTTGTAAAAACATCAGCAAGTTGATTTTCAGTAGGGATGTATTGTAAAGATATAGTTCCATTTTGCACATGATCCCTAATGAAGTGATACCTTATTTCTATATGCTTAGTCCTAGAATGCATAACAGGATTATGAGTTATTACTCCGGCACTTGTGTTATCACACGTTGAATGGGAATAGATTTGAAATCAAACCCATAGTCACTAGGCGATTTTTCATCCATAGAATCGAGCACGCCAGACTACCAAATGATAATGTATTCACTTTCCTGCGGTTGAAGTGGACACTGAGTTTTGCTTTTTGCTAAACCAGGACACAAGTCTGTTTCCTAGTAGTTGACAAGTACCACTGGTACTCTTTCTATCTATTTTGTATCCTACAAAATCAGCATCTGTGTATCCTGTTAGTTTAAATGAGGATTCCTTGGGGTACCAAAGCCCCAAGTAAGGTGTACCCTTGAGATACCTGAAGATCCTCTTTACAGCAGATAAATGTGACTCTTTAGGGTTAGCCTGAAATCTAGCGCATATGCATGTTGCAAACATTATGCCTGGTCTACTAGTAGTTAGGTATAAAAGAGAACCTATCATACCTCTGTATTGAGTGATATCAATACTTTTACCTTTCTCATCCTTGTCAAGCTTGGTTGCAGGAGCAATTGGTGTTTTCATGGGAGAGGCTGATTCTATGCCATACTTTTTCAGTAAGTCTTTGATGTACTTGGCTTGGTTTATGAAAATTTCGTCATCAGTCTGCTTCACTTGCAGTTCAAGGAAGAAATTTAGCTCACCCATCATGCTCATTTCAAACTTGCTCTGCATTAGCTTAGAAAATCTCTTGCATAACTTTTCGTCAGTAGAACCAAAGATAATATCATCAACATATATTTGAACTAGTAAGACTTTATCTTTATGCTTTCTAAGAAACAGTGTGGTATCTACTCTACCTCTAGTGAACCCATTTTCAATTAAGAAGTTAGTCAGTATTTCATACCATGTCCTAGGTGTTTGTTTAAGACCATATAAGACTTTATCTAATCTATAGACATAATTGGAAAGAGATGGATTGATGAAACCTGGAGGTTTCTCTACATAGACTTCTTCTTGGAGTTCTCTATTTAGAAATGCACTCTTGACATCCATCTGAAAGACTTTGAACTTCATGTGGGCAGCAAAGACAAGAAAGATTCTGATAGCTTCTAGTCTGGCAACAGGTGCAAATGTCTCATCGTAGTCGATACCTTCTTTTTGAGAATAGCCCTTTGCTACTAATCTTGCCTTGTTTCTGGTTATGACCCTATCTTCATCCATTTTGTTTCTGAAGACCCACTTAGTTCCTATCACAGGATGACTCTTTGGTCTTGGTACCAATCTCCATACTTTGCTTCGTTCAAATTGGTTGAGTTCTTCCTGCATGGCTTCTATCCAACTGGAGTCTTCCATAGAATCTTCTATATTCTTTGGCTCTATTTGTGACAGGAAGCTTAGATAAAAGCATTCATTCTGTGTAGCAGCTCTTGTTTTGACTCTAGCACTCGGATCTCCAATGATTAGATCCTGAGTGTGATCTCTTGCCCATCTGTTACCGGTTGGGACATCTGTCCTGATGCCTTTCTGTCTTAAGTCTTCAAGGTCTATCTCTTCTTCTTGGAGTGGAGGCTTGTTGTCTGGCATTGACCTCTCTACGATTACATTCTCATGCTCTACGATTTCACTGTCTAGTACTACGCTCGTAGTGTTGAGCTCGACGACGTCATTCGTAGTGTCTGCACTATCGGTCGTAGTGTCTTGAGGCACTGTTTTGTCTAAGTCAGTTTCATTAAAGATGATATGTATCTAGACTTCAACATTCAGTGTCTTCTTGTTGAACACACTGTAAGCTTTGCTGTCTGTGGCATACCCAAGAAAGATCCCTTAAATCGACTTAATGGAACTTTGTCGATCATCGCTTTCCATTGTTGAGAATGTAGCATACATGACCAAAGACATGGAAGTAGGCGACACTTGGCTTCCTTCCTTTCCATAGTTCGTAGGGCGCCTTTGATAGTAGAGTGAATTAATGATCTGCATTCTGCGTGTAGCATGCAAGTGTTGATGACTTCGCCTGTAAATATTCAGCAGATGTGTTTGCCGCAAGTAGAAGTTCTCCCACCTCTATCAATGTTACGTTCTTTCTTTTTCATTTACTCCATTTTGTTGAGGAGTTCATGGAGTCGAGAAGTTATGGTGATCCGATCCCATTGTTCGCAAGCGTAATCTGGTCCATTTATGAGAAGTCGAATTCTCTGCGTCGTGATCACTCCTTATGGCCTTGATTTTCTCTCCTTTCTCGCTCATCACCGCCTAAACATCTTGATTAATTGAGAGCTCGTTTCATCCTTTGAAGTTAGGAAGAATACCCATGTGAAACGGTGTAGTAGTCGCCGACTATAACTAGAGAGTATCTTTTTCCTCCAAGACTAGTTGTTGGAATTGGCCCAAATAGATCTATGTGAAGCAACTGCAGGGGCTTGTCGATAGAGTTGGCAGTTTTTCTTTTGAATGAGCTTCTAGTTTGCTTTCCAAGCTGACAGGCATTGCATGGTCTTTCTTTTATGAAGTTGAACTTTGGTAGGCCAGCTACGAGATCTTTTGATGCCAGTTTGGACATGCTCTTAAAGTTTAAGTGAGACAACCGTCTATGCTATAGCCAGCTTATTTCTTCAAATGCTTTTGCCAGAAAACATATTGTCTCATCTGAGCTTAGTTGACCAAGATCCACTGTGTAAACATTTCCTTCTCTTGTCCCGGTTAGCTTTACAACAGATATCTTCAAATCTCTGACTTGACATTGGTTGTTGAGAAATGTCACTTGATGACCCTTGTCATAGAGTTGACACTACTAGAAAATCAATCTATCGCGACAGGATTTAGCGACGGTCGGGATGGAACCGTCGCTATAGACATATATAGCGATGATCTAAGTCTGACCGTCGATATAGGCCTCTGATGGAAGTCTATTACGAGGGTCACAGTTTGGCCGTCGGTATATGAATTTTTTTTTGGGATTTTAACGAGGGTCATAACTCATAAGGGAGGCGTAGATAATAACGAGGGTTAAAGGGGTTCATCTCAGTCAGTCGATCTCTCCGTCCAGATTCATCTCAGTCAGTCGATCTCTCCGTCCGGCTTCATCTCTGTCAGTCGATCTCTTCGTCCGGCTTCATCTCAGTCACTCGATCTCATAAGGGGAGGCGTAGGTAATAACGAGGGAGGCGTAGATAATAACGAGGGTTCATCTCAGTCACTCGATCAACATCTTCAAGATTCTGGACCGTCCATCTCAATCACTCAGATCTCGTGTTCACGGACTTCATTTCACTCCATCATCTCCGTCAGGCTTGAAGCATCATTTTATTGGTACATTTAAGGGTATAATTTCATTATTTAGGTTTCAATTTTATTTGCCCCTTAGTTGTTATGATTTCCTCTATTTCTCTCCTCCCTCTAACAAGCCCTAAATTTACTAATTTTGGGACACCCTTCTGTGGGGTGTTTTGTGAACCATTGTGGTTCAGGTTCAATGTCATATTCATATGACATTGGTAGCAGCTACCAATTAAATTTGATGGGAAGCAACTGATGCTGTAAATTTTCGCATAACCAACTATTGTATAAAATTTAAATGACACAAGTCTTCAAGTGTAACAACATTTTGATAAACATGAAAGGAAATTTAACTTCAAACTTTGTAATTTTACAAATGGATCTTCTCTTTTCTTTTTTGGAACAGTAGGAGTAGCCAACATACCCAAATTTCTAGTTCAGATAAATTGGAATCACAGTACAGAGTTTCTGCATATAGTCTATGTTACAGAAGTATAACCAGAGCTAACTTAACTGTAAAAATTGCAGTTCTACCAAACCATTTTACTATTTCTATTTTGAAAAGTGACTCTTCTACTATTCTATTGTGTAAACGAATGCATATTACTTATCTGACTTTTCACTACTAGCAAAGAGATGAAATATTCTGTGATCACAATGAAGAAAGCGACAAATTAAAATTAACAGACATAGTTTTGCCTTATATTAAATTGAGCCTCAAATCATTCTCACATCTTATGCACTAAAAAGTCAAATGAGTAAAAACATATTTAGTGTCACGTTACTGTATTGATTGTGCATGGAAGCCAAATATATCGATTTATTATTTGGGTTAATTGTTATGTTCAATGCTATTTGCATATCATCTGTTCCCTAATCCCTAGTTTGATTAGTTTGATTTTATTGTTGTTTGGAAAAGAAAAAAAATCAGTTTTTCATATGGATTTGTTTTAGAAAATACTTCAAAGCAACAATTGGTTTCTAATATTCTTTACTGGGGATTGTTCAAAGCAAGAATTATATAAGAAGCTATGGTCGAAGTAGCAGGCCCAGATTGTATTGTACCAGGACAGATTGTCCCCATTAAATTACTTGGTTTGAAGGTGTTTTTCCTGTTCCTCTTGATTACAAAATATCTTTTATTAGTGCCTTTTCCATTTTCAGTCTTAAATTATGCACAAAGAGAAGGAAAACATAATATATAAGCGTAAGGGTCCTACCCTTTCTTGGGATAATTTACCATTCCTCATATTGATTTCTTTTAAAGGAATAAACTTTTGTTTTCCTCATGTTGATCCGTTGTTGGTAGAAGCATAGTAATTTAGAAGCTATAAGCCCTTTCTTCATGTTTATCATGATGTAAGTGTTAGATGTAATAGAAGTGTTTCATGTTTTTTGTTGACCTTTTCTTGTTGTGCATTGTGTATTGCCTATAAACATCGACTTGAAATTTATAGAACCGGTTGGAAGAGAACTTAAGCTGATTGGGAAGGTAAACTTGCACCTTTTTCTCATCGTCTATCTTATTCCATATATTAATCGCGTAATGTTTCATGGTGTAAATGTAAGCTATTTGATAGGTGTGTTTGTGTTCGTATACAATATCATGATTATGTCATTTTACCGCTTCATAGATAATGTCCAAATTCTTATTTAGGGTCTATAGTTCGAGATGAAATGGATAATTTACATATGTTTACATAATCTAGAATACCGCATGAGACTATGAGGTGCGCTTTTGTGTGAAAATGCTATGAAGGTAAACACTCTGAACGTCCATAGTCATATGGTCATATGTAGACCTAACAAAAAATAGATTTGGGTATAACCACATACACATTTTTATTTATATGTCTATGATTAAAGCTAGTATGAAGAAACAAAAAGCATAATTATATATTAGTTATATACATGTGTCATATGTACATTTGTCATATTCTTCTTATGTAATTTAATGGGGACAATCCTCTAGTTTCAAAACTTGACTGCCTTTTCTTATATAATTCTTTATTAATGCAGTGGTCGTTCTAATATAAAGGTGAAGTGCAGTGCACCAATGTAAAGGTGAAGTGCAGTGGTCGTTCTAATTGTCTTAAACCTGAAGTGCATGTTCTAATTATTTTGTTATTTCCTGAAGGTAAAGTGCAGTGGTCATTTCTAATGTCTTGGATTTATTTCTTTTTCTCTAAAATTTGTTTTGTTATTTCCTTTAACTGGGTTCGTTTGTATGCATTCAAGAGGGCAAATTGAAAACCAAATTCCATGTTTGTTGAATTTGTTTGATGTTGCTGCTGCTAGTTGGTTAGCTAGATGACGTTGATGTTATTTTAGCGGTAAATTAATCAGATCATCGCCATGTTGGGTTTGTCTTGTCTCATTGTTTCATTACGCTGCTTTTTCATGTATGTCAAAGAAAACCACCCACAAACATGGATCTAGAGTTGTTTGGATTTAGAAAGCAGGCAAGAAAGACTTCTTTGGTTTAATCTGAATTTTAAAATTGTTTACCTCAATGGTGAATCTCCACTTACATCTGATATGGTGGAGGATCTTATCCTTCCTCATTACTTATTTGTCTTGTCTGTAGCTTCAGTTATTGCTATTCAAAAGGGCAACTTTTCCTTTCAAATATTCATTGGTAGGAATTAAAGAGATTTTATTGGATATTTTCAACTGTCAACAATTTGGTTTTGGTTGGTACCTTTTTCCTTTCCTTCGATTAAAACCAAGACCTAGTAAAAAGTAAATCATTTTTGGAAATCAATGAGTTGATATGCAAATCGGAATCTGGAATGATATTTCTTATTCAAGAGGACCATAATAGAGAATGAGGTGTAGCCTAGTTAAGGTGAAAACATCCCCGACCATGCTTTGTGGAGGCGTGGTTATGAATTTCACTAAATTGATAATGCAATTTGGGCCTTATTAGTCTTTTGCAAAGCGACCTTTCCCTCTCCTACAAATATTATTCTAAGTTATTGCCAAAATCACTGTGAAGAAAAAAAATTAGGGAATTAACTCATTATTTTTTTCAATGTAACCAAAATTGAAACATCCAATGATTTTTTTGGATATGAAGTATCCATTATTTTTGTTTAAAGAAATTTCAAGATTTATATCTCTCCCTTTTCCTCTGTTAGTGGTTAACTATTTTATTATTTGAAGATAAAGGAAAAGAGTGGACTTTAGATTGTTTTGTTGTTTCTACGATCATTATGCCAAGATTTGGTTGGAGGTGGTTGCTTGCAGACTATCCTCCTGTACCGACTTTTTTGCCACACTTCTCTTTTATGGACTTACACTAGAGTCTCCAAGGTATTTATGTATGAATGGTCAAACATCTGTTGTGCACTACATTCTGGAAAAGGTAGCAGCAGTAAAACAAGCTTCTCAAACCTACTGATGCTATTCTCATCAAAATTGCGACGAGCATCTTTTCTCTTGTGGGTGGTTTTCTTTGGCAATGCATTTTTAGGTTATGGATTAATATTGCTGACCTCAGTGAATTGAATTGAATTTTTCATGTTTGTGGATGTTATTTTGTCTTTTTATTTTTGGTTTAAAGCTATACAGAAATGATTTTATTTTAACCACTTGATGTATAGGAATTTTGCTTGGTGCTGTTCATGGTATTGTCGAGACGTCCTTGTTTAAAAGGTATACTGAGAATGGAATGAGTGAAGATTCGACTTATAAGAATACTGTGGATAAATTTTGTTGTCAATCAGGAGTGTTCCTTTCAGTGTAACTCTTTCATATAGCTTTGAAACTCAGTTCTTTTTTTAACTGTTCTGATAGGAAATTGCGTTAATGATTGTATTGTGAAAGATTGTAATGTTGTAAATTATATCTTCTTATATTGTAATGTTGTAATGTGAATGATTTTAAATGATGTATATAATATTTTTTATATTTTATTTTATATTGTATTTGTGTTTGTTGAATAAATGTGCATTATTAAATAATTTTTTTTAAATATAAAAAGGCTATAACGACGGTCATTCGTAGTGTCTGCACTATCGGTCGTAGTGTCTTGAGGCACTGTTTTGTCTAAGTCAGTTTCATCAAAGATGATATATATCGAGACTTCAACATTCAGTGTCTTCTTGTTGAACACTCTGTAAGCTTTGCTGTCTGTGGCATACCCAAGAAAGATCCCTTCGTCTGACATGGGCTAGAACTTTGTCAGATACTGCTTTTCATTGTTGAGAATGTAGCATGCACAGTCAAAGACATTGAAGTAGCTGACACTTGGCTTCATTCCTTTCCATAGTTCGTAGGGCGTCTTCTTGATTGTAGAGTGAATTATTGATCTGTTCTGCGTGTAGCATGCAGTGTTGACAGCTTCTGCCCAGAAATATTCAGGCAGATGTGCTGCTACAAGTAGAGTTCTCCCAGCCTCTATCAAGGTTCTATTCTTTTTTTTAGCTACTCTATTTTGTTGAGGAGTTTGTGGAGCTGAGAAGTTATGACTGATCCCATTGTCTGTGCAAAACTGGTCCATTTATGAGAAGTCGAATTCTCTGCCATGATCACTCCTTATGGCCTTGATTTTCTCTCCTTTCTCGTTCATCACCAGTCTGAACATCTTGATTAATTGAGAGCTCGTTTCATCCTTTGAAGTTAGGAAGAATACCCATGTGAATCTGGTGTAGTCGTCGACTATAACTAGAGAGTATCTTTTTCCTCCAAGACTAGTTGTTGGAATTGGCCCAAATAGATCTATGTGAAGCAACTACAGGGGATTGTCGATAGAGTTGGCAGTTTTTCTTTTGAATGAGCTTCTAGTTTGCTTTCCAAGCTGACAGGCATTGCATGGTCTTTCTTTTACGAAGTTGAACTTTGGTAGGCCAGCTACGAGATCTTTTGATGCCAGTTTGGACATGCTCTTGAAGTTTAAGTGAGACAACCGTCTATGCCATAACCAGCTCATTTCTTCAGATGCTTTTGCCAGAAAACATATTGTCTCATCTGAGCTTAGTTGACCAAGATCCACTGTGTAAACATTTCCTTCTCTTGTCCCGGTTAGCTTTACAGCAGATGTCTTCAAATCTCTGACTTGACATTGGTTGTTGAGAAATGTCACTTGATGACCTTTGTCACAGAGTTGACTGATGCTTAGAATGTTGTGTTGCAGACCTTCTACATATGCTACCTTGCTGAAAGATACTGCACCATTTCCAGAAGAGCCATGTCCTCTTGTCTTGCCCGAGCCGTTGTCTCCAAAGATGACTGAGGGACCCTCCTTTTCTATGTAGTTAGACAAGAGGGCTTTGTTCCCGGTCATGTGCCTTGAGCATCCACTGTCCAGATACCATATAGTGATCGTGGAGCTCTTTTTCTGTCAAGATATTAAACCTTCATTTCGGTACCCATATTTGCATGGGTCCTTCTTTGTTAGTGCCTTTGGGGACCCAAATCTATTTAATCTTAGGTCTCACATGCATGGAATTATAATAACACTTGGCATCCTTGTGACCATATTTATTGCATATAAAACACCTAGTATGATGTATGATGATTCATCCTCCATTTGGACTTGTGTGGTTCTTTAATTATCCTTCTGTTAAACTGATTCTCATTTTTTCCACGTGTCCTTGGATTTCATAAATAGTGATGAGTGTGCCTTACCTCTACTGTACCTTCCCGGTTGATTCGTAGAGTTGATCTTGCTTGACTCTACGATTCTTCGAGGTTGGTGAGTAGAGGTTAGGTTACTCTTCTCTTTTATGAACCCCAGACCAACATGAGAACCTTTACTCCTAAGAGTAAGAATTGAGACAGTAGGACAAGGTTGAACTTGTTCTTCCTTCTGTGAGGATTTCATAAAGGTAATGCTTCTACTGAAACTTGAGGCATTACTAGTGCTAGTTTCCTTTGTCTTTTCCACACAAGGCTCTGAGATGATTTCCCCAAAGCCTAGGCATGTCTTTGTCGAATGTGCTTCTCTGACTAGAGAGCAGGCAGTCCATGGATGATGAGGATTTGTTCCATGTAGAGATAGTCTTTTCTAGATCCTCAATTTTAGAGGTTAGATTAGACTCTCTTTGTGCATCGAGTGTGTTTATCTGTCTTAAGGTCTCATTCTCAGCCTCAAGCTTAGAGAGAAGATTAGTACTTAGAAGGACTATTTCAAGCTCTTCTTGTACTTTCTTCTTCTCCTCTTAAAGAAGTGAATGATCCTTAGACAAAACTCTGAACCACTTCATATATTGATGTAGATCAGTGGTTATGCCATGTAAAGGCGCTTGATTCTTAAGTCATTTATATCTACATCGGGTGAGTTGAAATCAAATACCTCATCGAGACTTACATCATGTATGTTGAGGTTTTGTTTGTCCTTTGCATGTTTGGCCATTAGGCACAGATTGGCCATTTCTGGTTCTTCTGTATCTCCGGAGTCAGCATTTGAGTTATTATCTGAATCACTCCATGATCCTCCACCTACTGTGCCTTTGTCTCTCTTCCGAGGCCTTTTGTTTCCTTTGAATTCCTTCTTTTGCATGTTGTTTCTTCTTTAGTTCTTCTCTTAGAGGTTTGTTGTAGTTGGCAATGAAGTGGCTGAGCTTCTTTGCGGTTGTAGCATAGATCATTTATTTGATCTCGGGCATTGAAGTTCTTGACCTTCTTTGGCTTGCTGGTTTTGCCTTGACGCATGAATCTTCTCAGTCTTTTTACCAGCATAGCAAGGTCTTCATCATCGTCTTCATCATAATCAGAGTCAATCTCAGTGTTGACCTTTGATGCACCTTCATTTGCCTTGAGAGAAACACCCTTATCCTTCCTTCTTCCTTCTGATAAGGTTTCAGCACGTTGGGTTAGCTCTAGTTCGTATGTCAGGAGATTGCCATATAGTTGTTGAACTGTCATCTCATTAAGATTCTTTGAATCTCTTATTGTAGTGGTCTTGGCATCCCACATGCTTGGTAGGGCTCTCATGAACTTTATGGTCAGATCTTTGTTAGGATAAACCTTTCCATATGCTTGTAGAGAGTTGAGCAGAACGTTGAATCTTTCATAGGTGGCAGTTACGTTTTCTCCTTGGACATGAGCAAACATTTCATACTGATGTGTCAGAAGAGATTGTTTGTTCTCTCTAACTTCTTCAGTTCCTTCGTGCATGATCAGCAGTGCTTCCCAAACTTCCTTAGCTATTTTGTTGTTGACAACGTTTTCAAACAGATCGTCTTCTAAGGATTGGAACAGGATGTTCTTGGCCTTTTTGTCAAGTTGGACAGCTCTCTTCTCGTTGTCTGTCCATTCTTCTTTAACCTTGATTTGCATTCGGTTTGGATTGTCTGTAAGGCCCCCAAATCCAGGTACTTGAAACCCGAACTCGGTGCTTCTCGATACCATTTCTATGAGCGGAATAATACTAATAATAATATCAATAATATAAAGATCAACTTAATTTACATATCATCAGACTCTGAATCCCAAGTACGTAACCTTTAAACATTCATTAAAACCCATGATAGATAATATATATCATACTTGTCTTAATAAAGTTAATTATTACATAAAATAACATTTCTCTCATTCAGCAACCTTTCCCTTTCTGTTGTTCTTAGCAGAGCTCTCTGGTCGTTCACACTTAGCTGAAAACATTTAAATTAAGCAAGGATGAGCATTTGAGTGCCCAGTAAGTAATAGCAATTATATATATAAGCTGAAAGAATTTAAATGTTTTCTTTGTACTACACTTCTACAACAAGTCAATAGTTGTGAAGTAATCTGAACCGATAATAATAACATAACAACTCTCATTCCAATTTTTGAAACTACATATTGACTATAACTAAGGTTATGGTGACATGCTATGAACATTGTTTTCATTTTCGAAAAGGTTAAACAGAAATTCATCTCATAAAATTGTCATAACTTACAGACGCGCACGGGGTGATCGACTGTTATGCCCTGCATTGATTAATACTACATGCAAGAACGAGGGTATCGTTCACTCTGTCCCCCTTGGGTGCATAAAAAGTTTTCCCGTGTACGGGATGTTCATACTAGTCTGGGTTCCAAATCAAAGGTTTTATCTTGTTCAACAATAATCTATAATTCAATATATATATATATATATATATGAGTAATTGACAAAGGTATATCAACATGTGATTGAATACAATGATTATCCAAGTGGGGACACTTGTATAACCATTTATAGAAATTAACGAACAGAATATATATATCTGAATTACCATATACTAACATGTTGATAATCAATGAGCGTATATAATATAAGGTTAATAATCTATACAGTAATAATATAATTCAGTAAATATTCTTACTCATGTCCATCAGATAAAGAAAATGCAAAGGTAAGATACTTGTATACGATCTACGCGCCTACGATTCACAACTTAGTTTTATCGTTTATATCACGACCTATCATTAATCAGATCATTCGTTCGATTAGAACAATATACTATAACACATAGTACTGCATTTTGCTGTTAACACATAACCTAATCACATTATTAACCATGTTTAACAACCATTGAATCACAAATAATCACATATCTAATTAAATTATCTAAGTCCAGATCAATTTCTAAAACATGTTGGTGTACCGACAGCTTTATCGGGTAATTATCGAGTCTAAGACTCTATTTTGTAACTCAATATCTATAAATATCTGTCATATTATTTTTAAATGACTTAATATAATTTTAAAACATTTATTATAATTTATCATGAATTTTCAAACATCAGAATCATTATTAAATGATTTACATATTAAACCATTTTATTATCATTAATATTTAATTAATATTAAACTATTAATGAAACCATTACTAAAATATTAAAGTTATTTATAATAACTTAGAATATTTTTAAAGTATTTATATTACCTTTAAATGATTTTTAAATAATTATCATTAATATTAAAGTATTAATATTTTATTTATCAAAATATTAAAAGTCATTATTTATAACTTAAAATATTTTTAATTCATTTATATCCTTTTTAAATAATTTTAAATTAATAAAATCATTTTTAAACTATTTATTATTAAATAAATTTAATATCATTACTAATAAATTAATAATTATTAATATTAAATTATTAATGAGCTTATCCTTTAAATATTAAAAGTTATATTTTATAACTTAAAATATCTTTAAACACTTTATTTTCATTTAAAATGATTTTTATATTAATAAAATCATTTTTAAATTAATTTATTTAATATAATTATTACATAACCTTATTATCATTAATAATAATTAATTAATGAAATTTACCTTTAAATATTAAAAGTTATATTTTATAATTTAAAATATTTTTAAATACCTTATTATTATTTAAAATGATTTTAATATAATAAAATCATTTTTAATTAATTTATTTAATTCATTTAGTAAATAACTTAATGATCATTAATATTAAATAATTAATGAGATTTGCTTTAAAATATTAAAAGTTATATTTTATAACTTAAAATATTTTAAAATAACTTATTATCATTAAAAATGATTTTAATATAATAAAATTATTTTTAATTTATTTATTTAATGCATTTAATAAATAAATTAATTATCAATAATATTTAAATAAATACTAATATTTATGAAAAATATTTCAAATTATTAATATTTAATTTTTATAATTTAAAATAATTTTTAAAATAATTTTTGTAATTTTTGAAAATTAATTACTATTTTTAAATAATTTTCTAATTTTAAATAATTAATTTTATTAAAAGTGTCGCTTAAAGATCGCTTTATAGTGACGTAATGTACCGCATTATAGGTGTTCTTTCGTGTTCTTAGCTAAACCCGAACATTCATGCCGATTCGAGATGCTTGTTTGACCAAGAATCGTGAAGCGCTTAGTGTGTTTCTGGGTATGTTCTTCGATCGATCGTGTAGTATTAGTGCGGGACTACAAGATCCAACAACAAACATGTTCATACCTTCGCATAACCCAGAGATCTCGAGCCTCTAAAGTGGTCGTCGGATTTTTCTTCATTTCAGGTTACCCAGAAATGAAGAACAGTTTGACTGTCCATTTTTGGACTTCTACAACTTGTAATCCTTGTAATGTTTTAGTGATATAAATGGTGCAGTATGTAGACAACATATAGGACAATAGATCGATCACATAACATCAACAAAACATAACTGAATCACGATCCGCGGTAGGTCAAAGAATGTCAGAAACTGTGTTCATAGGTTTTCTGGGTTGCCCAGAAAACCGGATCCGTGCTCAAGATACCAACTTTGACCAGTCCCTAAGATAGATTAGTTTAATGTTATGGAGATTTTAAGGCATAAATATGGACTTCAAATACCAGACTACAAGTTAGATACAACAACAAAAACAAAAGAAACTAACTACAGAAAGATCTGGGCCTTTAAACTTCCTGTCGGAACGATCTGGGCATGTTCTTGACTGCCCAGATTTCCTTCAGTCATAGTCGGTCGACGACCTTTGACCACGAATAACTTTCAGAATAGACAACAAATGACTCAGATTCTTTTTGTATATTAAATACTACATTACAAGCTACACATAACAACTTAAAAAGAACAAAAATCATAATCGACCAAAGATCTGTGGTCACTGACATTTGTTGTCAGACCACAGTTTATCTTTTTTCCAGATTTTATAAAAACTCAAATCCAAGCTTCTAGATGTTATGGATTCAACATCTAGCAACCCAGATCATCATTAGACACTACTAACAACACATTTAACATAAAAAAAACAACATCTAACACATCATCAAAGGTCAGAATTCAAGCTAGGGTTTATACCTTTATTTTGATCAATCTTGATCTTAGGCTACTTATTTGTTGTTGGATTTCGTGGGGCTTGATTATGTGACTGATCTAGCTTATATTTTCGTGGGTTTTGAGTTGAGAGAGATAAGTTGAGAGTTGATACCAAAAATGAGCATGATTGTTCAATTTTCTCTCTCAATCTATTTATACAAGACTTGTAATGAAGGGCTGAGCTATGGCTGCTGGTTTTGCTGAGATTTTAAGTCACAATTGTCAAATAAGTTGGTCACCAACCCATCCTATTGTCAAACCCTACTAGTTAGCCAAAATAATAAAACTAGGGGCAAAATGGTCATTTGATAAATCTTTTTAATGGCAATTTTGTAACTTGTCAAACCCTTAGGGTTTAACCCTAAGATTTAGCACAAATTAAATGATTTTCCAACTAGGGTTTGTACAAAAAAATAAAATAAAATAAATTTTAGTTTCTAAAATTTTGAAATTAGGGTTTCATAATTATGATTAATTTTCTAATTACTTTATACAGAACATTAGGGTTTAAAATAACTAATTATAATTAACTTTGCTACTTTAGTAATTAGAGTTTAAAATTAGTAATTAGTTTTTATAATTTCTAATTAGGGTTATTAGAAATTAATATCTCTAAATGTTAATTAGGGTTAACCTAATTAATCATGAAATCACATAACACAGTTATATAATAATCTCGAACTCATGTTTGAGTTTCAAGTTAGGGTTTTCTCATTTCAAAAATTAGGGTTTTCGAAATATTAATTAGGGTTTCAAATTTAGAATTTTAAAATTAGGGTTTTCTAAAGATTATGGTTTCTAGATTTTTAATTAGGGTTTACCTAATTAATCCACAACATAAATTATATAACACGGTTATATAACAATCTTGTACTCTAAAGCGGATCTCAATTTAGGGTTTAACATTATTCTTAGTGGTCCGTCATAATACAATCGTAATTGACCAACCATTATCAATCTGGACATACAAAGTACATATTCATAGCATCGAAAAATCAAAATATAATTAATATTATATTATTATTCTCATACCTTGACAATAATCCAAAATTAGGGGTTTGGATTCCATATCTCGATTTATTCTTCATATTTAACCTTAATAATTAAGGTAAAATAATTAACTTAATAACTGTACTAAAATTCATATAATAAAATAATTATTATAATTATTCTAAAAATTACTTCATATATTGTTTAAATAATATATGATTATATTTTTATGGAAAATAATTAATAAAAATATTTTTATCTTAAAATTAATTATTATAAGAATATACTTTATAATAATCAATAATTCTAAAATAAATTTATTTGTAAATATTTATGTAATAAATATATTTTTATTTACCACATAAATACATATACACACTATCTTGTACAAATCCTCATCCCTAAAATATATAAAAAAAAATTATACGCAAAAAATTTCTTATTTATTTATATAGAAAATATCGGGTTGTTACATCGTCAGTAGTTGGTGCAAGCTTTGTTGGAATATAGGGCCCATTTTGAACAGTCTCAAAATAGATCTTCATCTATTGAGTCCATGTACGCTTGCATCCTGACTTTCCAGTTAGCAAATTTATCCTTGTTGCACAATTGTGGCTTCTTTGCTTCCCCCATCTGGATTAAGCAGCACGAGTGCCATTGGATCTACTAAAGCTCATAAGTCGTAAAATAGAACCCGCCGATACCAATTGTTAGTTCCTAGTTGGCACAATAGTTATCTAGAAGGGGGGGGGGGGGGGTTGAATAGATATTTAAAATTCTTTTCGTTTTAAACTTGTTCTTTGAAAATGATTAAATTTTAGCGGAATAAATGTTTGTTTTAATCTTCTTTACCAAGCAATGGAGTAATGAGAGTGAGGTAGTTATGGCAGTTATAACAGATATAATAGTTATGGTATGAATGTAAAAGACACAGTCGTTTTAAGTGGTTTAGAGCACTTAAAGCTTCTAGTCCACTCTTCTACTTCGACAAGTAGGTAATCCACTAAGGATGTCTTTTACAACTTCTGAATCACACAGATTCCTTCTAGACCAGTAGTCTAGGAACTTCTTAGTTCACTCTTGAACTCTTCAAGTCTAGGAGACTTGGCTTTCTTATAGTTCACTATGAACTATTTAAGTCCAGCAGACTTGGTACTCTTCTTCAGTGGGTTGATAATGTTGAGTTCTTGATGGTTGCTACTCAGTTGCTGTGTAAGCACTTGTTCTAAAGAATTGAGTAGCTGAGCAAGCTTTGCAATATCTCAGATCGTAGAGTTGAGCTTGAGAGAGATGTTCACGTTGTTTGTTCAATGCTTGCTTGGTTCTCTCTCATCTGTCTGATCTGCATATATGTGATCTTGAAAACTATCCGTTGGATCCATCCGGTTGAGTCATTAAATGCATTTGACTTTTCTAATCTTTGATGGAGACATTTTTGCACATCTTCTAAATCTGCATTCTGGCCCACTAACACAGCAGATTGCTTTCTCACCTAACACCTGAAAAGGTGTTTTGCCCCCTTACCTATGGTACTTCCTTAGCTTCTTCAATACGCTTCTTTGTTGCATACTAAGGATATTTCATATTACTTTGGGACTGATGAGTACTGCAACGTCTAGAATCCATTCCTCATATATTGGAATCTGTCTTTACACATAATATGGGGCTCGACGTTTTCTGACATAAGACAGATGCTCCACGATTCAGATCGTAGTGACTTGTCGCCTTGGTGCTCGATCTGATGCTATCAGCTGAGAGAACTACGATTTCTCTTAAACTATTGCACACTAAGATCTTCACTTGCTCGTGTTGTTACTCTACGTTTCCAAGAGTACACTACGATCGTTGACTTGTAAACTCCATGTTTCCTTTAGCACACTACGATCGTTGAGATGGCTCAGCAAACGTTGGGACCACTCTACGATTTCTGTAACATTCTAGTTTTTTTATGTTTTATGTAAATTATAAATATTTATTGATTTATATAAATATTTATTGGATGTGTTTATTATTAGATAAATAATTGTTCAATTTGATTGAGTTGATTTAGTTAATTATCTATTTGTTAAATAATTAATGTGATTAGTTAATTATTTATTTGTTAAATAATTAATGTGTTATGTGGATTGAGTTATGTGATTAAGTAATTTATTTAATAAATTGTTATTAAATAAAGTGTGGTAAATAACTATATTATAAGAGTTATTAAAATAAATTAAAGTAATTTTAATTTAGTTTTTGCCAAACAAGGTTTAAGTATATTAATCCTTTAATTTTTAAATGGTTTGCCAAACAAAGCCTTATGGCTTTTGGTTTTCTTTTGAATATAAATTATTAATTTAATAAATAAAAAATATATATAATATATATTATTTTGGTAACTGCTAATTTAATACGAATCATTAGTGAGCGTCAGCTTTTTTTAATAATTGAAAAGACTTACGTTGGTTTTTATTTAGTAAACGTATACTGTTATTTGGCTTACCTTAGAGTTGGCTGCTAAAAGAAAGAAAGGAATACATAGATAGTTGAGAGAGAAAAGGCTGGGATTCTAGGAAATACAGAGTTCTTCAAGCTTTTCTAAGGGTTAACAAGTATTTCTTAACAACAAAAGGTGGGTGTTTATAACCTTAATCTATGTTTATGTAATCATATATGTTTTACAGTATATAGTCTCTGTGAAATTGTAGGTCTCGGTTTATCAAATTTTTTATTGTTATCACTAGCATGTGTATATCAGATATATATATATATATATATATATATATATATATATATATATATATGACTATATGCTAATTATAGGCTAAAGGAAGAAATTGGTTTGTACAGTGAAGTATATATATACGAATATATGTTTTGTAAAAATATCAAAATTTATGTATGCTAACTGAGGAATTGAACTATACATGTTAATTTGTTATATGTTGGTATACTTGTATTTCAAAGGAATCAAATTTGGTTGATAACAGTGGAATTTACGTTCACTGTACTTTAGATATCAACAATGGAGATTTAAAATTTTGGTTTCAAAGAAAAACAGTGTTTTCAAGGATTTAAGTTTCTGATATTGTTGGTTAGTTGTGTAAAATGTGTATGTATATGTTTCATAATGTTTATGTGTGATTTATATGAAATTATACAAGTTACTTGGTGTTCATTGTGTTAAAAATTAAGACAGTGGCTTTGGCTCTGTTCTTTGTTTTGTTTTTGTGAGTTTCAGCGGCCCAACGTCAAAATTCACGCTCCAGCGTCAAGTCTCGCGCCTTAGCGCCAAAAGTCGCGTCTAGTAAAAACTTTCGCCATGCTAGTTATTGGACCTCGCATTCTGTGCATGAGTCCCTATGTAAGTCTCATGCTAGAAGCGCCATTTCAAAGGTACATGCGACCATCTATTGATTAAATCGTGTAGTGGCGCCACTTAACAGAAAGTTTAGAAACGACTTTTGTCTTGCACAAAAGTCTGATATTTTAAAGGAATGATATATGATAAATGTTGAGTATGTATTTATTGTATTATAGTATGTTAATACTATGAGTGACCATGGAATTACTAATTAACAAATATTGTTATTAGTTTTATTAGATAGAATTTGATTATGCGATTTGATTACATGGTTAGACATTTAAACCATACGTGATGTAGCGTTGATTATGACTAATTATGTCATGTTAACATATGTATATAGGATAATTGTGATTTGGATTATAACGGTTTAATCTACGCGCAAGGCAAGATTCTAAATCCCTATCTTTTTACATTGAGCAAGTTTTCTAATCCTAAAGCTTCGTTATGCAAATTTCATATACTATACTTTATTGAGTAAAGTATTTCCATTAAGCAACTTAATTGTATCCAGTTATTCATGATGATACAAGCTTATTAGGTTTGTAATATTCAAGAACGCAATCAAATTGCATAAATAAGCGGAAACATGTAAAAATCAGAGTTTAAAATTTTACAAACCATATACCCGGATCACCCTTTATGCACAATTATTAATTAAACGAAAAAGATGAATAAGAAACATACCCTTGAAGATCCGAGCTTCCTCAGGTACAAGTTCACCTCCAATCCTTTTCGCGTTCAACTTGAATCCACCGGGTTTGGTTCCTTCCTTTGATCAACGTTAGCCACCCAAGTGTTTGGCCTCTAGAGGTGATCCACCAAGGAAGAAGAAGAATTCAAGAAGATGGGTGTTTGGCTAAACCCTAGTTTTCTATCTCTATAGAAAAGGCGTACTCTCCCAACTATTGGAATTACGTATGTTGTAAAAGTCAACAACAACCTTTTACCCATAATAAGACTCCTCTTATTTATAGATGTGGGCAACCCTCCTTAATAATTAAGGAATTGGGTTTTATTTTAATTAATTAAGCTCCCTTATCTTATTAGGGATAATTAATTAAACTCTTTTAATTAATTTAACCTCCTAATCCTATTAGGAATAAATGAGAGTACTTATATTAAATTAATTCCTAAACTCTTTTAGAAATTAAAATAATAATAATAATTGTAATAATATTAATAAGACTCCTCTTATTAATTTATATTTAATATTTCTAAAATATTAAATAATAAATATTAAGCTATTTAATTTAATCTATCACCATAGATTAAATTAAATATACATAACATATTATTACGATTATGCCATTAACTTCTTAAATAATTATTCTTCCTTTTATGGTGTGACCCTTTAGGTTCTCTATATTAAACAGGTTGTGAATAAATCAATTAGAACAATTCTAATCTTATTTAAATAAATAAATTAAACAATTAATTTATTTAAATAAATAATATTTATTCTACAATAGGGATAAGCCTCCCTAGCGATCAACGACTTTCCAGATAATATAGATTTCAACATTAATCATAAAAAGAACCTTTGAGTAAATAGTTTCATGTCAGACAATTCAATCCTTCCACCATACAATGTCCCAATTAAATATAAGACATGGAATTCTTGTCAAGTCTTATTTTATTTTATTTATATGTATTTCGATCCTTAAATGCACAACTCAAATAATGCAAATTAGAAACTCCTTTCTAATTTCATTTCTTAACCAAGGACTCTTTGGGTTGTCATTTATCGAATCACATAAGACATTTCTCTTCTTTTATTAGAAGTGGTAGATTCTTTATTGATCATATATTATCTCCATGTACAACTTATTATACCCAAGCATACCCTTTGATATACCCTAAGGGTCTTAAGGAATAAGTCAAAGTATAACTCATCATACACAAGATACTATGATGATCTCAAGTCCAAGGATCACTTACTTACTATCACTACTGAGAATTCCTATTGACAGCAAGTAAAACTCCATTAGGTATTCCTTAGCGAGCCACGTTCAAATGAACTTATTCTCTAATAAGCACCTACATACTTGCTTTAGTGTCTCCACACAAATGATCATGAGATCAATCATCATCATCCAATGAGAAAACAACGTATGTACCCGATCTATCCGGATTCACTAATCCCCAATTTAGTAATCCAATGATTGGGAACTATTTTAGTTTTAAGCTTTCTAAGAATTTAGATCTCATTAGAATGATCATCATCATTATTCTAAAAGCATTGCTTAAAACTATGGGTTTATCACATATTATAAAACAGCATCATGTAGATAATTAAAAGCCTTTAATAAATTAATACTTTTTATTAATAAATGAATAAGATTGTTACAAAGTATATGCTTTATCATCAAACATGATTGGCTTGTTTGCATACTACTTTCAAAGCTTCCCATCTCCACACTTTCGTTGAGATAGTTATTATGATTATGCAAGTTTTTCCTAACTCTAAACTTGTTATATTAGCATCCAAGTATCTTTATTCTGTTGACTCAGTTTATCGTTCCAATTATTGTTGTTATGCATGCTTGATATTAAATTCTAAGATGTAACCTTAGCTTAATGTTATTCAAAGCAAGGTATGATGTGTTATTCAATGGTTATGCTATTTGATTATCCCTAAAGCATGAACTCAAAACAAAATGTTTATTCAGTTATGATTATTCAATAACACAGTGTTATTATCTTTTATTCAACTAATCCTTAGTTGATGTCCGTTGAATTCCAAATTACCTTTAAGTGTATCCAAACCAAACTGACTTAGGGGCGGACTTGTACTCGAAATACTGAGATGAACAACCCTATTTATAGGGGTTACGTTTAGTTTTGTACTTTGCGCTGAAATGTTTGTATACAATACATGTACGAAGGGTTGATCCCCCTAAGTACCTTGAAGTCATTATAGTCGTATGACTGTAAAAGTTAAAGTTGAAAGATTACTTATAACTGTGGACAAGGTTCGTGGTCATTAGACCCTCAGTTAAATGTTTAAGATGTTGATAAAATTTATTGTTCAATTCTATTGAGCCCCTGAATGGGCAAGGAATGTTCGATTCTATTGAGCCTACGAATAGGGCAAGAACGTTTAGAAGTTAATAGAACTTATTGTTCGGGATTCTATTGAGCCCTGAATGGGCAAATAATGTAAAAGTTTTATTCATTGATATTTCAAGTGAGCCTTGTTTGCTCACTCTTGCCTGTAAAATCCTTACAGCTAAAGATGGAAAGGGTGACGTACCTAGCACCAATAAAGGAAATGGAAAGATGAACAAGTACTGAAGACTTGTAATAGTTTAATAGTTTTATTATCAGACTTTGGTTTAAAGATTGTAATAAAGTTTATTTTATTTTCCGCATGAATGATTGTTTGTAAAGGTTAGATAACCTGGGAGATTTTATTTTATGTAATTCTGTACAAGGCGAGTTTATTATTCAATTTTATTTATGATTGGGTAGTTATAAATGAATGTTTTGATTACGTGAACACCAAATCTTGAGGTAATGAAGTACCGGGATTTGGGGGTGTCACAAGTTGGTATCAAAGCTTTAGGTTATGAACCTTAGGTGGGGGGAAAAGCCTTAGGAAGTAACCTTTGAAAAGATAGTGGAGAGAACTCTTATCGAGTTTTAAGGAAGAAGTAATAACACACTTATGTGTTTATGTGTTTATAATTTATGTGCTCGTGAGTGTCGAGTAAAATGATTAATAATTAAAACTTTAAAACTTTGTTGTCAGGATGACTAATGTCGAAGAATCCAGTCAAGCTAGAGAGGAAGGACCTCAGATGCCTATAGAGGAGGAGCCTCGCGACATTCAGGTTGTTTTGGAACAACTACTGCCACGGGAGTTAGCCCCGTTGGTTACAGTGGTTGAAGATGAGGAGGATCCCGTGGAGTTGCCACGGGAGGAGGAGGATGACGAGGACGAGGAGGAAGAGACTCCACTAACCTTGATGGCTGCTCGTATGTATGATGAAGTCTACGACCGTAACGTGGAACTTCAGGACACAGTTGAGGAGTTGCAAGAGATAGTAGCTGAACAACAGACTGTAATGACACAGAAGGACGATGACATCCAGGATCGAGATGAACGTCTAACTAATGTTGAAGAGAAGCTGATGCAGACTGAAGGAGAGAAGGAACAACTGATCGAGATGGTCGTGGAACTAAAGAACAAGCTGAAGGAAGAAGCTACCAAGAGGGCGAGAGCTGAAGATGCATACGAGAAAGCTTATCAACGAACTGGAAAAGCAGTAAGGGACGTACAAGCAAAGAGGATGAAGATGGAGGAGATGGATAAAGTATTCAATACCCTGATCAATCGAGCTCAAGATCGGGTCATGGTTTATCCAATTCAATTCAAGACTCTGCCATCATACGTGTTAGATCGCCGAACAATGTTCCGAGTTATGGAAGAAGAGCGTCGAAAGGCTACGGAGTATCTTAATAGATCATCGTAGGAAATGTGCCTGTAATGCACGTAATAAGTTTTAAATAATGTGTAAATCCCTAGTGTTAAGTAACCATGGGATATGATAATAATGATGTTGTCCTATAACTTTTGTAGTTCAGGAAAGGAATGTAAATAAATGGTGATGCTATTGTTTTATATTTTCAAGTAATGATGAATAAATAAAAGTTATTATTTTATTCAAAGTGTTATGTGTTATGTGATTATTTCTTTTATGGAGGCAAGTTAATTAGAAAATACTTAAAGAAGTTGAGTAATAGTCTAATAGATGTTTTGTTTTAACAGAAAATGCCTCCCAGACGTGAACCACCCCGACAGAGAACCAATGAGAGAACTAACAATAACGATGTTAAAGATATTCCCGTCCAACAACTAGTGACATTACTAACAGGAGCGTTACAGAATCAACCTCAAAACTAAGGCACAACGTTTAAGGAATTTAAGGCTGTTGGACCACCTGAATTCCGTGGATCCATGAATCCGGTCGAGGCACAGACATGGATTATAGAAATAGAGAAAGTATTTGAAGTCGCTAGGGTAGAGGATGAACAAAAGACTGCTTTTGCAACATTCATGTTGAAAGCAGAAGCTAGTTATTGGTGGCAGACCAATAAAACCCGGGAAGGACCAGGAGTGATGACCTGGGATAGGTTCAAGGAGTTATTCTTCGAGACCTATTTCCCAGAGAGTTCGAAGAGTCAGTTAGAGGTTCAGTTTTTGGAACTGAAGTAGGGAACGACGATGATGATCTCGAGTATGCCGTGAAGTTCAACGAATTGGCGAGGTTTTGCATATATCGTGTCAAGATAGGCGAGAGTAAAGGCAAAGAGGTTGAACAGGGGTGAAGCCCTAGCCGCATCTGATGGGGTTTCCTGTTCCGATTGAAGACGTTCTGATGTAGTAATGGAGAAAGGTCAGACTACATTTGAAAGGTGGAGGCGAGGCAGTGACAAAATTCAATCAAGAGCAAAAGAAGAAGAAGAATGATGTGGAAGTGAAGAATGGTAGCGGAGGCAATGGAAATGGCAATAACAACAACAACTACTTTAAGAGGAAGTGGAAGCGGAAGCTAAGAATCTTTGGAAACCGGCGAGGGTAACCAACAGTTTAGAAAGTTTGAAGCATGTGCTACATGCGGGAGGTTTCATAAGGGGGTGTGCTTGATGGGGAAACGCGCATGTTTCAACTGTGGTCAGGAGGGTCACATAGCCTCAAATTGCACCCAACCTAAGAAGAATGTATATTTCACATGTGGATCCAAGGATCACTTTGCTCGTGAATGCCCTCAGAGGAAGGTGGAAGAAATAGCAAGAAGTAAGGGAGGCAGCAGTGGAGGTACTTGGGCCATTGCTGGACCTACAACATCAAACAAACCCATAGCCAGAACTTTCAACATGACTATGCAAGATGTTGTGCAATTAAAAGATGTGGTGTCAGGTGTTATTCCAATCAACGATATTAATACTTATGTATTATTTGATTCGGGTGCTACTTGCTCGTTTATATCTGATGAATTCACTAAGAGGTTAGAATTGCCTAGAGAAGAACTGAATTTCCCTTTGAACATAGAAATAGCGAATAGGGAGGTGATTCCTGTTAGGTTCGTATACAAGAACTGTAGGGTGAACATAAAAGGGAATATCATGATGGTAGATTTAAATCCGATTAGACTCAGGGAATTTGATGTAATTTTGGGAATGGATTAGCTATTCAAATATGGAGCGGTAATTGATTGTCACAAGAAGTGTGTAAACCTTATGACTCCGTCAAAGGTAGTATTCTATGGTAGCAAGTCGCCTAGACAAATGAAATGTCTAACGATTATGCAGGCCAAGAAGTTTTTGAGTCAAGGCTGTGTGGGTTATTTAGTTTACATAGTCGATACTCAGAAGAAGGGTGAGAAACTGGAGGAGATACCAGTGGTTAGGGAATTCATAGATGTATTTCCGGAAGATTTTCCAGGACTTCCGCCTGACAGAGAGATTGAGTTCATAATCGACTTAGTGCCAGGAACTGCACCAATATCGAAGGTCCCGTATAGAATGGCTCCGGTAGAAATGAAAGAACTGATGGTACAACTGCAAGAGCTGCTAGACAAGAAGTATATTCAACCAAGTGTATCACCGTGGGGGCGCCGATATTAGAAGTAAAGAAGAAGGACGGATCAATGCGTCTTTGCATTGATTATAGGGAGTTAAACAAGGACACTATTAAGAATAGGTATCCGTTGCCTAGAATAAATGACTTGTTTGTGAAAGTATTATGCATACAAGCCAATCATGTATGATGATAAAGCATATACTGTGTAATCAATCTTATTTATTTATTAATAAAAGAATTATTTATTAAAGGCATTTATTATCTACATGGTGCTGTTTTAATAATATGTGATAAACCCATAGTTTTAAGCAACGCTTTTAGAATAATGATGATGATCATTCTAATGAGATCTAAATTCTTAGAAAGCTTAAAACTAAAATAGTTCCCAATCATTGGATTACTAAATTGGGGATTAGTGAATCCAGGATAGATTGGTACATACGTTAACTTGCTCATTGGATGAGGATGATTGATCTCATGATCATTTGTGTGGAGACACTAAAGCAAGTATGTAGGTGCTTATTAGAGAATAAGTTCACTTTGAGCGTGACTCGCTAAGGAATACCTAATGGAGTTTTACTTACTGTCGATAGGAATTTCTGTAGTGATAGTAGTACAAATGATCCTTAGACTTGAGATCATCATAGTATCTTATATATAATGAATTACACTTTGACTTATTCCTTAAGACTCTTAGAGTATATCAAAGGGTATGCTTGGGTGTAATAAGTTATATATGAAGATAATGAATGATCAATAAAGAATCTACCACTTCTAGTAAAAGGAGAATTGTCTATGTGATTCGATAAATGACAACCCAGAATCCTTGGCGAGGTGGAATGAAATTAGAAAGTAGTTTCTAATTTGTATTCATTAGGAGTTGTTCATTTAGGAATCGAAATACATATAATTAAATAAAATAAGAGACTTGATAAATAATTCCATGTCTTATATTTAATTGGGACATAGTATGGTGGAAGGATTGAATTGTGCGGTAACTATTTACTCAAAGGTTCTTTTATGATTAATGTTGAAATCTATATTATCCGGAAAGTCGTTGATCATTGGGGGAGGCTTTATCCCTATTGTAGAATAAATATTATTTATTTAAATAAATTATTTTTTCATTTATTTATTTAAATGAGATTAGAATTGTTCTAATTGATTTATTCACAACCTAGGTTTAATATGGAGAACCTAAAGGGTCACACCATAAAAGGAAGAATAATTATTTAAGAAGTTAATGGCATAATTGTAATAATATGTTAAGTATATTTAATTTAATCTATGGTGATAGAATAAATTAAATAGCTTAATATTTATTATTTAATATTTTAGAAATATTAAATATAAATTAATAAGAGGAGTCTTATTAATATTATTATAATTATTATTATTTTAATTTCTAAAAGGTTTAGGAATTAATTTAATATTAGTACTCTCATTTATTCCTAATTGGATTAGGAAAGAAAATTAGTTAAAGGAGTTTAACTAATTATCCCTAATAGGATTAGGGAGCCCATTTAATTAAAAGAGTTTAATTAAATAAATAATACCTTATTTTAATTAAAATAGGTTACATAATATCTTTATAAGAGGAGTCTTATATTAGATATGAGATATAACGTAATTCTAGATTTGGAGAGTACACCCCCTTTCCTTATTCAGATAGGAAAAACTAGGGTTTGAGCCAAATCCCTTCTTCTTGAAAAATTCCTCTTCCTTGGTGGATCACCTATAGAGGCCATACACTTGGGTGGCTTACATTAATCATAAGGAAGGAATCAACCCGGAGATTCAAGGAGATCGCGGAGAAGTAGGAGGTGAACTCGTACCTGAGGAAGCTCGTTTCTACAAGGGTATGATTTCATAATTTCTTATTCTTCATTTTAATTAATAATATGCATAAAGGATGATCCGGGTAATTGGTTTGTGAAAAATTTTAAAATCTGATTTTATCTCGCTTCCGCTATATTTTGCAATTTGATTGCTACTTTGATTTTCACGAAAACCTAACAGTGGTATCATGAGCCAAACTTTATGCGAATTATTAATTATTTTGATTTCATATATGTATGGGTATGAATTTAGAATTATTTATTGGGCATAAATTGTTGTATAAAATTATTATTTTTTTTTAATTGTATCCGTGGGTGAATTGTTTTCAATTTGCATTTGTGGGTAATAATTTTTTTTTTTTAAGGCATGATCGCCGAACAAATAAAAAAAAAAGAATCCGTTAAAACAAAAGTGGACAGCACTGCATAATCAATCCGTTTTTTTTTTGTTGCAATGCAATCCGGTTTTTTTGGTTGTAAAGCAGTCCGGTTTTTGATTGTCAAAGGGTGGTCAATTGTTTTATTACCTTTTTTGTTGTTAAGGGATAAAATGGCAATGAAGTCCTAAATTTTTTGTTTTGACCAAAGAGATTCCAAAGAATGTCCAGAAATTAAAAAGCATGGTCTGCCATTTTCAATAAAAGAGTTGGGTTCAATAAAGGCTAAATATCCGAGAAATTAATAAGCATGGTCTGCCATTTTCAATACTGAAGGTTAAAGCGAGCCATGTTGCTATTTTTTTTTTTCTGCGTGAATCAAGAGTTAGGCTAACTTTTTTATATATATATATATATATAAATATATATATATATATATATATATATTAATCTTAATAATTTTATAATTAAAATAAAAGAGTTTATTTTAATCTTGAAATTGGATTTCATGCAACATAAAATTGCCCATTAAATGATACTCATATATATATGGAATGATTTTATTTATTGATACATATGATGATATGTATGATAATAAATGGGATTGATTATGGACAATTGACCAATATGATTGGATTTATTTTAGTTGGATGTTTGAATGAATGGGTTTTATTAAATGGGGTCTGCGTGCCTCGTCTTTTTCTCTTTTTTTCTTGATGTAAATTCTATCTCTCTCCTATGTACTTCCCCTCGATCACGATCAAGGTTTCTATTTAAATTAAATAGTTTAATGTAATAGGATTAGTTAGAATTTTTTTGAAGAACCAGGAGATCAAGGAGCTTGAAGACCCAGTTTTGTAATGGAGCAGGGTTTAAATGTAATAGTTATATTTAAATGTTTATTCTTTGCACCCTAGGGTTTGACCTTTTGGTTCACTTGGTGGCTCTAGTGAACCAAACTAGAATAAAAGTCCATAATCAATCCGGGTAGAATATAGTATTCTATATGTGCATGCTAGTATTATATATATTATATATTATGCAAACATGCTTCACATGTTTAATAATATGACGCGCATTATTTATATATATATTTGCATGCTGCGCTTAAACAAGATGAGACAAATAATAACAAATCCCTCAAAGTTTTTATTAAGTCTTAAGCGTTCAAAGATATTTAGAATATCGAACGTCGCCTTTCTAGCATGATAAAATTAATAGAGTATTAAATATTTAATATGAGTTTGTTGTGTCACCACAAGGCAAGTATTAAGTATTTAAGATGTTAATTTATCACATTTGATGCTTATAAAAAAAAATTGAACAATATTGTTTTGTTGTGTCACCACAAGGCGATATTTTTCTTTTTTGAATATATGGAAGTGTTAGGTTGGACTTAACTTAGATAATTTTGATTCGGATGTGCCACCACTTGATCAAAATAATCTAAGAGGCAAAACATAAGGAGTTACATGTTGATGTAATTGACAAGGAGTTGTCTACCTATTTATTTATATATAGTTTGTTGTGTCACCACAAGGCTATATATATTTGAAATGGGATCCTTATTCTCACTAGCAAAAACTTTAATTAGATTTTGCCGAACTATATATATGAGGGTAATATAGTTTGAAGAAAATAGTGGGAGATACCAATATAAAATAAGACCTAATTTATTTTGGTAATTAATTAAATGAATGTTTGCTAAAATATTGTCTTTTTACACGCGAAATTTTAAAATGTCACATTCACTAATTTCACTGCAAGCATACTTGATGCTAACAAACTAATGGGACAGAACTACTTGGATTTGGTTGAGGAATCGAGAATTGTTCTCCTTCTTGAAAAAGATTTCTTATGTCCTAAATTAGCTTGTACACTGCAAAAGTTGAGAGGCGACCTCTCCGAGGAAGAGATTGCTACTTTTAAAATGGCAGAGATGATGCATCCGTGGCTCAATGCATCATGCTCGCATCCATGATGTGAGCTTCAGCGTCAAGATGAAAACATGGATGCTCCTACTATGCTAACCGCACCTTGGAGAGTTGTATGGTGAGCAAAGGGGACCGCTAGATATGAAATATCTAAGGAGCTCTTAGATCTCGGATAACCGAGGGCAACGCTTGTTGAGACTCATGTCCTAAAGATGATCAATCTGATTGAACGTCTTGGGCGACTTGGGTTCGTCATGGATGGGGAGTTGAGTCAAGATTTAGTCTTGCGGTCACTCCCGGACACCTTCTCACAATTTGTTATGAATTTTCACATGAATAAGTTGGATGTCGACTTGCTCGAATTACTTAACATGTTGAAAAGCTGCTTTGAAGGTCACTTCCCATCCAAGAAGAACCATGTCTTCTTGGTGGATGATTCTTCCAAGAAAAGGAAGAGGCCCAAGGTATCTTACGAAAGGAAGAAATCCAAGAAGGCTAAGGGAAAGGCGAAAGTGAAGGATCAAAGAAAACTCGATCCAAATTAGCAAAGGAATTTGCTTCCATTGCAATAAATAGAGTCCTTTGGAAGAGGAGGCTAAGGATTATCTCGCAGAACAAAAGCGGAAGAAGCTTGGAGAAGCTTGAATCCTAATCAAGGTTTGTTTATGATTGAAATTAATTTTTACGAAAGTCAATCTTCTACTTGGGTATTGGATCTGGGATGTGGTTCTCACATATGTAATAATATGGGACCGGTCGACGACGTAGAAAGTCGAAAGCGAGGATGAGGTCGTCCTACGAGTGGGAAATGGAGCAAAGGTTGCTGCATTAGCTGTAGGGACTTATTGTTTAGCACTGCCTACGGGTAAGTTCATTAATTTAAATAATTGTTATTTTGTTCCAAATATCATTAGAAACATTATTTCTATCTCTGTATTGGATATGGATGGTATTAATATTATAATAAAGAACAACAGTTGTTCCATTTATAATGATAATGTTTTATATGGTGTTGGTAATTTACGAAATGGACTTTATATACTTGACTTGCATGAAAATATATTTCAAATTGAACAAACTAATAAAAGGAAAAGAGATGATGTTAATTATACCTTCATGTGGCACTGTAGACTTGGTCGTATTAATGAAACAAGATTATCCAAGTTGCATAAAGATGGGCTCTAGAGCTATCTCGATTATGAATCATATCAACACCTGTGAATCTTGTCTCATGGATAAAATGACTAAATCTCCTTTTAGTGGAAAAGGAGAAAGAGTTCTGAGAGTTGTTAGCGTTGGTACACATGTATGTGTGGATGTGGACTATAACAACGACTTACGAGGAGGGTATTCTTATTTTATTACATTCACTCGGCGACCACTCAAGATTTGGATATGTGTATTTAATGAAATACAAATCGAATCATTTGAAAAGTTCAAAGAGTTCGAAGTGAAGTTGAGAAGCAAACTGGTAAGAGTATTAAGATTCTTCGATCGATCGAGGAGGAGAATACTTAAGTGGTGAGTTTCTCAATTGTCTCAAAGAAAATGGTATAATCTCACAATGGACTCCACCGGAACGCCACAGGATGAATGGTGTATCTCGAAAGGAGAAATCGAACATTGTTGGACATGGTTCGATCTATGATGAGTTTTACCGACCTTCGGTTTTCATACGGGGATATGCCCTAGAATCTACCGCATACCTACTTAACAAGGTACCTACAAAATCCGTCCCCAAGACCCCATATGAGTTATGGACGGGAGGAAACCAAATCTTAAGCATGTTAAGACTTGGGGTTGTCCGACTTATGTCAAAAAGTTTGAAAACGATAAGTCGCAGACTAGATCGACAAATGTAGATTTGTGGGATATCCTAAAGAAACATCGGGTATTATTTCTATCATCCAACCGATCAAAAGGTGTTTGTTGCGAAACATCACGCCTTCTTGGAAAAGGAGTTTATCCTTGAAGGGTCAAATTGGGAGTAAGATATATCTTGAAGAGGTTCAAGAACCACAAAATGCTATAGATCAAAGTGAGGTACCTAATCAAGTAGAGATTCTTACATACCACACCCTATTCAGTAAACTGGAAGAGTACCAAAGATACCAGACGGTATGGACTTGTCGTAGAAGATGACAATGAGGTAACGATCATAGATGATGATGATCCATTGAATTATGAACAAAGCTATGAGTAGTAAAGACTCGGAGAAATGGCAAGAAGCCATGAAATCGAGATGGACTCCATGTATGAGAACCAAGTATGGACTTTGGTCTCACCACCAAGGCATTAAGCCTATTGGGTGTAAATGGGTCTTTAAAAGAAAGACTGGAGCAGACGGCAAGGTAGAGACCTATAAGGCTGAATTTGGTTGCAAAAGGTTTCAAACAAAGACAAGGAGTTGACTATGATGAAACCTTCTCACCGAAGAGCAATGCTCAAGTCCATTCGGATTTTGCTTGCAATTGCACTTACCATGACTACGAAATCTGGCAGATGGACGTGAAAGCGGCCTTCCTCAATGGGAAACTTGAGGAGGATGTGTATATGACATAACCGAGAGGATTTGTTTCAAAGGTTGGAACAAATCAAGTCTCGTAAGCTACAACAATCCATTTATGGATTAAAGCAAGCTTCTCGTGGGTGGAACATCCGTTTTGATGAGACAATCAAAAAGTTTGATTTTATCAAAAATGAGGATGAACCATGTGTGTACAAGAAGGTTAGTGGGAGCGCTGTTTCATTCCTTGTATTATATGTTGATGATATATTACTGATAGGGAATGATATTCCTATGTCCGCAAAACAATTAAAATCACGGTTATCTAAACACTTCTCCATGAAGGACTTGGGAGAAGCATCCTATATTTTGGGGATAAAGATCTATAGAGATAGATCTAATAGGATGCTTGGCTTATCCCAAAGAACGTACATTGACATGATGCTAAAAAGGTTTAGCATGGAAGATTCCAAAAGAGGTCTCATGTCGATGAGTCATGGAATACATCTCTCCAAGAAAGAAGCCCCAAAGACACGAGGAGAGAAACCAGTATGAGTAAGATTCCTTATGCTTCAAAGAATAGGATCTATCATGTGCAGTATGATATGTACTAGACCAGATGTCGCTCATGCACCTAGTGTAACAAGCGAGATATCGATCGAATCCAGGAGAAGAACACTTTGGAAGGCGGTGAAAAATATCCTAAAGTACTTAAGAAGAACTAAGGATGTATTTCTTGTCTACGGTGGGTGCGAATTAAAACTAGAGGGCTTCACAGACTCAAGTTTTCAAAGCAGACCAAGAAGATGATGATAAATCCGTTTTGGGTATGTGTTTACCTTAAACGGAGGCGCAGTGAGTTGGAAAAGTTCAAGCGAGAAACGATTCTTGATTCAAAGGATGTGAGGCAGAGTACATAGGCGCAAGTGAAAGCTGCAAAGGAAGTCGTTTGGATGAAGAAGTTCATTACCGAACTTGGTGTGGTTCCTAGCATTAAAGGACCCGGTGCCTTTATTACGTGACAACACCTTTGGAGTACATTATGCAAGCTAAGGAACCTGTGTCTCATCGAAATCCAAACACGTGTTGCGGCGATTTCATTTGATCGAGAGAGATCATTGAAAGAGGAGACGTCACTCAGAGGCGTGTGGACTCTCAAGACAATATTGCAGATCCATTTACTAAAGCGTTAACACAAAAGTAGTTTGATCGTCACTTAGAGAAGATGGGTATGAGATACCATGGCGATTGGCTTTAGTGCAAGTGGGAGATTGAAAGTATTATGCATACAAGCCAATCATGTATGATGATAAAGCATATATCTTGTGTAATCAATCTTATTTATTTATTAATAAAAGAATTATTTATTAAAGGCATTTATTATCTACATGGTGTTGTTTTTAATAATATGTGATAAACCCATAGTTTTAAGCAAGCGCTTTTAGAATAATGATGATGATCATTCTAATGAGATCTAAATTCTTAGAAAGCTTAAAACTAAAATAGTTCCCAATCATTGGATTACTAAATTGGGGATTAGTGAATCCGGATAGATTGGTACATACGTTGCTTGCTCATTGGATGAGGATGATTGATCTCATGATCATTTGTGTGGAGACACTAAAGCAAGTATGTAGGTGCTTATTAGAGAATAAGTTCACCGAAGCGTGACTCGCTAAGGAATACCTAATGGAGTTTTACTTTTTGTCAATAGGAATTCTGTAGATGATAGTAGTACAAATGATCCTTAGACTTGAGATCATCATAGTATCTTATATATAATGAATTACACTTTGACTTATTCCTTAAGACTCTTAGAGTATATCAAAGGGTATGCTTGGGTGTAATAAGTTATATATGAAGATAATGAATGATCAATAAAGAATCTACCACTTCTAGTAAAAGGAGAATTGTCCTATGTGATTCGATAAATGACAACCCAGGAATCCTTGGCCAAGGTGGAATGAAATTAGAAAGTAGTTTCTAATTTGCATTCATTAGGAGTTGTACATTTAGGAATCAAAATACATATAATTAAATAAAATAAGACTTGACAGTAATTCCATGTCTTATATTTAATTGGGACATAGTATGGTGGAAGGATTGAATTGTACGGTAACTATTTACTCAAAGGTTCTTTTATGATTAATGTTGAAATCTATATTATCTGGAAAGTCGTTGATCGCTAGGGAGGCTTATCCCTATTGTAGAATAAATATTATTTATTTAAATAAATTATTTGTTAATTTATTTATTTAAATGAGATTAGAATTGTTCTAATTGATTTATTCTGTAGGTTTAATATGGAGAACCTAAAGGGTCACACCATAAAAGGAAGAATAATTATTTAAGAAGTTAATGGCATAATTGTAATAATATGTTAAGTATATTTAATTTAATCTATGGTGATAGAATAAATTAAATAGCTTAATATTTATTATTTAATATTTTAAAATATTAAATATAAATTAATAAGAGGAGTCTTATTAATATTATTATAATTATTATTATTTTAATTTCTAAAAGGTATAGGAATTAATTTAATATTAGTACTCTCATTTATTCCTAATTGGATTAGGAAAGAAAATTAGTTAAAGGAGTTTAACTAATTATCCCTAATAGGATTAGGAGCCCATTTAATTAAAAGAGTTTAATTAAATAAATAATACCTTATTTTAATTAAAAATAGGTTACATAATATCTTTATAAGAGGAGTCTTATATTAGATATGAGATATACGTAATTCCTAGATTTGGAGAGTACACCCCCTTTCCTTATTCAGATAGGAAAAACTAGGGTTTGAGCCAAATCCCTTCTTCTTGAAAAATTTCTCTTCCTTGGTGGATCACCTATAGAGGCCATACACTTGGGTGGCTTACATTAATCAAAAGGAAGGAATCAACTTGGGAGATTCAAGGAGATCGCGGAGAAGTAGGAGGTGAACTCGTACCTGAGGAAGCTCGTTTCTACAAGGGTATGATTTCATAATTTCTTATTCTTCGTTTTAATTAATAATATGCATAAAGGATGATCCGGGTAATTGGTTTGTGAAAAATTTTAAAATCTGATTTTATCTCGCTTCCGCTATATTTTGCAATTTGATTGCTACTTTGATTTTCACGAAAACCTAACAGTTTGACCAGTTGAAGGGTGCTAAGTACTTCTCGAAAATAGATTTAAGAAGTGGGTATCACCAATTGAAGGTAAGAAAGGAGGATATACCTAGAACGGCATTCAGAACTTGTTATGGACATTACGAGTTTCTGGTGATGTCTTTTGGTTTAACAAATTCCCCTATTGCGTTCATGGATTTGATGAACAGGGTATTTAAACCATTCTTAAACAAGTTCGTAGTGGTATTTATCGACGACATTCTGGTGTATTCCAAAACTCAAGAAGAACACGTGGAACATTTACGTTTGACATTGGAGACACTAAGAAAAGAAAAGCTATATGCGAAATTCTCTAAGTGCAAATTTTGGCTCGATCGTGTACAATTTTTGGGTCATGTGATTGACAAAGATGGGATTTCAGTGGATCCATCGAAAGTGGAAGCTGTAATAAATTAGGAACAACCAAGGACACCTTCGGAGGTGAGGAGTTTCTTGGGACTGGCTGGTTATTATAGAAGATTCATTCAAGATTTTTCCAAGATAGCCACTCCGTTAACAAATTTGACACCGAAAGCTGTGAAATTTGTTTGGACGGAGAAATGTGAAGAGAGCTTCTAAGATTTGAAGAAGAAGCTAAGTGTGGCACCTGTATTAACCCTGCGGATAATACAAGAAATTTTGTGGTGTATAGTGATGCCTCACACAAAGGATTGGGTTATGTTCTTATGCAAAACGGCAAAGTTATTGCCTATGCATCAAGACAACTGAAGGATTATGAGAAAGGTTATATGACTCATGATTTGGAATTGGCTGCAGTAGTATTTGCTCTCAAGATATGGAGACTTATATCGTATGGAGAGAAATGTGAGATCTACACAGACCACAAAAGTCTGAAGTATATTTTCACTCAGAAGGATCTGAACATGCGTCAGAGAAGGTGGATGGAATTGATAAAAGATTACGATTGTGAGATCTTTTATCATCCAGGAAAAGTGAATGTGGTTACAGATGCTTTAAGCAGGAAAGGTCGGGAGAAGTTGATGCTGATAACAACTCAGGAGGAGCTCATTTCAGCAATGACAAAATTAGACCTAGAAATCAAATTTCCACAGGAATCCAATGAACGACTATTTCAGTTAGAAGCAGGTCCAACTTTACTGGACAAGGTGAAGAACGCTCAGTTACAAGATGAAGAATGTGGGAAGATAAAAGAGAATATGGTTGAGGGTAGCGATACGAAATACAAGGTCGATGCCGAAGGATTACTACGATACGAGGGAAGAATCTGGGTTCCAGCAACACCAGAGCTGAAAGACGAAATCTTGACCGAAGCTCATAGCTCAAGATATTCGATTCATCCAGGAAGTACGAAGATGTATCAAGATCTACGCCGACATTTTTGGTGGCCAAATATGAAAAGGGACGTTGCAGAATGCGTGGTGAAATGTTTGACATGTCAAAGAGTAAAAGCCGAACATCAAAGACCCAGCGGGTTACTTCAACCGTTGGAAATACCAGAATGGAAGTGGGAACACATCACAATGGATTTTGTGGTGGGTCTTCCAACTACTCAGAGAGGATGCGATGCAATTTGGGTGATAGTGGACAGACTAACGAAATCAGCGCACTTTTTACCAATAAAGATTAGGTTCAATCTTAATCAGTTAGCAAGATTGTACATTAAAGAAATCATTTTGAGACATGGAGTGCCAGTGTCAATTGTGTCCGATAGAGACCCACGATTCACGTCAAACTTTTGTAAGAGACTACAAGAATTCATGGGAACTCAATTGCGAATGAGTACAGCTTATCATCCACAAACAGATGGCCAAAGCGAACGAACGATCCAGTCATTGGAAGATATGCTGAGAGCATGCGTCATGGATTTCAAAGGAAGCTGGGAAAAACAATTACCGTTGGTGGAATTTGCCTACAATAATAGTTATCACGCGAGCATCGGCATGCCGCCTTACGAAGCGTTATACGGCAGAAAGTGCAGAGCTCCACTGTGATGGGATGAAGTTGGTGAACGTCAACTGCTAGGACCAGAACTAGTGAAACAAACTGCTGAGATTATCAAACTCATCAGGACAAGGTTGGTAGCAGCTCAAGACCGACAGAAAAAGTATGTTGATCAACACAGACAAGATCGTGCATTTGACCTAGGAAGCTACGTATTCCTAAAAGTTTCTCCTTGGAAGGGAAAAATTCATTTCGATAAAAAGGGAATACTAAGCCCGAGGTTTATTAGACCCTTTGAAGTGCTGTGAAAAGTTGGAGAGGTAGTTTACGAGGTAGCTCTACCTCCAGAATTGGAAAATTTTCACAATGTTTTTCATATTTCGGTGTTACGACCATATAAACCCGATTACAATCACGTGATCGAGTACGAACCGTTGCAGTTCGAGAAAGATTTGTCTTATGAAGAGATTCCTATCCAGATAGTCGACAGGAAAGAACAAGTGCTCAGGAATAAAGTGATACCTTCTGTGAAGGTGATATGGAGGAACCACAATGCTGAAGAAGCTACGTGGGAACTCGAAGAGAAAATGATGAAAGATTACCCTGAGTTATTTGTTTAATCTGTGTCTTGATTACGGGGATGTAATCTTTGTAAGTAGGGAAGAATGTAACGAATGTGTTGTTTGAGTTGTGATTCTGGGGACAAAATCCTTATAAGAGGGGAATGATGTAACATTCTAGTTTTTTTATGTTTTATGTAAATTATAAATATTTATTGATTTATATAAATATTTATTGGATGTGTTTATTATTGGATAAATAATTGTTCAATTTGATTGAGTTGATTTAGTTAATTATCTATTTGTTAAATAATTAATGTGATTAGTTAATTATTTATTTGTTAAATAATTAATGTGTTATGTGGATTGAGTTATGTGATTAAGTAATTTATTTAATAAATTGTTATTAAATAAATTGTGGCAAATAACTATATTATAAGAGTTATTAAAATAAATTAAAGTAATTTTAATTTAGTTTTTGCCAAACAAGGTTTAAGTATATTAATCCTTTAATTTTTAAATTGTTTGCCAAACTAAGCCTTGTGGCTTTTGGTTTTCATTTGAATATAAATTATTAATTTAGTAAATAATATATATATATATATATTATTTTGGAAACTGCTAATTTAATACCAATCATTAGTGAGCGTCAGTTTTTTTTTAATAATTTAAAAGACTTACGTTGGTTTTTATTTAGTATACGTATACTGTTATTTGGCTTACCTTAGAGTTGGCTGCTAAAAGAAAGAAAGAAATACATAGATAGTTGAGACAGAAAAGGCTGGGATTCTAGGAAATACAGAGTTCTTCAAGCTTTTCTAAGGGTTTAACAAGTATTTCCTAACAACAAAAGGTAGGTGTTTATAACCTTAATCTATGTTTATGTAATCATATATGTTTTACAGTATATAGTCTCTGTAAAATTGTAGGTCTTGGTATATCAAATTTTTATTGTTATCACTAGCAAGATGTGTGTGTATATATATATATATATATATATATATATATATATATATATATATATATATATATATATGATGTATGCTAATTATAGGCTAAAGGAAGAAATTGGTTCATACAGTGAAGTATATATATACGAATATATGTTTTGTAGAAATATCAAAATTTATGTATGCTAACTGAGGAATTGAACTATACATGTTAATTTGTTATATGTTGGTATACTTGTATTTCAAAGGAATCAAATTTGGTTGATAACAGTGGAATTGACATTCATTGTACTTTAGATATCAACAATGGAGTTTTAAAATTTTGGTTTCAAAGAAAAACAGTGTTTTCAAGGATTTAAGTTTCTGATATTGTTGGTTAGTTGTGTAAAATGTGTATGTATATGCTTCATAATGTTTATGTGTAATTTATGTGAAATTATACATGTTAATTGGTGTTAATTGTGTTAAAAATTAAGACAGTAGCTTTGGCTCTGTTCTTTGTTTTGTTTCTGTGAGTTTCGACGGCCCATCGTCAAAATTCACGCTCCAGCGTCAAGTTTCGCGCCTTAGCGCCAAAAGTCGTCACATCTCGACCTGCATTCACTTGTCAAAAGCGTAGAACCTCATGCTAAAGCGCCTAGATCCCTATGTAAGTCTCGCATACCAAGTGCCACCTCGGTAATGCATGACTCACGCTATGAGAAAGTTCATAAACGACTTTTGTCTTGCACAAAAGTCTGATATTTTAAAGGAATAATATATGATAAATGTTGAGTATGTATTTCTTGTATTACAGTATTTAATACTATGAGTGAACATGGAATTACTAATTAACAAATATTGTTATTAGTTTTATTAGATAGAATTTGATTATGCGATTTAATTATATGGTTAGACATTTAAACCATACGCGATGTAGCGTTGATTATGACTAATCATGTCATGTTAACATATGTATGTATGATAATTGTGATTTGGATTATAACGATTTAATCTACGCGCAAGGCAATATTCTAAATCCCTATCTTTTTATATTGAGCAAGTTTTCTAATCCTAACTCTTCGTTATGCAAATTTCATATGCTATACTTTATTGAGTAAAGTATTTCCATTAAGCAACTTAATTGTATCTAGTTATTCATGATGATACAAGCTTCCCATCTCCATACTTTCGTTGAGATAGTTATTATGATTATGCAAGTTTTTCTTAACTCTAAACTTGTTATATTAGCATGCAAGTACCTTTATTCTGTTGACTCAGTTTATCGTTCCGATTATTGTTGTTATGCATGCTTGATATTAAATTCTAAGATGTAACCTTAGCTTAATGTTATTCAAAGCAAGGTATGATGTGTTATTCAATGGTTATGCTATTAGATTATCCCTAAAGCATGAACTTAGAACGAAATATTTATTCAGTTATGATTATTCAATAACATAGTGCTATTATCTTTTATTCAACTAATCCTTAGTTGATGTCCGTTGAATTCCAAATTACCTTTTAAGTGTATCCAAACCAAACTGACTTTGGGGTGGACTTGTACTCGAAATACTGAGATGAACAACCCTATTTATAGGAGTTACGCTTAGTTTTGTACTTTGCGCTGAATTGTTTGTATACAATACATGTACGAAGGGTTGATCCCCCTAAGTACCTTGAAGTCATTATAGTCGTATGACTATAAAAGTTAAAGTTGAATGATTACTTATAACTGTGGACAAGGTTTGTGGTCATTAGACCCTCAGTTGAATGTTTAAGATGTTGATAGAATTTATTATTCAATTCTATTGAGCCCCTGAATAGGCAAGGAATGTTTCAGTTCTATTGAGCCTCTGAATTGGCAAGGAACGTTTAAGAAGTTAATAGAACTTATTATTCAGTTCTATTGAGCCCCTGAATGGGCAAAGAATGTAAAAGTTTTATTCATTGATATTTCAAGTGAGCCTTGTTTGCTCACTCTTGCCTGTAAAATCCTTACAGCTAAAGATGGAAAGGGTGACGTACCTAGCACCAGTAAAGGAAAGGGAAAGATGAACAAGTACTGAAGACTTGTAATAGTTTAATAGTTTTATTATCAGACTTTGGTTTAAAGATTGTAATGAAGTTTATTTTATTTTTCGCATGAATGATTGTTTGTAAAGGTTAGATAACCTGGGAGATTTTATTTTATGTAATTCCTATATGGGCAGGTTTATTATTCAATTTTATTTATGATTGGGTAGTTATAAATGAATGTTTTGATTACGTGAACACCAAATCTTGAGGTAATGAAGTACCGGGATTTGGGGGTGTCACAATTTCCAAAGAGTCCCTTCAAGGTACGCACACTACGATCTTTTAAGCTCTACGTTTCTGCCTTGACTTCTGCAATGTTGATCAGATGATACACTACGATTTCCTCGAAGCCTATCTATTACATCTCAATATCAACCTAACAGCTTTGATCTTTCTATCTAAACATTCTATTACAGAATGATACACGTTAAGATCTTAGATAAACCTAACAAATTTGATCTATCACTAAGTCCTTGTACATATCTTACTTAGAAGGACTTTACAAATAATCATGAGCATATACATTAAAACATCAAATCATAATATGTATTCTCCCAACATAATCATCAGTGGTCATGACTATACTGAATAATCCCTGGTCATAATCATACCAACAACTGTCCACCAATGAACTATAGGCCAATGAGGACTTTTACCACATCATTCGTCACATTACGGTCATGATTATACCAAATAATCCCTGGTCATAATCATACCAAGTCCATCTATGCACATAAGCCAAAGATGACTTTTAACATACTATAAGCATGAGGATGATGACAATTCAATAAAACAAGTTCAAGAATAAATTTTAAAGATTTATAAGTTAATTTATCCCGAACTCGATAACGCCCAAATTGTCAACATGATCTTTGCTTTGTGGAGTAAAATTCAAGAATGCTCGGAAGAATATTTCCATGAAAAGATATTGGATGAAGCGCAAATATCAAGGATATTTCACTAATTTCATGGAGTATAGAAGCCAAAGCTTTAACCATTTGAGTATAATAGAATATATGAAACTACAAATGGATTTTTCGCATTATGCGATAATCCACGTGAGATGATCATTTCCATAATTTAATAAGGAATGAATACGAAGGATCATTCGCCATGCATGTGGTAATCCACATGATGCATTATTCCAACAGAATAATAAAGAATGGAATAAAAGAAGGATTCACCATAAATGCGATAGGCTCGCATGATAGGTTATTCCCAAGCGAATAATAAATAATGGAACCAGTAAAAGGCGTAAATACATACGTACAGGATATTTCGGCGAATAATAAATAATGGAACCGGTCGGCGTAAATGCACGACGAGGATATTTTGACGAATAATAAATAACGCAACCAAGTCCCACAGAACGCGATGACGAGGATATTGACGCGAATAATAAAGAACAAAATATTAGAAAAATTTCACCATGTATACGGTACTTCACATAAACAGGTTATTCCAACAGAATAATAAAAATGGAATAACAGAAGAATTTTACCATGTATGCAGTACTTTGCATAGACAGGTTATTCCAACATAATAATAAAGAATGAAATAACAGAAGAATTTCACCAAGTATAGGGTATCCCGCGTATACAAGTTATTCCAACAGAATAATAAAGAATGGAATAACAGAAGTTCTCTTCATGAATAAAAAAGAAAGAATACCCCTTACGAGTACAACAAATAATATCCCCTACCTTAGAAGAAACTAGATATTGGAGTAGTGAAGTAGCGGAACACTTTTCTTCTTTCTCTCTATAGTTTCTCTCTCTAGAGTTTCGGTGAATTCGTAAGAAATAATGAAGGAATGAGCTTCTTTATAGGAGAATGGACTGAATAGTAACTAATTAATGAACGGTCCAGATTGATTTACTTTTAAACGGACGGTCCATATTGGTTTACTATTAAAACTTAAAGCAACAGTCCATACTAATTTACTATTAAAACTTTAAACCAGCGATCTATATTGGTTTACTATTATATCTTTAACCAACGGTCTAAAAAATTAGCACATCTCCTCATGGAATAATATTGTACCCAAAAATGATTTGGACAGAAAAGAAATATATCTTACGGGTGAATAGTAACTCATGAATAGTAACTCGTGAATAGTAACTCATGAATAATAACTCATGAATAGTACTCCGACACGAAAAGTGTCCCGAATACCCGATTGAACAATATAACCTCCAGACATCAATTATACTAACACAAATAAGTCCAACACAATGGAACTATAAAATTCATCTTTAATCAACACGAACTTATTCATCATTAATATTATAATTCACAATATTTAATAACCATGTCGTTCCAAGGAAAGAGGGGGCTTTCCGATATGGATTTCTCCTTATTGGCGCGTAATTAGGTGACCAAACCTATTCTTGACAGAACTTCTAGACATTGTCAATATTGCAAATAATAATATGAATAACTTTGCCGTCTCAATTATTGATTTAATAATATAACATATTATGCAAATGATACTGTAACAATAATTGAATCAATAATATGAGAGATATGATGCGAGAATTCATGTAGCAATAATTGAGTATAACTGAGTGACTTCTCACGTAAGCATCAATAATCAATACCGTGTGCTACTATGCAACCAAGCGTATTACTGTACTTTTACTACCGGGTAGTTCAACATTTTTAACGGTAACACCTCCGCCGTTATTTTTATAGAAAGATATTTTTGTCGTTTTCTAACTACGACAATACTTCCATTATAGGGTCCGCTTAATGATTACGTCGTCGCATGCGAATATTCCTTGTTAAAACGAATATTCCCCGACCAATCGAATATTATATAACCACTTGCTTACTTTGCAAAATTTGTAAATATTACCCACAACTATAACATTATATCAAATTCACACCATAATATTCAAAAATATATTTCGAGAAAATTACTCTTTATTCATAAAAGATAGGGTGTTACAACCTCCTCTTCTTATGAAATTTCATCCTCAAAATTAGGGTACATACCTGGTATTTCGAAGAGATGAGGATACCTTGACTTCATCTCAGATTCTAACTCCCAAGTCATTTCCTACACATCGTGGTTTCTCCACAAAACTTTGACTTGAGGTATAATCTTGGAGCGTAGAACATGATCCTTCTTATCCAAGATTTTAACAGGCAACTCTTCATACGTTAAATATTCCTCTATCTCATCTGGTTCTAACTCAATAATGTGGTTCGAGTCTTTCACATATTTACGTAACATAGATATATGAAAAACGTTATGAACACGAGACATAGTTGGCGGTAAGGCGAGTCTATAAGCCACAGTTCCTATTCGCTCGAGATTTAAAAATGGGCCAATGAATCGAGGATTGAGCTTTCCTCTCTTTCCAAATCTCATAACTCCTTTCCATGGAGCAACACGTAACAACACATGATCTCCAATATCGAATTCTACGTCCTTTCGATGAAGATCAGCATAACTCTTTTGTCGATCTTGTGAAGTTTTTATACATTATCGGATCATTTGAATCTTTTCTGTAGTCATACGTACCAACTCCGGTCCCAACAACGTTGCTTCACCCACCTCATCCCAACATAATGGAGAACGACACTTTCTCCCATACAACGCTTCAAATGGATCCATGCCAATACTTGCTTGATAACTGTTGTTGTAGGAAAACTCCACCAACGGTAATAACTTGTCCCAACTTCCTTTGAAGTCAAGGACACAAAGTCTTAATAAATCTTCAAGAGTTTGAATAGTCCTCTCTGATTGTCCATCCGTCTGAGGATGATATGCCAAACTAAATCGTAAATCCGTGCTCATAGCTTTTTGCAAACTAACCCAAAATCATGAAGTGAATCTTGGGTCTCGATCAGAAACTATAGATACTGGCATACCATGCCATCTTACAATCTCATTTATGTACATACGAGCAAGACGTTCAAGTGTATAAGTATCTCGTATAGGTAAGAAGTGAGCAGACTTGGTCAATCTATCAACAATAACCAAAATTGCATCTATGCCTTGAGAAACCTTGGGAAGACCAGTAACGAAATCCATGGTAATGTGCTCCCACTTCCATTCTGGAATTTCAAGCGGTTGCAATGGACCTTTTGGTACTTGATGCTCCGCCTTGACTCGTTGACAAGCTAAACACCTTGAGATAAACTCCGCTATCTCTCTCTTCATATTGCTCCACCAAAATGTATGTCGAAGATCATGATACATTTTGGTACTCCCAGGATGGATTGCAAATGGTGTGTTGTGCGCCTCCATCATGATTTTATACTTTAAATTAGGATTGTTAGGAACACAAAGTCTGGAGTTGGCTCGAAGTATTCCTTCTTCATCGATTCTTGCTTCCGGAATAGCACCTTCTTACACTTTCTTCCTCATACGTATCAGTTCCAGGTCTGTAGCTTGAGTAGCTTTAACTTTATCGATTAAAGTTGGTTCTACTCATATATTCGCCATCATCACATGGGTCCCTGAAGTCTTTAACTCTATCTCCCTCCTTTGTAAGTCATACAAAATGGGCCTTTGTGTTGACAATATTGCACTGCATTCGCGATATGATTTTCTACTCAATACGCCGCCTACTACGCTCGCTTTACCGGGATGGTATTGAATGGTATGATCATAATCTTTCAGCGATTCAAGCCAACATCGTTGTTCGCGTATTGAGTTCTTTTGGGTGAAGAAATATTTGAGGCTTTTATGATCCGTATAGATCTCCACCTTCTCTATATAGGTAATGCCTCCAAATCTTGAAAGCTGAAGACAACAATCGCCAACTCTAGATCATGAGTAGGATAATTCCTCTCATATTCTTTGAGTTGCCGAGAGGCATATGCTATGACTTTCCCATGTTGCATGAGAACACATCCTAGCCCTTTGCCCGAAGCATCACTGTAGATGAAAAATCCCTCTGAGCCAGATGGTATTGTCAGAACAGGTGCTGAAATAAGTCTTCCCTTGAGTTCTTGAAAACTCTTCTCACATTCCTCGCTCCAACCAAACTTTGTATCTTTTCGAGTCAGCTAAGTTAATGGAATAACGATTCGAGAAAATCCTTCCACGAATCTCCGATAATAACCAGCCAAGCCGAGAAAGCTACGTACTTCGATCACTGACTTTGGTTGCTCCCAGCTTTGAATTGCTTCAATCTTCACTGGGTCAACAGATATTCCATGATTTGATATCACATGCCCAAGGAATGCAACTTCCTCAAGCCAGAACTCACATTTCTTCAACTTGGCATAAAGCTTGTTTACACGAAGCTTTTAGAGTAACAGCCTCAAGTGTTTCTCATGATCTTCACGGCTTTTGGAATATATGAGAATGTCATCAATAAAGACAACCACAAAGTGATCCAAATATTCCTTGAATACTCGGTTCATCATATCCATGAAGGCAGCAGGAGCATTAGTCAATCCAAAAGACATGACCAAGAATTCATAATGCCCGTACCGAGTTCTGAAGGCAGTCTTTGGAATATCCTCAGTTTTAACCTTCGGTGATGATATCCGTAAGCTAAGATCGATCTTTGAAAAGAATTGTGCTCCTTGCAACTGGTCAAACAGGTCATCAATGCGAGGTAACGGATACCTATTCTTGATGGTGACATGGTTCAATTCTCGATAGTCAATACAAAGTCCCATACTCCCATCTTTCTTCTTCACGAATAGAATAGGAGCACCCCAAGGAGACGTACTAAGACGAATGAAACCAATGTCTAACAATTCCTGCAATAAGGTCTTTAACTCCTAAAGTTCAATAGGAGCCATTCGATATGGGGCTTTGAAAATGGGTTTTGTACCAGGTTCAAGGTCAATACAAAATTCAATTTCACGCCACGGGGTAGGCTGTGAAGTTCTTTCGGGAATACGCCGAAAATTTATTAACAATAGAAATATCATTCAAAACTGACGTATTTTTGTTTAAATCTGTGACATTAGCTAAGAAAGCTTGACATCCGTTTTTCAATAAACGAATATCTTTATGGCTTGAAATGACCGTGATCGATTTTAATGGTTTGGTCGCTTGAATTCGCATAATAGGTTGATTAAGAATATGAAAACTAACAACCTTACGAAAATAATCAATTTTTGCATGATGAGTAGTTAACCAATCAATCCCAAGAATTACGTCAAACACAAGTATTTTTAAAGAACTAAGATCGGCAGGTAATGTGCGGTTACCGATTTGAATCAAACAAAACTTATAAACCGTGGATGTAATGAAGGTTTCTCCCAAAGGAGTTTCAACCGATAAGTCAAAGTCCAATTTCTCCGGAGTCAAATTTAAATGTTGAGCGCAAGTAGGAGAAATAAAAGAATGGGTAGAGCCGGTATCAAATAAGGTATATACTTCACCAGAGTTTATGATAAGCTTACCCGTGATGACCTCGTTCAGGTTCCTTGCTTTCTGGGAGGTTACAACAAATGCTCTCCCTTGAACTACTGGTTTTGTCTTGTCTGGGATGGACTTTGATGCCTCCATCCCAGCTGGACTTGACTTCGGTGCACGACAAAATTGGGCTAGGTGACCGACTTCCACAATTGTAACATGCTTTGGAATGCTGCGTACAGTTTGGACTGATGTGTCCCTCCCCTCTGCATTTATAACATACGACTGGCGGTTGTTCTCCTTCCTTAACAACAGGTGCTGGTGCTGACGTCCTTCCATCATTATTAAATCTCCTCTTCTTGAAACTCCCACTTTTATTGTCTTGGCCGTGATTACCACCGAAATGGATACCATTTCTGGCATGTTGATTCCCTCCACGTTTGTTGTCACAACTTCGATGACTGTTACCAGTGGTATTTTCATTCTGCCGGCTACTTTCTCTTGGTTGCGTTAACCCGTTATCGCGCTCCAATAACTGAGCCCTATTTATAACATCTGAATACAAACACAGTTTATGAGAAATAAGATATTGACGTATCTCCGGTTTCAAACCTCTTGAAAACATCCGCGTCATTCTCTCCTCATTATCAACCAAGTGGGACACAAACCAGGACAACTCGGCAAACTTAGCTTCGTATTGCGCCATGGTCATATTGTTCTGTTCTAACTTGATGAACTCTACCTCTTTAATTTGATGAATACTTTCGGGAAAGTACTTGTCGTTGAACAGTTCTTGGAACTTCTCCCAAGACATCTTCAATGCGGCAGGTTGAGTACGCTTTACTGATTCCCACCAGCAATTTGCCTCTCCTCGTAATATAAAGGTGGAAAAAGGAACCTTTTGCTCCTCGGCGCATCCCAAGACATCAAATATCTTGGTGATCTGCTTTATCCATGCATCCGCCTTAAGTGGTTTTGGCTCTCCAATAAACTCCGGTGGTCCCAGCTCTTTAAACTATTTAGCGGTGACTGTCCGAGAGTTTCCAGAGTTTCCAGTGTTTCCACCTACATTTTGGACAGGACTTTCTCTTACTTGATGATGTACGAATTATAGAAAGCTCCTAAACATTCCGTCGTTCGCCATTTGGTCAGTGTTGTTGTTCACCTGAGGATTATTGTCTTCATGTTGCACATTATCCTAGGTATTAATTTGTGGTGACTCCACGATCTCATGTGCTTCATTGCTTATCTCAACATTTTTTGGATGCCATTTTCCTAAACTGCCACAAAACAAGGGTTAATTAATATATCACATATTATCCCTATACTCTGACCGACCAGTTAAATACCAAATAAACTTAGGTAGGTCATACTAGCGAAGGAATTCCCCGTCTCTCCCCTCCTAGTTCTTGTCTGACATCTCAGCCAGGGATCATATCCCTAAGCTTTGATACCAACTGTGACGCCCCCAAAATAGGTATACATCACCCATCTTGGGTCGCCGGATACAAGGTACTGAATACAAATACAACTTAATTATACAACAGTCGTGTAAAATACGACAAACCATAGGCTGTGAGTTTTAATACAAATATTGTCATCTAGACAATATCCACACTCAATGGAGTCCTCATTACATTTATTATCACACTATTTCACATAATAGTGAGGACTACTAATGCACCATCTAGGACCATCACTCTGTTCCCCGACTAGTCCCAGCTACGTTCTCATTTTCTGAAGAGAACAGTGAAAGAGGATGAGCTCAACTAGCCCAGTAAGAAATATTATGACTAAGATAATGCAGAATAAATTATCATTAGCCTTCAATAATGTTAAACTGATAGAATAATATAATAGACAACAAGTTTAACAGCAGCGGATCAAGCAATCCATTAGAAGAGTCAAGTAAAGTATAAAATCTACTATCTTCTATGATTTAAAAAGATTTTCATCAACATTATCGCTGAGACTCAGCTTAATAAATAAAATCGAATCATCCCTGCTCCACGACCAAGGATATTTGTAAGACCCCAAATTATTAATAAATGAAATTTATTTTCCTCTATTTATTATTTTGAAATAGTAAGGGTTGATTTGATTAATGTGGATAGTTATGGGTAAAATACGCAAATATTTGAATAAGCAAGTGGTTATAAAATATTCATTGTTGTTTGGGAATATTCGTTTGGTCGTGGAATATTCTTCTTTGTCGGGAATATTCGTAATGACTACAGTATGATCTTTTGTGGGCCCCATAACGGAAAACAATTAGATGAAGAAAACGACAAATATAAGTTGTTTAAAAATAACGGCGTAGTTGTTACCGTTAAAATTGTTAAAATACTCGGTGGTTAAAACACAAGAAGACACCGGTATTGCACCAATTATTGATTCTTACGTAAGAAGGCACTACTCAATAATGGTTACAAAGTAATTATCGCTCAAAGATTTTATTGATTTAATAATTGTCTGCGTTGATATTTTATATTGTTGTTGTTTCAATAATTGTCATTACACAAGATTTTTCATTATCAAAGCAATAATTCATATTATCCGAATAATATTATTAGATAACATTATTGGCAATGTCTAGAAAGTTACATCTAAGGAGAGGTTTGGTCACCTAATCATGCTACCAAGAAGGAGAAATTCTTATCGAAAGCCCCCTCTTTCCTAGAACTACCGTTCACAAGATCTTGTGATTCTCGTAATATTATTTGTGAATAATTAATTATTGATTTATATGATAAGGAAAATATTGATTTTATGTGGATATAGATGGAGAAAATTTTTTAAAATGACAATTGTTGAAAATTAATATTTTATCTTTTTCTGATAAAATAATTCATTTAAATATATTATTTTAATAATATATTAACGGTGATATTCTTATAATGAATGTGGGATATATGAGTATATGTGGAGGAAGAGTATTTTTGTGGCATTAAATGTTTAACACATATTTTGTGTGTTGGTGGACACAATTATTGACCGAAATTTGATTATAGCTTGTAAAATCGCCCGTTTGTGGATTTCGGTTAATTTCTGTTTGGAATTTGGAAAAACTTACTTCTGCAAAGTTGTAGATAATGGAATTTCCTATAAAAAGTTGCTAGTTTCGGATTTTTCTGATAACAGGGCTATTTATTATGAATTATTGAAGTTCCAAAGCTCCGAAATAATTGATTTTTGGAAGTTTAAATTATTTTAAATTAGAAAACGTTTTTGTCATTTTTTGAAATTCATTTAACATGTGATTAGGAGGCTGAATTCAGATTATTAGTGTGCGTATGAAGTTGATATGTTGGGTTTGTAATATTCAAGAACGCAATCAAATTGCAAAAAAGTGCTTAAGCGTAAAAATCGAGTTTAAAAATTTTACAAACCATATACCGGATCACCCTTTATGCACAATTATTAATTAAACGAAAAGATAAGAAGAAAAATCATACCCTTGAAGATCCGAAGCTTCCTCGTGTACAAGTTCACCTCCAATCCTTTTCGCTCAACTTGAATCCACCGGGTTTGGTTCCTTCCTTCGATCAACGTTAGCCACCCAAGTGTTTGGCCTCTCAGAGGTGATCCACCAAGAAAAAAAAGATTCAAGAAGATGGGTGGTTGGCTATTAAACCCTAGTTTTTCTATCTCTATAGAAAAGAGCGCATTCTCCAAACATTTCGAATTACGTATCTTTTGATATCCGATATAAGACTCCTCTTATAAAGATATCAAGTAACCTTATTTAATAAAATAAGGTATTATTTAATTAACTCTTTAATTAAATGGGCTCCCTAATCTTATTAGGATAATTAATTAAACTCCTTTAACTAATTTTTCCTCCTAATCCTATTAGGAATAAATGAGAGTACTTTTATATTAAATTAATTTCTAAACTCTTTTAGAAATTAAAATAATAATAATAATTGTAATAATATTAATAAGACTCTCTTATTAATTTATATTTAATATTTCTAAAATATTAAATAATAATATTAAGCTATTTAATTTATTCTATCACCATAGATTAAATTAAATATACATAATATATTATTACGATTATGCCATTAACTTCTTAAATAATTATTCTTCCTTTTATGGTGTGACCCTTTAGGTTCTCCATATTAAACCAGGTTGTGAATAAATCAATTAGAATAATTTAATCTTATTTAAATAAATAAATTAAACAATTAATTTATTTAAATAAATAATATTTATTCTACAATAGGATAAGCCTCCCAACATCAACGACTTTCCAGATAATATAGATTTCAACATTAATCATAAAAGAACCTTTGAGTAAATAGTTACCAGATAATTCAATCCTTCCACCATACAATGTCCCAATTAAATATAAGATATGGAATTATCACAAGTCTTATTTTATTTAATTATATGTATTTCGACTCTTAAATGCACAACTCCAAATAATGCAAATTAGAAACTCCTTTCTAATTTCATTCGCCGCCAAGGACTATCGGGTTGTCATTTATCGAATCACATAGACATTTTCTTCTTTATTAGAAGTGGTAGATTCTTTATCGATCATACATTATCTCCATGTACAACTTATTATACCCAAGCATACCCTTTGATATACCCTAAGGGTCTTAAGGAATAAGTCAAAGTATAACTCATCATACACAAGATACTATGATGATCTCAAGTCCAAGGATCACTAGACTACTATCACTACAGAATTCCTATCGACAGCAAGTAAAACTCCATTAGGTATTCCTTAGCGAGCCAATGCTCAAAGTGAACTTATTCTCTAATAAGCACCTACATACTTGCTTTAGTGTTCCACACAAATGATCATGAGATCAATCATCCTCATCCAATGAGCAAGCAACGTATGTACCAATCTATCCGGATTCACTAATCCCCAATTTAGTAATCCAACGATTGGGAACTATTTTAGTTTTAAGCTTTCTAAGAATTTAGATCTCATTAGAATGATCATCATCATTATTCTAAAAGCATTGCTTAAAACTATGGGTTTATCACATATTATAAAACAAAGATCATGTAGATAATTAAAAGCCTTTAATAAATTAATACTTTTATTAATAAATGAATAAGATTGTTACAAAGTATATGCTTTATCATCAAACATGATCGCTTGTGTGCATACTACTTTCAATCTCCCACTGCACTAAAGCCAATCGTCATGGTATCTCATACTCTTCTTCTCTAAGTGACGATTATCCCGCCGTTGGATAAGCTTTAGTTAATGGATATGTAATGTTGTTCATGAGAGTCCACTATCTCTATAGTGATTTCCCATCTTTCAATGATTCTAATAATCAAATGAAAGTGCCACAACACATGTTTAGATCCAAGATGAGACTTAGAACTATTCCTAGTTCTCAGAATGAACTTTTAATCCAAACAATCAACTTGCAAAGCTTCATTTATAGCTATATACTTTGTCTTTATCACTAAACCAAAGAACTCTTTCATTGTTTGGAACCTTTCCAATTCATCGCACCACTGCTCAAGATAACGCTTTACCTTAAAGTGGATTTTTTCGTCATCTTGGTCGTCTAAAAAAACTTGAGTCTGTTAAGCCTCTAGTTTTAATTTAGACCCACCATGAATATGATCATATCCTTAGTGCCGGTTAAGCACTTTAAGATGTTTTTCACTGACTCATAGTGAACTTCTCCATAATATGACTGATCAACATCAGTCTCGTATATTTCATTGCATACATGATGATTGTCACATGCGACTCTCTCTTTTCGTGAGTCTGTGGGGACTATTAAGAGAGATACACTCCATAGCTCATCAACATGAGACATCTCTTGAGTTTGCCATGCTAAACGACTTTAGCATCAAATGAATATACATTCCTTGGGTTAAGTCGAGCATCCTCTTAAATCTATCTATATAGATTTATATCCCCAATTAAGATACTCTTCCCAAATCATTCATGGAGGAATGTTTAGACAACTTTATCTTTATCGATCAGTAGCATTGGTATGTCATTCCATATCCGTAGTATATCAACATATAGTACTAGAATGTCACGATGCCCTAATCGAAATTACACACTAGGTTCATTCTTATTTTGATAAAATCAAACTCTTTGATTATTTCATCAAAACGAATGTTCCATATTTGAGAAACTTGCTTCAATCCATTTCTCTCGAAAGTGTCTACAACACTTACCTCATCGATGTATCGGATCATCATCTTCTATGATGTGTACCTCATCATCATCATCCATGATGAATCCATACCTCCTGTATCTTTAAGACTATTCCGCATTTACGATTATCTTGTGGTACAATAGTCTATCTCATGTGTTCCTCTTATTCGACTTATAGTGTTTTGTGGTTCTTGAACTCTTCAAGATCTATTATCCTCCCACTAGCCCCCTTTTAATGATAAACACCTTTATCTTTAGAAGGGCGTGTGTTTCAGAACAAACACCTTTTGCTAAGTAGGATTATAGAACATATACCCTAAACTTACTTTAGGATGTCCCACAAATCAGACACTTGTCAAATCTTGTCCCAAGCTTATCCTTTCAAACCTTTTCACATAAGTCGACAACCCCTTATCTTAACATACTTAAGATTTAGAATCCTCCCCGTCCATAACTTTTATGGAGTCTTCAATGGATTTTGAGGTTACCTTTTCAGAGATATGCAAACCATTTCTAGGACATGATCCTAGAAGGATACCGGAATGTCGGTAAAATCATTATGGACCGCACTATGTCCAACAAGGTACGATTTTTCCATTCAGATACATCAATCAATTATTACGTATCGTGAGGTGTCCATTATGAGAAAACCATTTGAGATGATCTAGAAACTTATTGCACAAGTATTTATTCCTTCGATCTAATCAAAGAATCTTAATACTTTGCCAATTTGTTTCACTTCAATTCTTTGAACCTTTCAAATAATTCACACTTGTATTTCAATCAAATACATACATTCAACTCTTTGAATGATCATCTCCTTTTCTTATACTAGTTTGTTCAATTTACAAAAATAATTTTCACGTAAGTCAAGTATACAAAATCCATTAAGTAATATTTCATTCTATACAAAACATTATTATTATAAATAGAACAACAATTGTTCTTAATTATAATACCAAAGATTTCATTGTTCAACAATAAAATGGAAATAATATTTTTAACAAGAACTGGAATACAATAACAACTTATCGACTTAATAGATTTGCCCGTAGGCATTGCTAAACTATAAGTTTCTATGGCTAATATGGCAACCTTTGCTACATTTCCACACATAGGATTACTTATATTTGTTTAGCTTTCTACTACTTCGCTTGGTCCCTTCATAAATCTATATTTATGATAACCAAAGTCAGTATCCAATACCCAAGTAGAACCTCGACTTAAAGAAAAATTTATTTAAATCATGAACAAAATTGTAGATTGTAACCAAACTTCACTAAGCTTCTTTGGTTAGCCTCTCGCAAGATGCTTCTCGCAGCTTTCTTTCAAAGGTCCAAAGCTTATTGCAAAGGAAGCAAACTCCTTTGCTATCCATATCGCTTTTGTTCTTATTATCTTTTTTTTTGCCTTTCTATTTACCTTCTTTGAATCGCTCTTCTTTCGTAAGATCCTTTGGCCCCTACCAAAGAAGACATGGTCTTTCTTGGTTCGAAAGTGACTCTCAACATTTTTTCAACATGTTAAGCAAATCAACGAGGTCGATATCTAGCTTGTTTATATAAAAATTCACAACAATTGTGAAAGGAGTCCGGAGTGAGTGCAAGATCAAATCTTCGCTCAACTCTCCATCCATGACAAAACCCAGTTGTCCTAATCGATCAATCAAATTGATTATGTTAAGAACTTTTTTGTCTGCATTTATAGTGCCATTGGCCATTCTAGATCGGAAGAGCTCCTTAGATATCTCGATATCTATCGGGCCCCATTTTCCTCACCATCAACTACTTGATGTGCAGAATATAGTAGAGCATCCATAGTTTCATGTCGACACCAAGCTCGTTACTCATGGATGCGAGCATGATGCATCGAGCTAATCAGTGCATCATCTTGCCACTTTCTAAAAGTAGCAATCTCTTCCTCAGAGGCATTGTCTCGCAACCATTGCAGGATAGGCGCGATTAATGACATAAGATAGCTTTTCACTATGAGAACTATTCTCAAATTCCTTAACCAATCCGCTTTAATTGCCTCGTTAATTTAGCATCTAATATGCTTCGCAGTGATAGTAATTTTAGACATTGTAAAATTTCGTAAATGAATTTGTAATTAACAACATTTTAACATACATTCTTTTATTAATTACCAAAATAAATTAGGTCTTGTTTTAAATTGGTATCTCCCACTATTTTCTTCAAACTATATTACCCTCACTTATATAGTTCGCAAAATCTAATTAAAGATTTGCTAGTGAGAATAAGGATCCCATTTCAAATGTATATAGCCTTGTGGTGACACAACAAACTATATATAAATAAATAGGTAGACAACTTTTGTCAATTACATCAACTATGCAACTCCTTTTCTTTTGCCTCTTAGATTATTTTGATCAAGTGGTGGCACATCCGAATCAAAATTATCCAAGTTAAGTCCCACCTAGCACTCCATATATTCAAAAAGAAAAATATCATCCTTGTGGTGACACAACAAAACAATATTGTTCAATTTTCTTTATAAGCATCAAATGTGATAAATTAACATCTTAAATACTTAATACTGGGCTTGCCTTGTGGTGACACAACAAACTCATATTAAATATTTAATACTCTATTAATTTTATCATGCTAGAAGGCTTACGCTCGATATTCCAAATATCTTTGAACGCTTAGACTTAATATATAAAAATTGAGGGGTTTGTTATTAATTTGTCTCATCTTGCTTTTAGCGCATGCATATATATATATATATAAAAAATACATATATATTAATTAACATGCTAAGCATGTTTATATATAATATATATATATATATAGTATAAGCATGCACATATATAATACTATATTCTACCCGGATTGATTATGGACTTTTATTCTAGTTTGGTTCACTAGAGCCACCAAGTGACCCAAAAGGTCAAACCCTAGGGGTGCAAGAAATAATATTTAAATATAACTATTACATTTAAACCCTGCTCCATTACAAACGGGTCTTCAAGCGCCTCGCTTGTTCCTTGATCTCCAATTTTTCAAAATTAATTCTAACTATTCCTATTACAAAACTATTTAAAATAAATAGAAACCTTGATCGCAAATCAAGGGAAGTACATAGAGAGAGAGATAGAATTTACATTAAGAAAAAATTAGAGAAGACGAGGTACGCAGTAACCCCATTTAATAAAACCCATACATTCATGCATCCAACTAAAATAAAATCCAATCACATCGGGTCAATAGTCCATAATCAATCCCATTTATTATCATACACATCACCATACGCATCAATAAATAACATTCATCTTATGAATAATAAACATTTAATATATATATTGATATCATTTAATGGGGCAAATTTAGTTAGTATAAAATCTAATTTTGAATCAAAATAAACTCCTTTATTTTAATCCAAATTTAAATCAAAATAAAACTATTTTATTTTAATTTATCCAATTTTGAATAAAATAAACTATTTTATTTTAATCAAAATCTTTAATCAAAATAAACTCCTTTATTTTAATTAATTATGGAATCCAAATTAAAAAAAATTCCTTTAAAAAGGAAAAAATTCTCTTTATTTAAAAGAATAATATGAAATCTTATTTCATATTTAAATAAACTCCTTTATTTAAGGAAACACGGATTTTCTTTCCTATTCACAAATAAACTCTTTTATTTTGAATAATATGAAATCTTATTTCATATCTAAATAAACTCCTTTATTTAAGGAAAGATGATTCTTTTTTCCTATTCACAAATAAACTCTTTTATTTTGAATAATATGAAATCTTATTTCATATCTAAATAAACTCCTTTATTTAAGGAAAAATAGAATCCAATTTCAACTCCAATTAGTTATCATGGAATCCAATTCCAACTCTAATTAGTTAGCATGAAATTTAATTTTAAAATTAAAATAAACTTTTATTTTAATATTAAAATAAACTTTTTATTTTAAAATTAAAATAAACTTTTATTTTAATAATAAAATAATTAAATATAATATATATATATTATATATATATATATATATATAATATATATATATATATATATATATATATATATATATATATATATATATATATATATATATATATATATATATATATATATATTGATATCGCATGAATAAGTTAATACCAGATTAATAATGGGCTTTAAAAAAAAAAAAAAAAAAAATGATCAATCATACCAAGAATCACTTATATCAATACAAAAAGCCTATTGATTTGGTTTAAAGTTAGGATATCACGTTATATACATATATATATATAATAATAATATATATACTTTCCTTAAAAAAAAAACGATGATACAAAATATATAATATATAGTAAATTTAAAATGATTTCCTTGTTATTTGCAAAATAAGAAAAATGACAATGATTTATAATTTTATAAATTTTTTTTTTTTTTTTAAATAAATTTTATACAATAAAATTATGCCCAATTAAATTGTTCTAAACACATATCAATATACATATCAAATTAAAATAATTAATAATTCGCATAAAGGTTTGGCTCTGATGCCACTGTTAGGTTTGTAATATTCAAGAACGCAATCAAATTGCAAAAATAAGTTAAAACGTGTAAAATCGAGTTTTAAAAATTTTACAAACCATATAACCCGGATCACCCCTTTATGCACAATTATTAATTAAACGAAAAAAAAGAAGAATAAAATCATACCTTGAAGATCGAAGCTTCCTCGTGTACAAGTTCACCTCCAATCCTTTTCGCGCTCAACTGAATCCACCGGGTTTGGTTCCTTCCTTCGATCAACGTTAGCCACCCAAGTGTTTGGCCTCAGAGGTGATCCACCAAGGAAAAAGAAAGATTCAAGAAGATGGGTGGTTGGCTAAACCCTAGTTTTTCTATCTCTATAGAAAAAGCGCGACTTCCAACAATGGAATTTCGAATTATAACGTATATTTTGATATCCGATATAAGACTCTCTTATAAAGATATCAAGTAACCCTATTTAATTAAAATAAGGTATTATTTAATTAAACTCTTTTAATTAAATGGGCTCCCTAATCTTATTAGGATAATTAATTAAACTCCTTTAACTAATTTTTCCTCCTAATCCTATTAGGAATAAATGAGAGTATTTATATTAAATTAATTCCTAAACTCTTTTAGAAATTAAAATAATAATAATAATTGTAATAATATTAATAAGACTCCTCTTATTAATTTATATTTAATATTTCTAAAATATTAAATAATAATATTAAGCTATTTAATTTATTCTATCACCATAGATTAAATTAAATATACATAATATATTATTACGATTATGCCATTAACTTCTTAAATAATTATTCTTCCTTTTATGGTGTGACCCTTTAGGTTCTCCATATTAAACCGGTTGTGAATAAATCAATTAGAATAATTTAATCTTATTTAAATAAATAAATTAAACAATTAATTTATTTAAATAAATAATATTTATTCTACAATAGGATAAGCCTCCCAAACATCAACGCACTTTCCGATAATATAGATTTCAACATTAATCATAAAAGAACCTTTGAGTAAATAGTTACCGATAATTCAATCCTTCCACCATACAATGTCCCAATTAAATATAAGATATGAAATTATCACAAGTCTTATTTTATTTAATTATATGTATTTCGATCTTAAATGCACAACTCCAAATAATGCAAATTAGAAACTCCTTTCTAATTTCATTCTCGCTTCGCCAAGGACTCATCGGGTTGTCATTTATCGAATCACATAGACATTTTTCTTCTTTTATTAGAAGTGGTAGATTCTTTATCGATCATACATTATCTCCATGTACAACTTATTATACCCAAGCATACCCTTTGATATACCCTAAGGGTCTTAAGGAATAAGTCAAAGTATAACTCATCATACACAAGATACTATGATGATCTCAAGTCCAAGGATCACTAGACTACTATCACTACAGAATTCCTATCGACATGCAAGTAAAACTCCATTAGGTATTCCTTAATGAGCCAACGCTCAAGTGAACTTATTCTCTAATAAGCACCTACATACTTGCTTTTAGTGTTCCACACAAATGATCATGAGATCAATCATCCTCATCCAATGAGCAAGTTAACGATGTACCAATCTATCCGGATTCACTAATCCCCAATTTAGTAATCCAACGATTGGGAACTATTTTAGTTTTAAGCTTTCTAAGAATTTAGATCTCATTAGAATGATCATCATCATTATTCTAAAAGCATTGCTTAAAACTATGGGTTTATCACATATTATAAAACAAAGATCATGTAGATAATTAAAAGCCTTTAATAAATTAATACTTTTATTAATAAATGAATAAGATTGTTACAAAGTATATGCTTTATCATCAAACATGATTGGGCTTGTGTGCATACTACTTTCAAATCAACTCATAGCCTTCATTTATAGCTATATACTTTGTCTTTATCACTAAACCAAAGAACTCTTTCATTGTTTGGAACCTTTCCAATTCATCGCACCATCGCTCAAGATAACGCTTTACCTTAAAGTGGATTTTTCGTCATCTGGTCCGTCTCGAAAAACTTGAGTCTCGTTAAGCCCTCTAGTTTTAATTTAGACCCACCATAAATATGATCACATCCTTAGTGCTTGCTAAGCACTTTAAGATATTTTTCACCGACTCATAGTGAACTTCTCCATAATACGACCGATCAACATCGTGTCTCAGACATTTCATTGCATACATGATTGTCACTCATGCGACTCTCTCTTTTCAGAGAGTCTGTGGGGACTATTAAGAGAGATACACTCCATAGCTCATCAACATGAGACATCTCTTGAGTTTGCCATGCTAAACGACTTTTAGCATCAAATGAATATACGTTCCTTGGGTTAAGTCGAGCATCCTCTTAAATCTATCTATATAGATTTATATCCCCAATTAAGATACTCTTCCAAATCATTCATGGAGGAATGTTTAGACAACTTTATCTTTACCGATCAGTAGCATTGGTATGTCATTCCTCATCCGTAGTATATCAACATATAATACTAGGAATGTCATGATGCTCCTAATCGACCTTTTTTACACACTAGGTTCATTCTTATTTTTGATAAAATCAAACTCTTTGATTGCCTCATCAAAACAAATGTTCCATATTTGAGAAACTTGCTTCAATCCATTTCTCTCGAGTGATCAACACTTACCTCATCAGATGTAATCGGATCATCATCTTCTATGATGTGTACCTCATCATCATCATCCATGATGAATCCATACCTCCTAGGTATCTTCGATACTATTCCGCATTTATGATTCTTGGCCAGGTACAATAGGTCTATCTACAAAAGTTCCTCTTATTCGACTTATAGTATTTTGTGGTTCTTGAACTCTTCAAGATCTATTATCCTCCCACTAGCCCCTTTTAATGATAAACACCTTTATCTTAGAAGGCAAATGTGTTTCGCAACAAACACCTTTTGCTAAGTAGGATTATAGAACATATACCCTAAACTTACTTTAGGATGTCCCACAAATCACACTTGTCAAATCTTGTCCCAAGCTTATCCTTTGAAACCTTTTCACATAAGTTCGACAACCCCTTATCTTAACATTCTTAAGATTAGGAATCCTCCCCGTCCATAACTTTTATGGAGTCTTGGGGAAATGGATTTTGAGGTTACCTTTTCGTAGAGATATGCAGCCATTTCTAGGACATGATCCTGAAGGATACCGGAATGTCAGTAAAATCATTATGGACCGCATCTATGTCCAACAAGGTACGATTTTTTAATTCAGATACATCAATCAATTATTACAGATCGATGTGTCCATTATGAGAAAACCATTTGAGATGATCTAGAAACTTATTGCACAAGTATTTATTCTTTGATCTAATCAAAGAATCTTAATACTTTTGCCAATTTGTTTCACTTCAATTCTTTGAACCTTTCAAATAATTCACACTTGTATTTCATCAAATACATACATTCAACTCTTTGAATGATCATCTCCTTTTCTTATACTAGTTTGTTCAATTTACAAAATAATTTTTCACGTAAGTCAAGTATACAAAATCCATTAAGTAATCTTTCATTTATACAAAACATTATTATTATAAATAGAACAACAATTGTTCTTAATTATAATACCAAAGATTTCATTGTCAACAATAAAATGGAAATAATATTTTTAACAAGAATCGAATACAATAACAACTTATCGACTTAATAGATTTGCTTCGTAGGCATTGCTAAACTATAAGTTTCTATGGCTAATATGGCAACCTTTGCTACATTTCCCCACATATAGATTACTTATATTTTTTTAGCTTTCTACTGCTTGGTCCCTTCATAAATCTATATTTATGATAACCAAAGTCGGTATCCAATACCCAAGTAGAACCTCGACTTAAAGAAAAATTTATTTCAATCATGAACAAAATCAGTATTGTAGAATCAAACTTCACTAAGCTTCTTTGGTTAACCTTCTGCAAGATGCTTCTCGCAGCTTTCTTTCCAAAGGTCCCGGTTTATTGCGTTGGAAGCAAACTCCTTTGCTATCCATATCGCTTTTTGTTCTTATTATCCTTTGTTTTTTCCTTTTCATTTACCTTCTTTGAATCGTTCTTCTTTTCAGAAGATCCTTTGGCCCCTACCAGTAAGACATGGTCTTTCTTGGTTGGAAAGTGACTCTCATCATTTTTCAACATGTTAAGCAAATCAACGAAGCTGATATCTAGCTTGTTTATATGAAAAATTCACAACAATTGTGAAAGGAGTCCGGGAGTGAGTGCAAGATCAAATCTTGGCTCAACTCTCCATCCATGACAAAACCAGTTGTCCTAATCGATCAATCAAATTGATTATGTTAAGAACTTTTGTCTGCATTTATAGTGCCATTGGCCATTCTAGATCGGAAGAGCTCCTTAGATATCTCGATATCTATCGGCCCTACTTTCCTCACCATCAACTACTTGATGTGCGTGAATATAGTAGAGCATCCATAGTTTCATGCCGACGTCAAGCTCGTTACTCATGGATGCGTAGCATGATGCATCGAGCCAATCATGCATCATCTTGCCACTTTCTAAAAGTAGCAATGTCTTCCTCGAGGCATTGTCTCGCAACCATTGCAGGATAGGCGATTATGACATAAGATAGCTTTTTTCACCTATGAGAACTATTCTCAAATTCCTTAACCAATCCGATTAATTGGCCCCGTTAATTTAGCATCTAATATGCTTCGCAAAGATGATAGTAATTTTAGACATTGTAAAATTCAGTAAATGAATTTGTAATTAACAACATTTTAATATACATTCTTTTATTAATTACCAAAATAAATTAGGTCTTGTTTTAAATTGGTATCTCCCACTATTTTCTTCAAACTATATTACCTCACTTATATAGTTCGCAAAATCTAATTAAAGATTTGCTAGTGAGAATAAGGATCCCATTTCAAATGTATATAGCCTTGTGGTGACACAACAAACTATATATAAATAAATAGGTAGACAACTTTTGTCAATTACATCAACTATGCAACTCCTTTTCTTTTGCCTCTTAGATTATTTTGATCAAGTGGTGGCACATCCAATCAAAATTATCCAAGTTAAGTCCCACCTAGCACTCTATATATTCAAAAAGAAAAATATCATCCTTGTGGTGACACAACAAAACAATATTGTTCAATTTTCTTTATAAGCATCAAATGTGATAAATTAACATCTTAAATACTTAATACTTGCCTTGTGGTGACACAACAAACTCATATTAAATATTTAATACTCTATTAATTTTATCATGCTAGAAGGCTTACGCTCGATATTCCAAATATCTTTGAACGCTTAGGACTTAATATAAAATTTTGAGGGGTTTGTTATTAATTTGTCTCATCTTGTTTAGCGCTGCATATATATATATATATAAAATACGCCATTATATTAATTAACATGCTAAGCATGTTTGCATAATATATAATATATATAGTATAAGCATGCACATATAGAATACTATATTTTACCCGGATTGATTATGGACTTTTATTCTAGTTTGGTTCACTAGAGCCACCAAGTGAACCAAAAGGTCAAACCCTAGGGGTGCAAGAAATAATATTTAAATATAACTATTACATTTAAACCCTGCTCCATTACAAACGGGTCTTCAAGCGCTCCTTGTTCCTTGATCTCCAATTTTTCAAAATTAATTCTAACTATTCCTATTACAAAACTAATTAAAATAAATAGAAACCTTGATCGCAAAATAAGGAAAGTACATAGAGAGAGATAGAATTTACATTAAGAAAAAATTAGAGAAGACGAGGTACGCAGAACCCCATTTAATAAAACCCATACATTCATGCATCCAACTAAAATAAAATCCAATCATATCGGGTCAATAGTCCATAATCAATCCCATTTATTATCATACACATCACCATACGCATCAATAAATAACATTCATCTTATGAATAATAAACATTCAATATATATATTGATATCATTTAATGGGCAAAATTTAGTTAGTATAAAATCTAATTTTGAATCAAAATAAACTCCTTTATTTTAATCCAAATTTAAATCAAAATAAAACTATTTTATTTTAATTTATCTAATTTTGAATAAAATAAACTATTTTATTTAAATCAAAAATTTTAATCAAAATAAACTCCTTTATTTTAATTAATTATGGAATCCAATTCCATGTAAAAAAAAAAATATTAAAGGAAACACGGATTATCTTTCCTATTCACAAATAAACTCTTTTATTTTGAATAATATGAAATCTTATTTCATATTTAAATAAACTCCTTTATTTAATGAAACACGGATTTTCTTTCCTATTCACAAATAAACTATTTTATTTTGAATAATATGAAATCTAATTTCATATCTAAATAAACTCTTTACTTAAGGAAAAGATGATTTTTTTCCTATTCACAAATAAACTCTTTTATTTTGAATAATATGAAATCTTATTTCATATCTAAATAAACTCCTTTATTTAAGGAAAAATAGAATCCAATTTCAACTCCAATTAGTTAGCATGGAATCCAATTCTAACTCTAATTAGTTAGCATGAAATTTAATTTTAAAATTAAAATAAACTTTTATTTTTTAATTAAAATAAACTTTTTATTTTAAAATTAAAATAAACTTTTATTTTAATAATAAAATAATTAAGAATAATATATATATATATATATATATATATATATATATATATAATATATATATATATATTATTATAATATATATATATATATATATATATATATATATATATATATATATATATCCTAATATGGTATTTGTCAAATATTACTTAACATAGCCTTGATTTTCGCATGAATGAGTATTTTGAGTATACTTTGAGTATTGTTATACTAAAAGTTCAAGTCATAGCCTATATCCTGTTTCAACTAGAAATCTAAAGTCTTCTTTTTCGAGGTAAGGGTTGTTATTTTATTAGAAAATGATATTATTTCTTCAATATCATTATCTTTGAAATATTGGTTGGAACTTTTTATCAAATTTGGAACTTTTTCATGTTTGGGTTATCTATTCATGAGTTACTATTCACGAGTTACTATTCATGAGTTATTATTTAAGTACTATTCATAAGCGTGAAGATGTTTTTTGTGAAATTTCTATATATTTGTCAATACATTAATTAAAATTATTAATAATGCATAAAGGTTTATTCACGATGCCATCGTTGGGTTTGTAATATTCAAGAACGCAATCAAATTGCATAAAAAGTGCTAAACGTGTAAAATCGAGTTTAAAAATTTTACAAACCATATACCCGGATCACCCTTTATGCACAATTATTAATTAAACGAAAAGATATGAAGAACAAACATACCCTTGAAGATCCGAGCTTCCTCGTGTACAAGTTCACCTCCAATCTTTTTCGCTCAACTTGAATCCACCAGTTTGGTTCCTTCCTTTCGATCAACGTTAGCCACCCATATATGTTGGCCTCTAGAGGTGATCCACCAAGGAAAAATAAAGATTCAAGAAGATGGGTGGTTGCTTAAACCCTAGTTTTTCTATCTCTATAGAAATGAACGACTCTCCAACCATTCGAATTTGTACGTCTTTTGATATCCGATATAAGACTCCTCTTATAAAGATATCGTAACCTTATTTAATAAAATAAGGTATTATTTAATTAAAATCTTTTAATTAAATGGGCTCCCTAATCTTATTAGGGATAATTAATTAAACTCCTTTAACTAATTTTCCTCCTAATCCTATTAGGAATAAATGAGAGTATTTATATTAAATTAATTTCTAAACTCTTTTAGAAATTAAAATAATAATAATAATTGTAATAATATTAATAAGACTCCTCTTATTAATTTATATTTAATATTTCTAAAATATTAAATAATAATATTAAGCTATTTAATTTATTCTATCACCATAGATTAAATTAAATATACATAACATATTATTACGATTATGCCATTAACTTCTTAAATAATTATTCTTCCTTTTATGGTGTGACCCTTTAGGTTCTCCATATTAAACCGGTTGTGAATAAATCAATTAGAATAATTTAATCTTATTTAAATAAATAAATTAAATAATTAATTTATTTAAATAAATAATATTTATTCTACAATAGGATAAGCCTCCCAAGCGATCAACGACTTTCTAGATAATATAGATTTCAACATTAATCATAAAAGAACCTTTGAGTAAATAGTTACCGACAATTCAATCCTTCCACCATACAATGTCCCAATTAAATATAAGACATGGAATTATCACAAGTCTTATTTTATTTAATTATATGTATTTCGACTCTTAAATGCACAACTCCAAATAATGCAAATTAGAAACTCCTTTCTAATTTCATTCTGCCTCGGCCAAGGACTACTGGGTTGTCATTTATCGAATCACATAGGACATTTTCTCTTTATTAGAAGTGGTAGATTCTTTATCGATCATACATTATCTCCATGTACAACTTATTATACCCAAGCATACCCTTTGATATACCCTAAGGGTCTTAAGGAATAAGTCAAAGTATAACTCATCATACACAAGATACTATGATGATCTCAAGTCCAAGGATCACTCAGACTACTATCACTACAGAATTCCTATCGACAGACAAGTAAAACTCCATTAGGTATTCCTTAGCGAGCCACGCTCAAATGAACTTATTCTCTAATAAGCACCTACATACTTGCTTTAGTGTTCCACACAAATGATCGCGAGATCAATCATCCTCATCCAATGAGCAAGCAACGTTTGTACCAATCTATCCGGATTCACTAATCCCCAATTTAGTAATCCAATGATTGGGAACTATTTTAGTTTTAAGCTTTCTAAGAATTTAGATCTTATTCGAATGATCATCATCATTATTCTAAAAGAATTGCTTAAAACTATGGGTTTATCACATATTATAAACCAGCATCATGTAGATAATTAAATGCCTTTAATAAATTAAAACTATTTATTAATAAATGAATAAGATTGTTACAAAGTATATGTTTTATCATCAAACATGATTGGCTTGTGTGCATACTACTTTCAGTATACGGCACTATTCACGAATATGGCACTATTCACCGAAAAATGAAATTTCTTCTTTTTCGTCCAAAATATCTATTATGGATACTAGCTTTGATTGTATCCATGTTTTGATCATTCTTGAATTTTACTCCACTTTGATTACTTATGAAGTATTTTTGAACTTGGATTGTTTAAAATACGAATCCTTAATAATTGTTCTTTTATTTCACTGGATTCGTTTTCTTTGAAATATTTTTCATCATCCTCAGTCCTAAATGATGATATTACTGAATATCTTTGGCCTATAGTGCAAAGATGAATGTTTTCTTGATGAATATCTTTGGCCCGTAGTGCAAAGATGAACAGGTATTGAGATGAACATGACCAACTGATTAATATCTTCTACCCATAGTGCAAAGATGAGCAGTGTTTAGATGAACATGACTAATCGATGAATATCTTTGGCTCAGTAGTGTAAAAGATGAATATTTGATTCCAGATATATATTGATTGATGTTACAGGATAAAATATCGACGATGAACTTTTAAATTCATATATAGAAGATAGTAGTTTGCATTCTCTACTTAACTCTTCTAATGAATTGTTGTTTCCGCTGCAGGTTGTTGATTTAAAACTGGTTGTCTATTGTATTCTATTAGATTTTTCCTTGTTGGAGACTAACGATAATTTGTTGTATATTATCTTAGTCATAATATTCTTTTCTTGGGCTAGTTGAGCTCACCCTTTTCCTTGTTGTTCCATTTTTCTTCTTCTCAGGGGAGAATGTAGCGAGTACTAGTCGGGGTATGGAATGAAGGTTCTAGAGAGAGTTGTTTAGTAGTCCTCACCATTTTTGTAAAATAATGTATCAATAATTATGATGGGGATTTATTTACGTGTGGATATTGTCTAGATGACAATATCTGTATTTAAACTCACAGTTTATATGTTTAATAATAAAGTTGTAGTTATTTCTGTACCATGTATTTGGCGACTCAAAATGGGTTGGTTGGAATGGACCTATTTTGGGGGCGTCACAGTTGGTATCAGAGCTTAGGGATATGATCTCTGGCAGAGATCAGAGAATAGAACTAGGAGGGGAGAGACGAGTAAATGTAGGGATATTATGTGATATCCCTACATTTACTCGTCTAGTGTGTCCTACCTAAGCTTATTTGTTAGTTGGTCAGTATATAGGGATATTATGTGATATAATGATTTCCTTAATTAACCCTTATTTTATGATGAAGATTTGAGAATGTCAATTGAGAATATTAACAGTGGAGTAAATGAGACCGTGGAGATGCTCAGATTTACCAACGAGGAGAACGCAACAATTTGGCAATGTACCTGCTTTGTGAATAACACCACCGAAAGCGAGATGATGAACGAGGGATGTTTAGAAGCTTTTTGCAGTTCATGCAAAATCGACGAGGGAGACTCGTATTCAAAATATAAAGGAGGAAATGATAGCAATTCACGGTGGTCACAACCAAGCAGTTCAAAGAGTTGGGACCACGTAATTGCTGGAAAGCAGGATCCGATCATGGCGGAAACATGGGTCAAGCAAATTACCAAGATATTCGATGTCTTGGGATGCACGGAGGAACAGAAGGTTCCATTCGCCACCTTTATGTTCGCGTGGCGAGGCAGACATCGGTGGGAATCGTGGCGCATCCATCCGGTGCACTCAAAGATGTCATGGGAGACGTTTGAGAGAGCAGTTCAATGACAAGTACTTTCTTGAAAGTATTCATCATATGAAGGAAGTGGAGTTTATTAGATCGAGCAGAATAACATGGCGGTGTCCCAAAGACGAGGCTAAGTTCGCGGAGTTATCCAGTTTGCACCTCATTTGGTGGAGAATGAGGAACGATGACGCGGAAGTTTCGAGAGGTTTGAAACCGGCCAGATACGTCAAGATCTCATTTCTCATAAATTTTTCTCTATTCGGATGTTGTCAAGCGAGGCTCGGTTGTTAGAGCGAGATAACGAGTACGCTCAATCGAGGGACTATAAACTGGATCATATCAAGATAATAGCCATCGTAATAACGATAACCAAACGGAGAAAGAAGAATACGGACAAAGGCGATAACCACTCGGTGGTAATCGTGGCCATGAAAATAGAAAGAAGCGAGTCGAGAGAAGATTTTAAAAGAGGAGATTCAACAACGACCATGTGAAGACGTCGATGCCAAGAGGAACCTGGTTCCAAGGAGAGAGAAAGACCACCGGTTGTATGTTACAAATCATGGGAAAGAGGGACATATCGCCCAAACCGCCCACAACAGTTTAAGGTATGCTATAATTGTGGAAAAGAAGGACATATCGCCGAGATTATGACGATATCGAAACCCAGATCCCAATGGAATGGTGACTCAAAAGATCGTCCCGTAAAAGTCAAAGTCAACGATTCTCGGAAGAGTGTTTGTCGTGACCCAATCAAAATGCGAGGAACCCGAACGGTTAGCACGGGTTAGTTAATTATAAATTCTTTACAAGTTTATACCTTACTAGATACCTGGTTCTACCCATTCTTTTATCTCTTGCTTGCGGCCAACGCTTGAACTTGACTATGGAGAAATTAGACTTTGTCCTATTTATGGAGACTCAGTTAGAGAAACTTTCATTACATCCGTTGTTTAGAAATCTTGCTTGATTCAGTTGGCACTATCACATTACCCGTTAACCTTATTTCTATAGAGATATTTGCTTTTAATGTGATTTTAAGGTTAACTACTCATCATGCCGAAATTGATTACTTTCGTAAGGTTGTTAGTTTTCATATTCCTAAGCAAACCTGTTATTCAATTCAAGCAATCAAACCATTGTAGTCAAACATTTTCATATCAAGCCATGAAGTCATTCGTTTATTATGGATGTCAAGTTTTCTTAGTCCCGTGTATGGATTTGAATAAAGACACGCCGATTTGAATAATATTTCTGTTGTTATTAATTTTTCCGACGTATTGCATCAAGAATTTCTTGGTTTACTCCCAAAGACCGATATTAAATTTTGTATCGACTTTGAACCCAGACAAAACTCATTTCAAAAATCTCATATCGAATGGATCCTATTGAACTTCGTGGAGTTAAAATTCAACTATAAAATTTGGTACCGAGCCTTTATCCGGTGACTTCCTTTGTGGAATACACCAAGCCGCACTCTCGTAGGGGACACCATATATTCGTGCGATAGTAAACCGATAGGTGTCATTGTAACGCATATCCAAGGTTGGGATATGAGTCACAATTGAGAACAACCTAAAGTCAGTAATCGAAATACGTAGCTTTCAGGCTTAGTTGGTTATTATCGGAGATTCGTTGAAGGATATTTTGAATCGCTATTCCATTAACGCAAATTGACTCGTAGAGATACAAAATTCGAATGGAGCAAGGAATGTAGGAAGAGCTTCAAGAACTCAAGAGGAGACTCATTTCAAAGACATGTTTCGACAATGCCATCCCGGAAAAGTTTAACGTGGTAGCCGACGTGTTGAGTAGAAGATCGTATACAAGACACGAGTACGATATTGTCAAAGACTCATTTCAGATAATTTACAAATAATAGAGATGGAGATGAAAACTCTAGGTACCCACGTGATGATATACGAGTATAATCGACTTTAATCGATAAAGTTAAAGTCGTCAAGCTACACAATCAAGTCGATGAATTTAAAGAAGGAGGTGCAAGAAGTTGTTATTTCAAAAGCGAGAATCGGTGAGGTGAGGAAAGCTCAAACCTTCGATTTATTAATCCATTTGAAATTCTCGATCGAATAGGAAGCGTGTGGCCTATAGACTCGCTTTTACCGCCAAGTATGACGCATGTTTATAACATTTTCACGTATCAATGTTACGTAAATATGTGGACTAACCGAACCACGCATTGAGTTAGAACCGGGCGAGATAGCCAAGACTTAACGCACGAGGAGGTATCTGTCAAGATCTTGGATAGAAAGAACATGTCCTATGTACTGAGAGGTTATACCACAAGTTAATGTTTTGTGGAGAAACCATGCTATTGAGGAAATGACACGAGTTGGAAACGAAAATGAAAGCGAGGTATTCTCATCTTTTGAAACACCAGTATCGTACGCCAATTTCGAGGACGAAATTTCATAAGGAGGGAGGTTGTAAGACCCCAAATTATTAATAAATGAAATTTATTTTCCTCTATTTATTATTTTGAAATAGTAAGGGTTGATTTGATTAATGTGGATAGTTATGGGTAAAATACGCAAATATTTCGAATAAGCAAGTGGTTATAAAATATTCATTATTGCCGGGGAATATTCGTTTGGTCGTGGAATATTCTCATTTGCTTGGGAAAATTCGTATTTACATGATCTTTTGTGGACCCCATAACTAAAAAGCGATTGGATGAAGAAAAACGACAAATATAAGTTGTTTAAAAATAACTACAGTAGTTATTACAGATTAATCTTTGTTAAAATACTCGGTGGTTAAAAAACAAGAAGATTACCTTAGATTGCATTGCACCAATTATTGATTCTTACGTAAGAAGGCACTACTCAATAATGGTTACGGTAATTCTTCGCTCAAAGATTTTATTGATTTAATAATTCTTTGCGTTGATATTTTATATTGTTGTTGTTTCAATAATTGTCATTACACAAGATTTTCATTATCAAAGCAATAATTCATATTATCTGAATAATATTATTAGATAACATTATTGGCAATGTCTAGAAAGTTACATCTAAGGAGAGGTTTGGTCACCTAATCAAGGCTACCAAAGAAGGAGAAATTCTTATTGAAAGCCCCTCTTCCTCGAACTACCTGGTTGTCAAGATCTTGTGATTCTGTAATATTATTTGTGAATAATTAATTATTGATTTATATGATGAGGAAAATATTGATTTTGATGGAGAAAATTTTTAAAATGACAATTATTGAAAATTAATATTTTATCTTTTTCTGATAAAATAATTCATTTAAATATATTATTTTAATAATATATTAACGGTGATATTCTTATAATGAATGTGGGATATATGAGTATATGAGGAGGAAGAGTATTTTTGTGGCATTAAATGTTTAACACATATTTTGTGTGTTGGTGGACACAATTATTGACCGAAATTTGATTATAGCTTGTAAAATCGCCCGTTTGTGGATTTCGGTTAATTTCTGTTTGGAATTTGGAAAAACTTCCTTCTGAAAAGTTGTAGATAATGGAATTTCCTATGGAAAGTTGTGAGTTTCAGATTTTTCTGATAAAAGGGCTATTTATTATGAATTATTGAAGTTCCGAAGCTCCGAAATAATTAATTTTTGGAAGTTTAAATTATTTTAAATTAGAAAAACGTTTTTGTCATTTTTGAAACTCATTTAACATGTGATTAGGAGACTGAATTCAGATTGTTAGTGTGCGTATGAAGTTGTGGAAAAATTATAATATTAATTTATTAAATTTTCTACTTTAGTGTTCTAAGCATTTTCCTATAAATAGGGTGCTTAGGTTAGAATTGAAAATCATACCGTAAATCAAGTTTTCTCTCTATATTATCGAACGTATTCTTGTGAGTATTTTGAGTATACTTTGAGTATTGCTATACGGTGCAAGTTCAAGTCATAGCTTTATATCCAGGTGTTTCAACTAGAAAGACTTGTCTTTCGAGGTAAGGGATGTTATTTTATTAGAAAAATGATATTATTTCTTCAATATCATTATCTTTGAAATATTGGTTGGAACTTTTATCAAATTTGGAACTTTTTTCATGTCGGGGTTACTTATTCATGAGTTACTATTCACGAAAGTTACTATTCATGAGTTACTATTCACGAGTTACTATTCACAGTAGTATTATTCATGAAGCGTGAAGATGTTTTTTTATGAAATTTCTATCTTTTGGTGTCTGAGTTACTATTCACGATTACAAGACTATTCACAAAATCTGACTATTCACCGAAAAATGAAATTTCTTCTTTTTCGTCCAAAATATCTATTATGGATACTAGCTTTGATTGTATCCATGTTTTGATCATTCTTGAATTTTACTCCACTCTGATTACTTATAAAGTATTTTTGAACTTGGATTGTTTAAAATATCTGAATCCTTAATAATTGTTCTTTTGTTTCATTGGATTCGTTTTTTGAAATATTTTTCATCATCCTCGGTCCTAAATGATGATATTATTGAATATCTTTGCTTTGAAGTGCAAAGATGAATGATTTCTTGATGAATATCTTTGGCCCGTAGTGGAAAGATGAGCAGTGTTGAGATGAACATGACTAATCGATTAATATCTTTGGCCCGTAGTGCAAAGATGAGCAGTGTTTAGATGAACATGACTAATCGATGAATATCTTTGGCTCAGTAGTGCAAAGATGAATATTTGATTCGAGATATATATTGATTGATGTTACTGGGGGATAAAATATCGACGATGAACTTTTAAATTCATATATAGAAGATAGTAGTTTGCATTTCTACTTAACTATTCTAATGAATTGTTGTTTCCAATCGCAGCTTATTGATTTAAAACTGGTTGTCTATTGTATTCTATTAGATTTTTTCCCTGTTGGAGACTAACGATAATTTGTTGTATATTATCTTAGTCATAATATTCTTCTTGGGCTAGTTGAGCTCACCCTTTTCCTTGTTGTTCCATTTTTCTTCTCTCGGGGCGAGAATGTAGCGAGTACTAGTCGGGTATGGAATGAAGGTTCTAGAGAGAGTTGTTTAGTAGTCCTCACCATTTTGTAAAATAATGTATCAATAATTATGATGGGGATTTATTTGCGTGTGGATATTGTCTAGATGACAATATCTATATTTAAACTCACAGTTTATATGTTTAATAATAAAGTTGTAGTTATTTCTGTACCATGTATTTGGCGACTCAGAATGGGTTGGTTGGAATGGACCTATTTTGGGGGCGTCACAATATTAATGTAATCATCAATGGTCATGACTATACCGAATAATTCCTGGTCATAATCATACCAACAACTGCGCACCAATGAACTACAGGCCAATGAGGACTTTTACCACATCATTCGTCACATTGCGGTCATGATTATACCGAATAATCCCTGGTCATAATCATACCAAGTCCATCTATGCACGTAAGCCAAAGATGACTTTTAACATAATATAAGCATGAGGATGATGATAATTCAATAAAACAAGTTCAAGAATAAATTTTAAGGATTTATAAGTTAATTTATCCTGAACTCAATAACGTTCAAATTGTCAACATAATACTGCTTTGTGGAATAAAATTCAAGAATGCTCAGAAGAATATTTCCATGAAAAGATACTGGATGAAGCGCAAATATCAAGGATATTTCACTAATTTCATGGAGTATAGAAGCCAAAGCTTTAACCAACTGAGTATAAAAGAATATATGAAATTGCAAATGGATTTTCGCCCGCCATGCGGTAATCCACGTAGACAGATCATTTCCATAATTTAATAAGGAATGAATACGAAGGATCATTCACCATGCATGTGGTAATCCACATGATAAAAGTTATTCCAATAGAATAATAAAGAATGGAATAATGTAAGGATTCACCACGCAATACGATAGACTGCGATAGACAAAGTTATTCCCAATGTAATAATAAATAATGGAACAGTCCCACAGAAGCGCACAAATAGGATATTCGGCGTAATTATAAATAATGGAAATCAGTCCCGCGTAAACGCACGCATGTGATATTTCGATAGAATAATAAATAATGGAACCAAGTCCCACAGAACGATGTATGTGATATTAAAGCGTAATAATAAAAAGCGGAATATTAGAAGAATTTCACCATGTATGCGGTACTTTATATAAACAAAGTTATTCCAACAAAATAATAAGAATGGAATAATGAAGAATTTCACCATGTATGCAAAGATTTTGCATAGGCAGAGTTATTCCACATAATAATAAAGAATGGAATAACAAAAGAATTTCATCAAGTATAGGGTATCCAGCGTGATACAAAGTTATTCCAATGTAATAATAAAGAATGGAATAATGAAGTTCTCTTCATGAATAAGAAAGAAAGAATACCCCTTACGAGAGTACAACAAATAATATCCCCTACCTTAGAAGAAACCTGGATATTGGAGTAGTGAAGTAGCGTAACACTTTTCTTCTTTCTCTATAGTTTCTCTCTCTAGAGTTTCAAATTGAATTCGTAAGAAATAATGAAGGAATGAGCTTCTATTTATAGGAGAATGGACTGAATAGTAACTAATTCATGAACGGTCCAGATTGATTTACTTTTAAACGGACGGTCCATATTGGTTTAATATTAAAACTTAAAGCAACGGTCCATACTGATTTACTATTAAAACATTAAACCAGTGATCCATATTGATTTACTATTATATCTTCAACCAACGGTCTGAAAAATTAGCACATCTCCTCATGGAATAATATTGTACCAAATAATGATTTGGACCGAAAAGAAATATATCTTACGGGTGAATAGTACCCCGTGAATAGTAACTCGTGAATTGTAACTCATGAATAGTAACTCATGAATAGTAACTCGTGAATAGTACTCCGACACGAAAAGTGTCCTGAATACCCGATTGAACAATATAACCTCCAGACATCAATTATACTAACACAAATAAGTCCAACACAATGGAACTATAAAATTCATCTTTAATCAACACGAACTTATTCATCATTAATATTATAATTCACAATATTTAACAACCATGTCGTTCTCAGGAAAGAGGGGGCTTTCCGATATGGATTTCTCCTTATTAGCGCGTAATTAGGTGACCAAACCTATTCTTGACAGAACTTCTAGACATTGTCAATATTGCAAATAATAATATGAATAACTTTGTCATCTCAATTATTGATTTAATAATATAACGTATTATGCAAATGATACTGTAACAATAATTGAATCAATAATATGAGAGATATGATGCGAAGTAATTATCGTAGTAATAATTGAGTATAATCGAGTGACTTCTCACGAAGCATCAATAATCAATACCGTGTGTTACTACGCAACCAAGCGTATTCGTACTTTTACTACTAAGGGTAGTTCAACATTTTAATCAGTAACACCTCTCGCCGTTATTTTTTTATAGAAAGATATTTTTGTCATTTTCTAACTACGACAATACTTGGTTGTGGGGTCCACTAATGATTCTCATTGTCCGCATTTAATATTCCTTGTTAAAACGAATATTCCGACCAATTAAATATTATTATATAACCACTTGCTTACTTTGCAAAATTTATAAATATTACCCACAACTATAACATTATATCAAATTCACACCATAATATTCAAAAATATATTTCGAGAAAATTATTCTTTATTCATAAAAGTTGGGGTCTTACAATTTTGGTTGTATTGATGATTACATGATGTCTATCGCATGTGGATATTGTGTAAGTATGTCATAGTAAATTGAAATATGGCTATGTCTATATTAGTGCTCTTGGCTACTTTTCTGTGATATGTAAACAATCTTGCATGATGGTGGTAATTAGATGAAGTGTTAAATGAAGTTAGGATCCCATTATTTCCAGATTTGATTCATTACTGTATTATTCTTGATTCAGTCATTATTTGCAATTAGAGTAATTCACAATTATAATCATTAGTTTAAGCATATTAATATAGTGATTTAATTGATGCATAGTGGTTTAAATTAGACATATTTCCATGTAGATCGATACTCGACTTACTCTGTATTACTTGTTGACGCATGTATACTTGCATGAGTTAGAGCTCTTTTGTTAGAACTAAAAAAGAGGCAACAAGTTTTTGGCGTCGCTGCTGGGGACTGGCGTTTAAATTTTTATTATAATCATTAGTTTAAGCATATTAATATAGTGATTTAATTGATGCATAGTGGTTTAAATTAGACAACTTTCCCTGTGGATCGATACTCGACTTACTCTGTATTACTTGTTGACGCATGTATACTTGCATGAGTTAGAGCTCTTTTGTTAGAACTAAAAAAGAGGCAACACTAGACCATGAAGTTCTTTAGGGAATACGTCAGGAAATTTATTAACAATAGAAATATCATTCAAATATGATGTATTTTTGTTTAAATCCGTGACATGGGCTAAGAAAGCTTGACATCCATTTTTCAATAAACGAATGGCTTTATGGCTTGATATGATAGTGATTGACTTTAGTGGTTTGGTTACTTGAATTCGCATAATAGTTTAGTTAGGAATATGAATGCTAACAACCTTACGAAAATAATCAATTTTAGCATGATGAGTAGTTAACCAATCAATCCCTAAAATCAAATTAAATAAAAGTATTTTTAAAGAGATAAGATCGACAGGTAATGTGAGGGTACCGATTTGAATCAAACAAGATTTATAAACAGTAGATGTAATGAAGGTTTCTCCCAACGAATTTTCAACAGATAAGTCAAAGTCTAATTTCTCTGGAGTTAAATTTAAACGTTTATCGCAAGTAGGTAAAATAAAATAATTGGTAGAACCGGTATCAAATAAAGTATAGACTTCACAAGAGTTTATGATTAGCTTACCCGTGATAACTTCATCCGGGTTCCTCATTTTTTGGGAGGTCACGACAAACGCTCTCCTTTGAACTACTGGCTTTGAATTGTCTGGGACGGCCTTTGGTGTCTCCATTCCAGCTGGACTTGACTTAACTACACGACAAAATCAGGCTAGGTGACATTCTCTTCCGTAATTAAAACACGCTTTGGGTTTCTGCGTACAGTTTGGACTGTTGTGTCCCTCCCCTCAGCATTTATAGAATATGACCGGTGGTCGTTCTCCTTCCTTGAAAACAGGTGCTGGTGATGTTGTCTTTCCATTATTGTTGAATCTCCTTTTTTTGAAATTTTCACTTCTATTATCTTGGCCAGGATTATAACCGAAGTGGTTACCATTTCTAGCATGTTGATTTCCTCCACGTTTGTTGTCACTGCTTCGATAACTGCTACCACTGGTATTATTATTTTGCCGGATGCTATCTTTTGGTTGGACTGACTCATTATCGCGCTCCAATAACTGAGCCATATTCACAACATCTGAATACAAGCAAAGTTTGTGAGAAATGAGGTATTGACGTATTTCAAGTTTCAAACCTCGCAGAAAAATTCGCGTCATTCACTCCTCATTATCAACCAAATGGGATGCAAACCGGGATAACTCAGAAAACTTAGCCTCGTATTGCAATACAGTCATATTGTTTTGCTCCAGCTTGATAAATTCTACCTCCTTCATGTGATGAATACTTTCAGGAAAGTACTTGTCGTTGAACAATTCTTGGAACTTCTCCCAAGATATCTTCAGTGCGGCAGGATGAGTACGTTCTACAGATTCCCACTAATGATTTGCCTCTCCTCGCAACATGAAGGTGGAAAAGGGAATCTTTTGCTCCTCGGAGCATCCCAAGACAACAATAATCTTGGTGATCTATTTAATCCACGTCTCTGCCTTAAGTGGTTCTGGCTTTCCCAAAAACTCCGGTGGTCCCAACTCCTTGAATTGCTTAGCGGTGACCAGCCGAGAGTGGCCAGTGTTTCCACCTGCATTTTGAATAGGAGTCTCTCTCTCCTGATGTTGCATGAATTGTAGAAAGCTCCTAAACATCACGCCGTTCATCATTTTATCGGTGTTGTTGTTTACATGAGGATTATTTCCTTCTTGATGCATATTATCTTGGTTATTGATCATCAGTGACTCAACGATCTCATGTGCTCCATTGCTTATCTCAACATTTTCAGATGCCATTTTTTAACACTGCCACAAAACAAGGGTTAATTGACATGCCACATATTATCCCTATATTCTGACCGACCAATTAAATAACAAATAAGCTTAGGTAGGTCATACTAGCGAAGGATTTACATGTCTCTCCCCTTCTAGTTCTAGCCTCACATCTCAGCCAGGGATCATATCCCTAAGCTTTGATACCAACTATGACTCGCATCCAAGACTTGGATAGTACCTCACAATGATACCTATCAACTTGCCACCGTTATTCACGACGTCCCCTACAAAAAGTCTAGCTTCAGTGCATCCCATGACTTAGAAGTCACCAGATAAATGCTCGGGACTCTTTACTTATGGCTTTAATACCAACTATGACGCCCCCAAAATAGGTATACACAACCCATTCTGCGTCGCCAAATGTGTGGTACAAAATTTAGATACAAACTTAATTATACAAATATAGTGTAAAATACAACAAAACATAAGCTGAGAGTTTTAACACGAATATTGTCTCGTAGACAATATCCAAACTCAAATGGAGTCCTCATTATAATTATTATCACACTATTTTATAAAATAGTGAGGACTACTACATCCACCATCTCGGACCATCACTCCATTCCCCGACTAGTTCCAGCTATATTCTCATTTCCTGAAAAGAACAATGAAAGCAAAGGGTGAGCTCAACTAGCCCAGTAAAGCATATTATGACTAAGATAATGCAGAATAAATTATAGTTAGCCTTCAACAGTGTTAAACTGATAGAATACAATAGACAATAAATTTAACTACAGCGGAACAAACAATCCATTAGAAGAGTCAAGTAGAGCATGATATCTACTATCTTCTATGATTTAAAAGTTCATCATCAATATTTTATCATTCAGAATACACATTTTCAATAAATAATCAACATCACTGAATTATCCATGCACTACGGGCCAAGGATATTCATTAGTATCACATCCACGAATTATCCATGCACTACGGGCCATGTGACAACCCGACTTTTTATAAGCTATTAAAATAGGAATTTAATAATTAAAATTCTTATTATGAGATGTTTTAAGTTTGAGTATGTATATATACGTGCTTATATATTTTGAAATATGTGTTCTCGGTGTGAAAGAAATATATATTCATATATCGGGAAAGTGAGGTTTAATAGTTAAGTCATTTATCAAGAAATTAAAGGAATCTTGTAATTAATCTTAAATATTTATCAATTAAATAAATATTTTAAATAATTTATTTATTGAGAAAATAAATAATTTATGAAATTGTGGTATACTAATTTAGTTACATGTGTATGGTAATTAAATTAAAGCAAAGGTAAATTTTATTCTTTGAGGATTTAATTTAATGAAATATTTAAAATAAATGAATGGGTTAATATTAAAGTAAATAAATAAATTAAATAAAGTGATGTTTCTAATTTATTAATTAAATTAGATATATGAAATTATTTATTAATTATAAGTATAATTGTGACGCCCCCAAATTCGAGTATCTTCCAACCCGACAGATGGTGCTCCACGATACTATAATTCATACAGTCATTCCATTGAGATAACAACAAAATGAGTGTAATTACTTTATATTCTTATTACATTAGTAATAAATCATTTCCCATGTTCATAAAACGAATACATTCTTGGTTCTTCATAAGTATATTACATACAAATACACTAATCTATTACAGAACGATTAATTGTCCATCTTAGCCTTGCCTTTATCTCTCTTAGAACACTCAGTTCGTTCGGCTTTAGCTGAAAACATATGGTTCAAGCAAGAATTAGCATAACTAGCTCAGCAAGTCTAACAAGTAATCATATGAATATCACATTGAGAATCATATGCTCAGCTTATATAACAGAATAATTAACTACGAAGCACTATGAAACATTTGAATAGTACTTCTCATTTCATAACGACGATTCGAAAGTATATTTATAATAGCTTAGGAATTCTGAACCGGTCAAAAGACCATGAACATACTCTTTCCATTTTCATTCATGAAAAGGACATCTGGCACTAAAGCCATCCATCCGACTATATTTACGAGTACATCTAGGTGATCAGCCTATAGTACCCTATGTTGATCAACACTCTTCCGTTAAACGTATTTACGTTTAACATTTGGCAACCTCGCGTGCCCATCGAATAATCGATGAAAATACTTTTATTTGTTCATAGACAAACTTATCTTCACATCTATACCAAATACTTGGCATAGGATAACATTGACAGTTCTATATCGAAAGACTTGTAAACAAATCAATCTAGCTCTTAAGAATAGTCTAGCCGAGTTAATACTGGCATCGACCCTTTCATAAAACAATTCATGCATCTCATAACATGAATCACTAAAAACATGACTAACACGAAGGTTAGACAATGGTTAAGAAAGACTTGCCTTCAGCGTCTGCTACAGAAAAATTACTTTTCCCTTCAGTCTTTATGATACAACACATAATCACATAACATACCACATTAGATCATGAATAAACATACATGATTCCTAATGAATCTTACCATTCTTCTCAATCTAATCATATATTAGATTGTTTATTATTGGTTTCGGCTTGCCGTTTACATCGTTCTTACCAACTTCTTTCTCTTCTATGTTGTAAGTGGATTAACTTTATTAATACCACTCGTTTGCATTAATCACCTTTCCTCATGGCTTACTAACGTTCTTACGTAATTAATCGAAATTTGATCGTCATTGATTAAGTACACTTATTGCATATTGTTCACGTTTACATAATATTTAACAACTTTTAGTTGTAACTCTCAACGTTATTGTCATCATCGAAGATGCTACTTTAATTTAATCAATTAACTATCTTTCATTTTGTACACTTAATCACACTTATTTCCTTAATAAAGTCAGTTCGACTTACTATATTTCATTACGACTTGTTAACGTTCTTACGTTTTTAACCGACACTCGCTCATCATTGGTGAAGTACCAACCTTGAACATCATTCACGGTTTACTTATTACACTCTTGCGTTCTTCGTTTAATTATGGTTAAACCATACTTAATCTTCTAACGTTATCACTCTATAAGGGATTTAAAGTTAGCCTTATTATGTATATTAAGTACATTCATGTCTTACTTATTGTTTACCATCAATTTAGAATTAAAACCTAACTTGGTCAATAATTTATATCGCCGGCAGGGCTATGGCTTATGACATCTTTTTTGTATAGTATATGCGGCAAGGCCACTCTCTGTGGGTTTTTCCTGACTACCGTGGGTGAATGAGTTCATGCACTAATCTTCGTGCACATTTGAGTCTCCGCATATTCTGGTTTCTCTCACCATATACTGGCGCATGGCAGGACAATTTAACACTGGTCAAGGGTGTTGCGGTGCCTCCCCTGTGCACCAGATAGTTATGACAGTTGGTTTTTCCAACGAACTTCTCGGCTTCATAACTTATTCGTTTTACATCCGAATTGTCCCATTCGAAAGTCTACAACTCACAAATTATATACTATAGGTGTTCATATAAGAATTTTACATTTTTAAATCCATTAACTCAGAATTCACCTTTTTGGTTCATTTTGAGCGTTCATTTATCGTTTTCTAGAGTTCAATACTCATTTTCTTCGTTATAAGTCGAAATTCAATGATTCTCGATTCCACAACTCTTGAATACCCTATCTCACGTATTAACATTTAAAACCAACGTTTTCAAGTCACACGGCAACTTTTGACCCTTAATCCGAGATTTTTACGTTTTCGACGTTTAACGTCTATTTTCGTAAAAGTAGCCATAACTTTGTTACTCGTGTTCTATAAGCCAAATCAAATGGAACACTCAATTGATTCATTATCTCCATCTTAACCAAGCAAGATGCACATACCTTAGCTATGATGGTTTTTAATTTGTCCATCAACAACTACGTTCTCGTTCATTACTTTCTACGGTTTTTAGCTTACGTAATCATTACGCTTTCGTTTAATCATGACTTATAAATGATTTCATTATTAATAGTCATCCTTATTCCTCCTTACTAACATGATCCACCAATCTACGATTCTCTACGAGAAAGAAATCAAAAAAGATGAAGACTAACGTTAATAAAATATTACCTTTTTCGTACTTCGCATTCTTGCTAAACTTCTTTTGTTTTGCTTCAAAGTAGGTTGATCACTTGTTTTTAGCTCTTTCTATCTCTCAATATATGTTGGCTAATATTTGTAAACTATCAAATGAGCTAGCCAAGCTTCTATTTATAGGAAACTCAAATGGAGGGCATAAGGGTCATTAATCCACCCACCTCCTTAATCACCTCCTTACTATTCCTTACTTAGTTATTAAGCTAACTTGGCCATCACACTCTTTACTTGGCCATTAAGCTTACTTGATCACCACACATACTTAGCCATTAAGCTTACTTGCTAATCACCTAGCTTATCTCTTGTTTGCTCATCACATTTACTTAGCTACCAAGCATAAGCACATTACTTAGCCTCCAAGCATAAGCACTTTACTTGGTCATTAATTAACTTATCCTTTGCTTAGCCACCAAGTACTTTACTTGTTCATCACACATAAGCACTTTGTTTAGCCTTTACATATCTTGCTCATTACACAAATTACTTGGTCATCACACCAAATCCTTGATCTCCAAGATTAACCATATAATCATGGGTTGCTCCATGGGTCACCCTAATCCATTGGATTCTTACTTTGGGCTTTTAGCTTAATTAACTTAACTTATATTTGGGCTTGTTCATTAAATCATATTGGACTTATTCATTCCTATACTTGGACTTGTATAAATTCTAACCAATACTACAAGTCCATTACATATGGCTTAAAGCCTTAAGATGTATTCTATATGTATTATTATCGTATTCTAACTCGTATACTAATTCATAATATACGATATACCATCATTCATACATACTCGTATAATACCTCGTATCATACTAGTATTCATTACCTCGCACAATACCTTCATATTATATGATCATTGCTTTAATTTATTATACGCATTTCATTTCCTTCTCAGAAAACCACTTTCCCTAACCGTTAGGTTTTAAGTCCGCAGGCGAAAAACTGTGTTTGCCATAACTGAAATATTATTGGATATTCCATCTCACCTCGATATTCTATCGTTACGTATTCCTCGGAAGTTCAAAAATAATTCCCGAGCAGAAATGCGTGAATAGTGTTTTTCGGAAAATTTCTCGGGAAGCTTTTATTTTCGTCTTGGAAATTTAAACACTTTAATTCTATCAGGTAGCAAAAATACTACGACGTTCCGACATATCTAGGTCATATAATGACCTTCAATTAGCTTACTCTCATAAATAATCAATTAAGTTTATTTAATCCACATAATCAAATAAAAATTTAATTCTCCTAAAAATCTGATTTTCTCGGGCATTACATTCTTCCCCCCTTATAAGGATTCTGTCCCCAGAATCTCGTTATAATTACATAACCAAATGAGGAAAACTTTTCCATCATTTTAATCTCGAGTTCCCACAATGCTTCGTCGACATTGTGGTTCCTCACCTTCACCTTCACTGAAGGTATTATCTCATTTCACATGACTTGTCCCTTCCTATCAATAATCTGAGTAAGAAGTTAATCACTTACTAACACATTACGCTATCTTCCTTTTATTAGTTCTTCTTTTAACTCGGTTTTATTTGGAACTCAAATTCCTCCTTTAAAACGAGATGATACTTGATCTTCTCTTCATCCTGCATTCTCTTCTTTATTCGCTTACGTTTCTTGTTACTTAGTTGTACTTCCTTGACTCGTTCCATTTTTCGTGGATTGAGTCTTCATTAAGAATGACATTTCTACCTTTTCATTTTGTAATTTAACTTCTAACTCTGTTCTCACCGTCTCTGTTATTAACTTATTCTGAGTCGTTAAAATTGATAGCTTTTCCTTACCCTTCCTACTTAACGCGTCAGCTTCTACGTTTACCTTCCCTGTATGATATAAGATATCCCAGTCATGATCCTTTATCAATTCTAACCACTTTCTCCACCTCATATTCAACTCCTTTTGTGCGAAGATATATTTCAAACTTTTACAGTCCTTGTATATCTCACACTTCTCCTCGTATAAATATTATCTTCCGATATTTTTTTTTCCAAAAACTACAGCTGCCAATTATAGATCACAAGTAGGATAGACCTTCTCATAATCCATTAACTGGAGTGATGCATACACAATGACCTTGCCATGCTACATGAGCACGCCATCTCATCATCCATGCGAAACATCGAGATACACTACAAAATTCCCCGTATCATCTGATAAAGACAATGCAGGTGCCTCACTTAACCTTCCTTTTTAGTTCCTGAAAACTATTTTTTTCCCTTCTCATTCCCATCATACTTATCAATAACAAATCTGTCTATGTTTTAAGCTAAAATTCACACGTAGTGAATTCCATATCCAACTTCTCCCTTCGTAGTGATTAAACATTATCTTTACATGTTCTACGTAATCTTCTTGCGTCTTAGAAAGACTAGAATATCACCAATAATCATTATGACACACTCGTCCAAATATTATTCGAACACTCTGTGACGCTAATGGTACTTTCAACCATAGGACCTCACAAGAGTACCTATCAATTTGCCACCGACTTGCTCGGCACCCCCAACGTAAAGTCTAACTTCAATGCATTGGTCAACCCTAATTGACATAACCAAAAACTCGTGATAACTATACCGAGTTCTAAATGTCGTCTTAGGTACATCCTTCCTCCTTAATTTCAACCGACGATACCCCGTACATAAATCTATCTTAGAAAAATTCTTTGCCCCTTTCAACTGATCAAATAGATCATCGATCCTGGGAAATGGGTATTTATGCTTAACCACTAACCAATTAGTCATATATTTGACTTACGCATTAGTTTACTTAACTTTACTTCTTAGGGTTCGCGTTCTTTCAACCTAAGTTTAAACGACCTATTTTCATTACCGGCTTATAGCTTCATGACATACGGAGATGTCTTACTTAATACGTTCATTATCTTTGATGATTTACGTTCTTATCTTCTTCTTATTACTTCTCTAGGATTTAGCACACATCGCTTCTCTGCTAGTAGTCCATATGGTACTCTGAGTGGTTTCCCACAAACAACTAACAAACAAGTTCTCGTCTCATCTACACTGCCATCACAGTGAGTTAGATCGGCTAGCCGATTTCATATATATACCTTCGCTCTCTGAAGGAATTGTTTAGCCCAGCTCCCATATGTCAACCATCAAAGGTTATGATTGTACCACAACCTAAACTTATCTTAACATCCATCTAAATTGCGTCATAATTTAGACAACAAGAAAGTTCCGGTGATCTATTACAGTAAATTACTACCTTGAGTTTTCTTAAAAAAAACTGAAGATTCAGACTTTTCCATAGACAATTTATTAAAGTTCTATGGTTAATCAACCCATTCATACTGAGAATTACTTCAAATTCTCTTAACTTTATCGGTACTTATCTACCGATACCCGCTTACCTTTCTTTTTCATGAAACCATTTCCACGAATATATTCAATGAAAGTTATTTCCTCATTATCTACCTTAACATTTAAAGGTATTTATAATCCTTTCGGGAATGAACTTAATCACTTAGCAAAGCCAAATGCTATAAAAGAAAGGTAGCACTCCAATCAAACAGCACATAAGCATTCATTGTATTGATTGGAATGATATATGTTACTACATCTGCTGATGCAATCGCATCTTGGACCGTCATATTAAAAGTACGGGCCATATGTCTACCCGACGATGGTGGTTCAGTGATGTCTAACTTACCACTACTAACACCCTTACTTTCTTCTAACCCCTTCTTTGGGCAATTTCTTACCATGTGTCCAAAGACCCACATACATAACAACTATGGTTTTTCTTAGTATTAGGACAATTGGGTGATATATGACACTTATGTCCACAGTTATAACAAACTGATTTCCCTTTCAGACAGACTCCTAAATGAGTCTTTCCACATTTCTTACATATTTCCATCCTACATTTAGGATCCCCTTGTCCTACTCCAGTATTCCCGAAGTTAAGATTCTTTCTTATTGGCATACTGCCACTACCACTGGCATTCTCTGCCTTGGTTCCTCCCTCTCCCTTGCTCTTATTCTTTTTCTCTTTGTGGTATTGGGTTAACGCCTCACTACCACTCTCCACTATAATCGCCTTTTCCAGAATGGTCCCCTAGGAAGCACTCTGGAAAGCCAAAATTCTGCTATAGAGCCAAGGTTTTAGGCCTTGCTCAAACCTACGTGCCTTTCTATCCTCCGTGTCCACTTGTTATGGAGCAAACCTTGCCAATTCATTGAATTTGGCCGCATATTGGGGAACCATCATGTCCCCTTGTTTAAGTTCTAGAAACTTAATCTCCATTCGCCCTTGCATGCTAGTAGGAAAATAGTTCTCGAAGAATACCTTCTTGAACTGTTCCCATATAACCACCCCCGTTCTAGCCCTACCCTGGTGAGCCTCCCACCAGTAGTTGGCTTCCCCCTTCATCATGTAGGTCACAATAGAAGTCTTTTGCGCCTTAGCTACATTTGTAATAACAAATGCCTTCTCTATTTCTTTCACCCATATCTGGGCCTCTATTGGGTCCGCTGCCTTTTAAACTCCATGACCTATGCTCTTAAACTCTTTAAATGTAGTCGTTCTGGATACCCTAGGTTCTGTGGGTATTCTACCCCCGGTTTGGTTACATGCAACCGTTAATAAATTAACAACTCTTGCATAGGGTTATTCTAACCCCCTTAATTAGCATTATGTGCTTCCACTTCCTGATTACGTTGTCTTCTCCTTGGAGGCATTTTCTGATAAAATTTCATTATTATCTATTTACTTATTCGCAACACAACAACTCATAACATAACAAAGCACATTTAAATGAAAACTTCATTATATTAATATGTTTCTTCATAGTTTGAAACTATTTACAATTTACTTTCATAGTCAAAAGCTATTACATTTCTATCCCACAACTGAACTTCACAAAAGGTGGGATGTACAAAAAGACTACCCTTTTAGATTTACCAAATAGGGTTTTACGTCATTACACACATGTTTAAAACTCTAGACTTCTAGTAATGCATAACAGCATCCTTAAGTTCCTCATTCGCAGTCATCGCTACAGTATCCCGACTAATATTATCTCGAGTCTATCCCGACTCAATGGAATAAAAAACAATTTTTGAAATCCCTATGAGCACTCTCATGGATGTAAGACATCTGTGCTATCTTCTGGTCTTTCTCAACCAGTTTCTTACGAAGCTCATCAGCCTCTTCCTTATAGTCTCTAGCCCTCTCTGTCATAAGCACCTGTTTATCGTGCTCTGACTCAAAATCTACTTCTATAGACATATTAGCTTCATGGAGATAATTAATCTCTTCATTTCGTTCTGCATAACCTGCATTTCATTTGCACATTTTGTCATAATCGCCGATATAATGCTCTCATCAGATCCGGAGATGTTGACTCTAATGTAGGTACCATCGTATTAACTGATGTTACCTCTATTTCCTCTTCCTCATAGATCATCATATCAAGGTATGATGTCAAAGCTACATCTCCCTCGGAGTAGTCTTCCTCAGAAAAGTACTCCTTTGGCTCCGACTCTTCTAGAATTACTAATGGTACCTCCGCCACTGGCATAGGTACAGGCTCTACTCTGTTCACAAACTCTTCGCTCACCGCGTGTATATCTCTATACATCAAGCTATCGTTCGACATCCTATAATAAAACATAACATGTTATTAGTACTTAACACATAATAGTCACAAATCACATTTAATTGATTTAGGGTTAATTTCCATCTTTTAAATCTTTTGGTACTGAGTTTCCTCAATACCTTATTAACTTATTTGACTCGAGTTAACCCTTCTTTCGGAATTTTCCTTTCCTAACGAGGTTATTAGCCTAAGGTTCTTCCCCCCTTAAGTTTTATAACCTAATGCTTTGATACCAAACTGTGACGCCCCCAAATCCGGGTATCTTCCAACCCGACAGATGGTGCTCCGCGATACTACAATTCATACAGTTATTCCATTGAGATAACAACAAAATGAGTGTAATTACTATATTCTTATTACATTAGTAATAAATCCTTTCCCAGGTTCATAAACCGAATACATTCTTGGTTCTTCATAAGTATATTACATACAAATACACTAATCTATTACAGGATGATTAATTTTCCATCTTAGCCTTGCCTTTATCTCTCTTAGAACACTCGGTTCGTTCGGCTTTAGCTGCAAACATATGGTTCAAGCAAGAATAAGCATAACTAGCTCAGCAAGTCTAACAAGTAATCATATGAATATCACATTGAGAATCATATGCTCAGCTTATATAACAGAATAATTAACTACGAAGCACTATGAAACATTTGAATAGTACTTCTCATTTCATAACGACGATTCCAAAGTATATATATAATAGCTTAGGAATTCTGAACCGGTTAAAAGACCATGAACATACTCTTTCCATTTTCATTCTTAAAAAGGACATCCGGCACTAAGGTCATCCATCCGGCTTTACTTACGAGTACATCTAGGTGATCAGCCTATAGTACCCTATGTTGATCAACACTCTTCCGTTAAACGTATTTATGTTTAACATTTGGCAACCTCGCGTGCCCATCGAATAATCAATGAATTTTTTTTTGTTTATTCATAGACAAACTTATCTTCACATCCGTACCAAATACTTGGCATAGGATAACATTAACAGTTCTATATCGAAAGACTTGTAAACAAATCAATCTAGCTCTTAAGAATAGTCTAGCCGAGTTAAAACTGGCATCGACCCTTTCATAAAACAATTCATTCATCTCATAACATGAATCACTGAAAACCTGGCTAACACGAAGGTTAGACAAGCGTTAAGAAAGACTTGCCTTCAGCGTCTACTACAAAAAAATTACTTTTCCTTTCAGTCTTTACGATCTCTACAACAGATAACCACATAACATACCACATTAGGTCATGAATGAATATAAACGATTCCTAATTAATCTTACCCTTCTTCTCAATATAATCATGTATTAGATTGTTTATTATTGGTTCCGGCTTACCGTTTACATCGTTCTTACCAACTTCTTTCTCTTCTATGTTGTAAGTGGATTTACTTTATTAATACCACTCATTTGAGTTAATCACATTTCCTCATAGCTTACTAACGTTCTTACGTTATTAATCGAAATTAGATCGTCATTGATTAAGTACACTTATTGCATACTGTTCATGTTTACGTAATATTCAACAACTTTTAGTTGTAACTCTCAACGTTATTGTCATCATCGAAGATGCTACTTTAAGTTAATCAATTAACTATCTTTCATTTCATATACTTAATCACACTTATTTCATTAATAAAGTCAGTTCAACTTACTATACTTCATTACGACTTGTTAATGTTCTTACATTTTTAACCGACACTCGCTCATCATTGGTGAAGTACCAACTTTGAACATCATTCACGGTTACTTATTACACTCTTGCGTTCTTCGTTTAATTATGTTTAAACCATACTTAATCTTCTAACGTTATCACTCTATAAGGGATTTAAAGTTAGCCTTATTATGTACATTAAGTACATTCATGTCTTACTTTTGGTTTACCTTCAATTTAGAATTAAAACCTAACTTGGTCAACTATTCTATATCACTGCATCGCAGTCACGACATCTCTTTTTTGTATAGCAATACCATACATCACTCTTTAGGGGTTTTGCTCAACTTCTGGCCATGACGCGAGTCCATGCACTAATTTCTCGCACGCAACATGAGTCTCCAAACATTTTGGTTTCTTCTCTACCATACTGGCGCCATGGCAGTGACAATTTAACACTAGGTTGGGCGCCATACACTACCGCGTGAACAGAGATAGTTATGATAGTTGGTTTTTCCAACGAACTTTTTGCCTTCATAACTTATTCATTTTACATCCGAATTGGCCCATTCAAAAGTCCACAACTCACAAATTACATACTCTAGGTGTTCATATAAGAATTTTACATTTTTGAATCCATTAACTCGGAATTCACCTTTTTGGTTCATTTTGAGCGTTCGTTTATCGTTTTCGAGCATTCAATACTCGTTTTCTTCGTTATAAGTCGTAATTCGACGATTCTCGATTCCACAACTCTTGAATACCCTATCTCACGTGTTGACATTGAAAACCAACGTTTTCAAGTCACACGGCAACTTTTGACCCTTAATTCGAGATTTTTACGTTTTTGACATTTAACGTCTATTTTCGTAAAATTAGCCATAACTTCGTTACTCGTGTTCTATAACCCAAATAAAATGGAACACTCAATTGATTCATTATCTCCATCCTAACCAAGTAAGATGCACATACCTTAGCTATGATGGTTTTCAATTTGTCCATCAACAACTACGTTCTCGTTCATTACTTTCTAAGATTTTTAGCTTACGTAAACATTACGCTTTCTGTTTAATCATGACTTATCAATGATTTCATTATTAATAGTCATCCTTATTCCTCCTCACTAACATGCTCTACCAATCTACGATTCTCTACAAGAAAGAAATCGAAAAAGATGAAGACTAATGTTTATAAAATATTACCTTTTTCGTTCTTCGCGTTCTTACTAAACTTCTTATGTTTTGCTTCAAAGTAGGTTGATCACTTGTTTCTAGCTCTTTCTCTTTCTCAATATATGTTGGCAAATATTTGTAAACTATCAAATGAGCTAGCCAAGCTTCTATTTATAGGAAACTCAAACGGAGGGCATAAGGGTCATTAATCCACCCACCTCCTTAATCACCTCCTTTTTATTCCTTACTTAGTTATTAAGCTAACTTGGCCATCACACTCTTTACTTGGCCATTAAGCTTACTTGATCACCACACATACTTAGCCATTAAGCTTACTTGTTAATCACCTACCTTATCTCTTGTTTGCTCATCACATTTACTTAGCTACCAAGCATAAGCACTTTACTTAGCCTCCAAGCATAAGCACTTTACTTGGTCATTAATTAACTTATCCTTTGCTTAGCCACCAAGTACTTTACTTGCTCATCACATATAATCACTTTTCTTAGCCTTTACGTATCTTGCTCATTACACAAATTACTTGGTCATCACACCAAATCCTTGATCACCAAGATTAACTATATAATCATGGGTCGCTTCCATGGGTCTTTTGAATAAAGATGAATTTTCTATAAATATTATTTTTGAATATTATGGAGTGAAATTGATATAATGTTATAGTTGTGGGTAATATTTATAAATTTTTGCAAAGTACGCAAGTTGTTATATAATATTCGATTGGATTCTGGGAATATTCGCTTAACAGAAATATTCATACAATGGCACAATCATTGGTGGACCCCTACAACGGAATTATTATTTGATCGAGAAAACGACAAAAATATTTTTATGAAAATAACGGCGGAAGTTTTACCGTTAATCGCTGAAACACCCTGGTGTTAAAAGTACAAGAATACGCGTGGTCGCATAGTAGAACACCAGATTAATTATCGATGCTTACGTGATAAGTCACTCTTTTGTTGGTATTATTAATGTAATAATACGTAAAATCTTTTTTTATATAAAAGTAATACTTTTATAAAGTTATTCTATAAATAGAATATATTATATTCTATTACGCATAGTGTTGCATGTTGTTCAGATAAGTGTTTTCAGATAGTAAAATTTTTTATATAAAATGTAATACTTTTATAAAGTTATCTGTTTTTTATTAGAATAATAATTAGAATATATTATATTTTATTATATAGTATTTCAGATGTTCAGATAGTAGCAGATAGTAAAATCTTTTTATAAAGTTATTCATTTTATTAGATTATAAATAGAATATATTATATTTTATTTAAAAGATTTTGCTTTTAAATATGGACCGTCGATTAAAGTAAATCAATCTGACCGCTCATGAGTTAGTTACTATAAATCCATTTTTCTATAAATAAGCTCATTCCTTCATTATTTTCTTACTTAATTCAATCAAACTCTAGAGAGATAAACTATAGAGAGAAAGAAGAAAGTATTTCGCTACTTCACTACTTATATATCCAAAGACTCTTCTTCTTAAGGTAGGGAATATTATTTGTTGACTCGTAAGGGGTGTTATTCTTTTCAGTATTCATGAAGAGAACTTATGTTATTCCATTCTTTATTATTCTCATTGAATAACTCAGAGATACGCTGGCTACCCTATACTTGGTGACATTCTTCTATTATTCCATCTTTACTATTCTCGTTGAATATCGCATGCTTTTACTGTTGGACCGATTCCGCTTTTATTATTATTCGCTGACTATCCTCGCTCAGGCTGCTTTTCCGACCGGTTCCATCTTTATTATTATTCATTTGAATATCCGTTCGTGTGTTTTACGACCGACCGATTCCGCTCTTTATTATTATTCTCGTTGAATATGTTCTCACAGCGCTTTTATGCATGGTGATTTCGTTGTTATTCCATTCTTTATTATTTTATTTCTGAATAAATTTCGCCTCGATGCTATTTATTTTAGCATACACGGTGCATGGCGAATCGCATGTATGGTGATTTCGTTGTTATTCTATTCTTTATTATTCGTTGAACATCTCCCTTAGGTGCGTAATTTCACCGACCTCGGTTCCGTTATTTAGTATTCGTTGAATAACTCGCCTGCATGCAAAGTACCGCATGCATGGTGATTTCTTTTGTTATTCCATTCTTTATTATACTCAATTGGTTAAAGTTTTAACTTCTATACTCCATGAAATTAGTGGAATATCCTCGATAATCAAGCGCTTCATCCAAAGATCTTTTCATGGAAATATTCTTTCCGAGCATTCTTGAATTTTACTCTACAAAGCAAAGATCATGTCGACAATTTGACGTTATTGGTTCTCGGACAAATTAATTTTGAACTTGTTTTATCAATTTTATATCATTGTCATCATCCTCATATTTATATTTTTTGAAAGTCATCTGTGGCTCAGAGAGTGCATGATGGACTTGGTATGATTATGACTGTGGATTATTCTTTGTAATCACGACCGTAATGTTACAAATGATGTGGTAAAAGTCCTCATTCGCCTGTGTAGTGCATCGATGGACAGTTGTTGGCATGATCATGACCATTAATGAATACACAAATATTCTCGCCCGTAAAGGCATGGATAATTGTGGTCGGATACTAAAGAATATCCTCGTCAGAAGCAGTGGGTGATTCGATGATGTGGATTATTTATTGTCGAGTCCCAAAATAAAAGTGATGAAAACCTTTAAATCATAAAAGATAGTAGATTTTATTCTCTACTGACTCTTTTAATGGATCGCTTTGTTCCACCGCAGCTTAAACTTGATGTTTGTTATATATTTATCGCTTTAACATCTATTTAAGGCTAATGATAATTTATTCTCGCATTATCTTAGTCATAATATTTTATCGGGCTAGTTGAGCTCACCCTTTCTTTCACCGCTCTTCGTGAAATGAGAATATAATGGAACTAGCCTGGGAAACGGAGTGATGGTCCTAGATGATGGTATTATTAGTAGTCCTCACTATTCGTGAAATAGTGTGATAATAATTGTAATGAGGACTCCTTTTGAGTTTGTATACTCTCTAGTAGACAAATATTTGTATTCAAACTCACAGCTTTATGTTTTGTCATATTGTACATGATAATCAGATTATTAAGTCAGTATTTGAATTTGCATCACGATCCGGGCGCACTCAAGATGGGTGATGTATACCTAATTTTGGGGGCGCCACAATTGGTATCAAAGCTTAGGATATGATCCTCGCTAAGATGTGAGACTAGAACTAGAGGGGAGAGACGGGAATTCCTTCGCTAAGTATGACCTACTTAAATTTATTTTGTATTTAAATTGGTTGGTCAGAGTTTAGAGATAATATGTTATATGTCAACTAACCCTTGTTTTTGTGGCAAGATCTCAAAATGACATCCGAGAATGTTGAGAATAGCAATGGAGCACAAGAGACCGCTGAGTCTCCACATATCAATAATCGAGATAATGTGCATCGTGAAGGCGATAATCCTCATGCAAACAACAACACGACCAAATGATGAACGATGGATTGTTCAGAGGCTTTATGCAATTCATGCAACATCAAAGTAGAGAGCGGCTCCCGTCCAAAATAGGTGGAAACACCGAAACTCTCTGACGGCCACCGCTAAACAGCTTCAAGGAGCCGGGACCACCGAGTTTATTGGAGAGCCAAAACCACTTAAGGCTAAGCATGGATAAAGCAGATCACCAAGATATTTGATGTCTTGGGATGCTCCGAGGAGCAAAAGGTTCCTTCGCCACCTTCATGTTATGTGAAGAGAGCAGACATCGTGGGAATCAGAAACGCACTCAAACCGACGCGACTCAAGATGTCTTGGGAGAAGTTCCAAGAGCTATTCAACGACAAGTACTTTCCGAGAGTATTCGCTACATGAAAGAAGTGGAGTTTATCAAATCGAACAAAATAATACGACCGTGTCGCAATACGAGGCTAAATTTATGAGTTATCCCTGCTTTCAGCATCCCATTTGGTCGATAATGAGGAGCGAATGACGCTAATGTTTTTAAGAGGTTTGAAACCCGAGATACGCCAATATCTTATTTCTCATAAACCGTGGTTTGTACTCGATGTTGTAAATAGGGCTCGCTTATCGAGCGCCAGAACGAGTCAACGCAACCAAGAGAAAAACGCAAAAGATGAAAATACCAAAGTGGTATCACCATCAAAATCGTGGACAACAAAAACGGAGGGAATCAACATGCCGTAAATGGTAACCACTTTGGTGGTAATCATGGCCAAGACAAGAAAATGGACATTTCAAGAAAAGGAGATTCAACAATGATGGAAGGACGCCAAGACCAAAGACCCGTTGTTAAGGAAGGAGAACCACCACCCATCATATGCTTCAAATGCGAGGGGAGGGACACATCACCAAAACGCGCGATGCCATCCAAAGCATGTTATAATTGTGGAAGAGAAGGTCACTTAGCCCGATTTTGTTGCTCATCAAGACAAGTTCACCAGATGGAGGCACCAAAGGTCATTCCCGTAAAAGTCAAAGCCAGAAGTGCAAGGGAGAGCGCTTTGTTGTGACCTCCCGTAAAGCAAGGAACCCGAATGAGGTCATCACGGTAAGCTTATCATAAACTCTAAATAAGTCTATACCTTATTTGATACCGGTTCTACCCATTCTTTTATTTCTCCTACTTGCGCCAACGATTAAATTTGACTCCGGAGAAATTAGACTTTGACTTATCTCGTAGAAACTCCATTGGGAGAAACCTTCATTACATCCATCGCTTATAAGTCTTGTTTGGTTCAAATCAGTGCACCTCACATTACCTCGTCGATCTTATTTCATTAAAAATACTCAGATTTGACGTAATTCTGTGGATTGATTGGTTAACTACTCATCATGCAAAAATTGATTATTTTCGTAAGATTGTTAGCTTTCATATTCCTAACCAACCTATTATGCTAATTCAAGCCACCAAACCATTAAAATCAATCATCGTCATCTCAAGCCATAAAGCTATTCGCTTATTGAAAAACTGGATGTCAAGCTTTCTTAGCTCATGTCACGGATCTAAACAAAAATACGTCAGTTTTGAATGATATTTCTATTGTTAATGAATTTCCTGACGTATTCCCTGAAGAACTTCCTGGCCTACCCCCAGAGCGTGAAATTAAATTTTGTATCGACCTTGAACCCGGTACAAAACCTATTTCCAAAGCCCCATATCGAATGGCTCCTATTGAACTTCAGGAGTTAAAGACCCAACTACAGGAATTGTTAGACATTGGCTTTATTCGTCCTAGTACTTCTCCTTGGGGTGCTCCCTGCTCTATTCGTGAAAAAGAAAGATGGGAGTATGCGACTTTGTATTGATTATCTGGAGTCAATCATGTCACCATCAAAAATAGGTACCCATTGCCACGTATTGATGACCCGTTTGACCAGCTTGCAAGGAGCCAAATTCTTTTCAAAGATCGATCTTCGCTCCGGATATCACCAATTGAAGATTAGAACCGATGACATTCCAAAGACGGCTTTCGTAACTCCCCAGACGGCATTATGAATTCCTAGTCATGTCCTTTGATCGACTAATGCTCCCGCCGCTTTCATGGATATGATGAACCGAGTATTCAAGGAATATTTGGATCACTTTGTGGTCGCCTTTATTGATGACATCCTTATATATTCCAAAACCCGTGAAGATCATGAGCAACACTTGAGGTCGACACTCCAAAAGCTTCGTGAATATAAGCTTTATGCCAAGTCAAGAAATGCGAAGTTCGCTTCGAGGAAGTAGCATTCCTTGGGCACGTGGTATCAAGTCATGGAATATCCGTCTGACCCAAAGAAAGATCAAGCTATTCAAAGTCGGGAGCAACCTAAATCAATGATCAAGCACGTAGCTTTTTTCGCTTAGTTGGTTATTATCTGAGATTCGTAGAAGGTTTTTCTAATCGCTACTCCACTAACTCAAATTGACTTCAAAAGATACAAAGTTCTATTGGAGCGAGGAATGTGAGAAGAGTTTTCAAGAACTCAAGAGGAGACTCATTTCAAAGACTGCTCGACAATACCATCCGGTTCGAGAGGATTTGTCATCTACAAGTGATGCTTTCGCAAAGGGTTAGGATGTGTTCTCATGCAACATGGGAAAGTCATAGTTTACGCCTCACGATTAACTCAAAGAATATGAGAGGAATTATCCTACTCATGATCTAGAGTTGGCAAATACCGTTGTCTTCGCACTAAAGATTTGGAGGCATTACTTCAGATGGGGAGAAAGTGGAGATCTTTACTGATCATAAAAGCCTCAAATATTTCTTCACTCAAAAGGAACTCAACACGCGACAACGACGCTGGTTTGAACTGCTGAAAGATTATGATCATACCATCCAATACCATCCTCGAAAAGTTTAACGTGGTAGCCGACGATCGAAAGTAGTAAGATCATACGCAAGCACGAATGCGATATTGTCAACGCAAAGGCCCATTTTGTGTGACTTTGCAAAAAGGATGGAGATAGAGTTAAAGACTGTGGACCCATGATGATGATGGAGAATATACGAAAGTAGAAACCGACTTTAATTGATAAAGTTAAAGTCGCGCCAAGCTACGCATCGGAGCCGATGCGCGATGAGAAAAAAGCAAGCAAGAAGGTGCTACGCCAAGCAAGAATCGATGAAGAAGGAATACTTTGAGTCAACTCTGCACTTTCAGGTTCCTAACGACCCCGATTTAAAGTATAAAATCATGATGGAGGCGCACAACACACCGCTTTGTAATCCATCTCGGGAGTACCAAATGTATCATGATCTTCGACATACATTTTGGTGGAGCAATAAGAAGAGAGAGATAATACTGTTTATCTCAAGGTGTCTAACTTGTCAACGAAGTCAAGCATGAGCATCAAGTACCAAAAGGTCCATTGCAACCACTTGAAATTCCGTAATGGAAGTGGGAGCACATTACCATGGATTTCAAGCATCGGTCTTCCCAAGGTTTCTCAAGGCATAGATGCGATTTGGGTCATTGTTGATAGATCGACCAAGTCTCCGCTTCATTTCTTACCGATACGAGAAACTTATACACTTGAACGCCTTGCTCAGATTTACATAAACGAGGTTGTAAGATTGCATGGTATGCCAAGATCCATAGTTTTCGATCGAGACCCAAGATTCACTTCAAGATTTTGGGTTAGTTTGCAAAAAGCTATGGGCACTGATTTACGATTTAGTTTTAAGATATCATCCTCGCATCGGACGGACGGGCAATGGAGAGAGGACTATTCAAACTCTCAAGATCTATTAAGACTCGTGGTCCTCGACTTCAAGGGAAGTTGGGACAAGTTCTTACCATGGTGGAGTTTTCCTACAACAACAGCTTATCAAGCAAGTATCGCATGGCTCCATTCGAAGCGCCAGTATGGAAGAAAGTGTCGCTTTCTCCAAAGATGCCGGGATGAGGTGGGTGAAGCAACGTTGTTGGGACCGAGTTGGTACGTATGACTATTAAAAGATTCAAACGATCCGACAACGATAAAAACCTCACAAGATCGACAAAAGAGTTATGCCGATCTTCATCGAAAGGACGTGGAATTTGATATAGAGATCATGTGTTGTTACGTGTCGCTTCCATGGAAAGGAGTTACTTAGATTTGGAAAGAGAGGAAAGCTCAATCCTCGATTCATCGCCCATTTTTAATCCTCGATCGAGTAGGAACTGGGCCTATAGACTCGCTTTTACCGCCAAGTATGTCTCGTGTTCATAACGCTTTTTCACATATCCATGTTACGTAAATATGTGGAAGACCCAACCACATTATCGAAGTTAGAACCGGATGAAATAGCGGAAGATTTGACGATGAAGAGGTTCCTGTTCAAATCTTGATAAGAAGGAACATATTCTACGCTCCAAGGTTATACCTCAAGTCAAAGTTTTGTGGAGAAACCACGATGTCGAGGAAACGACTGGGAGTTAGAATCAAATGAAATCAAGGTATCCTTACCTCTTCAATATACCGTGTACGCATTCTAATTTCGAGGGCTTAAATTTCATAAGAAAGGGAGATTGTAAAACCCCAACTTTTTGAATAAAGATGAATTTTCTATAAATATTATTTTTGAATATTATGGAGTGAAATTGATATAATGTTATAGTCAGGTAATATTTATAAATTTTGCAAAGTACGCAAGTTGTTATATAATATTCGATTGGCCTGGGAATATTCGCTTTAACAGGAATATTCGCATAACCAAGACAATCATGGTGGACCCCACAACGGAATTATCATTTGATCGAGAAAACGACAAAAATATTTTTTATGAAAATAACGGAGGAAAGTTTTACCGTTAATCGCTGAAACACCCTTGTTAAAAGTAAAGACAAAGAATACGCTGTGGGTCGCATAAGAGTAATACCAGTATTAATTATCGATGCTTACGTGATAAGTCACTCGCTTTTGTTGGTATTATTAATGTAATAATACGTAAAATCTTTTTTATATAAAATGTAATACTTTTATAAAGTTATTATATAAATAAATATATATATATTCTATTACGCATAGTGTTGTATAGTGTTCAGATAGTATTTTGCATAGTAAAATTTTATATATAAAATGTAATACTTTTATAAAGTTATCTGCTTTTATTAGACAATAATTAGAATATATTATATTTTATTATGCATAGTATTCAGATAAGGCTCTCATAGTATGTTTGCATAGTAAAATCTTTTATAAAGTTATTCATTTTATTAGATTATAAATAGAATATATTATATTTTATTTAAAAGATTTTGCTTTTAAATATGGACCGTCGATTAAAGTAAATCAATACTGGACCGCTCATGAGTTAGTTACTATGCAATCCATTTTTCTATAAATAAGCTCATTCCTTCATTATTTTCTTATTTAATTCATCAAAACTAGAGAGATAAACTATAGAGAGAAAGAAGAAAGTATTCGCTACTTCACTACTTATATATATCCATTACTCTTCTTCTTAAGGTAGGGAATATTATTTGTTGTACTCGTAAGGGGTGTTATTCTTTTCAGTATTCATGAAGAGAACTTATGTTATTCCATTCTTTATTATTCGCATTGAATAACTCAGATAATACGCGGCCACCCTATACTTGGTGACATTCTTCTATTATTCCGTCTTTTATTATTCTCGTTGAATATCCTCGTCTCATGCTTTTACTACGGACCGATTCCGCCTTTTATTATTCTCGCTGAATATCCTCGTCTTCGCGCTTTTACATCGGACCGGTTCCATCTTTATTATTATTTCGTTGGAATATCTTGTCTATGCTTTTACGCCGGACCGATTCCGCCCTTATTATTATTCTCGTTGAATAACTATCATCCAGCTACATGCATGGTGATTTCTATTGTTATTCCATTCTTTATTATTTCGTTGGAACATTCTGCGTTAATTTTCGCCTCGACCGGTTCTCGTTATTTAGTATTCTATTGAATAACCCGTCTATGTGAAGTACCGCATGCATGGTGATTTCGTTGTTATTCCATTCTTTATTATTCGTTGAACATCTTGTCTTGCATGTAATTTCACCGACCGTTCCGTTATTTAGTATTCTATTGAATAACTCGTCTATGCCGGGCACCGCATGCATGGTGATTTTTTTGTTATTCCATTCTTTATTATACTTAGTCAAGTTAAAGTTTTGACTTCTATACTCCATGAAATTAGTGGAATATCCTCGATAATTGCGCTTCATCCAAAGATCTTTTCATGGAAATATTCTTCCGAGCATTCTTGAATTTTACTCTACAAAGCAAAGATCATGTCGACAATTTTGGAAATTATTGGTTCTCGGACAAATTAATTCTTGAACTTGTTTTTATCAATTCTTATATCATTGTCATCATCCTCATATTTATATTTTTTGAAAGTCATCTCGTGGGCCAGAAGTGCATAGATGGACTTGGTATGATTATGACTGTGGATTATCGTAATGTAATCACGACCGTAATGTTACAAATGATGTGGTAAAAGTCCTCATTGTCCCGTAGTGCATCGATGGACAGCTTGTTGGCATGATCATGACCATTAATGAATACACAAATATTCTTCGCCCGTAGTGCATGGATAATTGTGGTCGTGATACTAAAGAATATCCTCGTCAGAAAAGTAGGGGTGATTCGATGATGTGGATTATTTATTGTCGAGTCCCAAATGATAAAAGTGATGAAAACCTTTTAAATCATAAAAGATAGTAGATTTTATTCTCTACTGACTCTTTTAATGGATCGCTTGTTCCACCGCAGCTTAAACTTGATGTTTGTTATATTTTATCGCTTTAACATCGTTTAAGGCTAATGATAATTTATTCTCGCATTATCTTAGTCATAATATTTCTTATCGGGCTAGTTGAGCTCACCCTTTCTTTCACGTTCTCTTCGTGAAATGAGAATATAGTCGAACTAGCCTGGGAAACGGAGTGATGGTCCTAGATGGTGCATTAGTAGTCCTCACTATTCTCGTGAAATAGTGTGATAATAATTGTAATGAGGACTCCTTTTGAGTTTGTATACTCTCTAGTAGACAATATTTGTATTCAAACTCACAGCTTTATGTTTTGTCATATTATACATACATAATTGTATTATTAAGTTGTATTTAAATTTGCACATGTATGTCTGGCGACTCAAAGATGGGTGATGAATTTTGGGGGTGATGTAGAGTTTGTGAGAGAAGAATTTTATCAAGGTTCTTATTATTCTTCTTCTCAACAATCAAAGGATTTAGGTATAATTTACCCCTAACTCTAATTCTTAGTCTTGTAATTTTTCTATTCTATGAAGTTAGGTTTTGTTGATTTGTTGTTTCAAACGTGATTATATGATGTGGGTTATATTGTATAATCTGTTTTCATCATCTATGAGTGTTGTATCAGTTGTCAAATTCATGAAATTGGTTTGTAAGAAGAAGAAATAAATAACAGTGTTTATGCTCATATGATATGGCTTAGAAAGTACAAAAATTCATGATCAATACTTGCTACAATCTGCTATTTGATGTTAGAATGTGTTAGTATGTTAAGAAACGAAAACAACGAAGTCTAAATCATGTCAATCAGTTAAGTAACGAATTCATGGAGATTGAATTCGTTAAAAGTGTAAAAAAAAGGAAGAAACTTGGAAATTTATGGTTTTGAATCTTTAAAATTTAGTATATGCAATGTTTATGTGGTTGGAATTGTGTGTATCATGTTTATAGACATTGTTACAAAGTTTTAGATGTAAGTTTCATGAATTTATGTGGCAATTGGGAGAGTTTTGGGTGACCGTAAATGTAACAGAGTCACGATATAGTTTTTCGTCTGGTATCTACAGAAATTGCTACCAAGCATCATATTGGGAAGCAAGAATCAAGGCTGCGTTCTCGAGCCCAAGCAATGACTCACGCCTATTTGTAGGTTATGTGTAATGGACTTATGTTAGCTAAGCAAGCATGTTAATGATGTTAAGACATAATAGAAACTACAATAACAGATTGTAAGGTGTTGTAATGCAAAGTGTAAAGATTTTAAGTGATTGCTTAATTAAGTTATGCAATGGAACTAAATGTGATGTATTCAAAAGTAAGAAATAAATGATAAGGTTTATGTTGGTTTATAGTAAGATATAAGTTGAAAGAACGATTTGAATGTTAACCTGATTAGTTAATCTAATATATGTTTAAAGGGAGGTAAATATGCGTTAGAAGACTTTACTGTCAATTGTAAGGGAAGCGTAACGAGGGAGGTTATATAACTTAGTTGTTGTTAACAAGTGTATGAGATAATGGAGTCTATGACAACTTTAATGAACGTTAAGTGCCAGTTACGAAGGAAGTATAAAGAGACACAATATGGGATTACGTAATGATAGGTGTCATACGAAGAGGAGTAAACACCTGAAGTTATGTGTTAAGTTTCAAAGAGATGCAAGTTATAAAAAAATTAAGACTAAGAGTCATTGTGGTTTCATTATATGTGTAACTAATGCATGTGAATATGAACCTTTGAACTGTTGTAGGATGTACGCAAAGCATTTAAGATGTTTTTCGGTAATTGGTAATCTACGAACCAGGCAAGTCTTTCAGTTCCTATTTGCTATGTGAACTTGGTGATTAACTATTTTAAATCTTTATTGCAGATAACATGATGTGTTATATTTATGTTGAAAGCATGAAACGTTAAAGTCAACTTATGACTACGTTGATTGAGTAAAGCATGCTGATTGAGTAAGGAACTCGATCTTTATACTTGTTATATGAACTGTAGCCTGTATGTTATGATAGTCCAATGTTTAAGAGATATATGTTGAGCATATTATTATATGCTACGTGTTGCAAGAAAACTGTTTGATTTTACTGGGCTGTCGAGCTCAACCCTGCAAATAACCATTTTTGCAGGTTAAGGATTAAAGATAACACTATGTGCTACTTGAATGAAGTGGATCAGAATAAATATACGAAGATGTATATTTTAGCTAAAGTTGCTATTTCCTTAAACCATGATTAAGACTCATGAGATGTAGTAAATGTTTTATGATGTATAGTTTTATATTGAGTTGTAAAGCTAGAGTTAGAGTTATCTGATATGTAAAGGTTATCGGATTGAAATGTAAAATTTTATATGATAACAGTGATAAAGTGAATCAAAAAATAAGATTGATTCAATTACATGTAGTTGATAAAGGCTTCGATTCAGGGAATTAAAGTAAGAAGACATAAAAGTTTAAATTATTCTGCATTTTATAAAGTTTAACATCGAATAATGATGTAAAATCAGAAGTTAGATGTGACGAACGAGAATTTTGTAATTAATTTTAATATTTATTGAATTAAATAAATATTTTTCGATGATTTAATTTTAGATTAAATAATTAATTGACATTATTTTGGTAGATTAATTTAATTATATGTGTTACATTTATTAAATTAATGTAGAGAGTTTTATTATCAAAGTATGTGATTATGTGAGCTTATTGTATTAAAAGAAATATTTAATAAGCATATTGGTATTTTAATTAATTTAATTATTAATTAGAGAATTAATAATTTGATATTATTTATTAATGAGAAAATTATTTATGTGACTATGTGAATTTATGAGAAATTATTATATTTTATTTAAAATATATTAAATAAAATATTGGATTTATTTTATAAGGAGTGTGACATTTTCAAACTATATGATAAAACTTTATTAAATTAAATGACTTTGAATCAATTAAGGGTTGCCAAACAAGGCCCTAGTAGTGGTTGGATGCAGTTACCCATGTTTAGGTTAACTGACCATTACGCGCGATTTCGCTTTCTCTTCTCCTCTCGTTATATTACGCCTTCTTTTATTATTATTATTCTAAGTCTGGAAAAGCAGAGAGGCAGAGAGAGTTTGAGAACTTTGAGAGAGATTGCGAATATTGTGATTAAAGGTGAAGAAGTGTGAGAAATTGGGAATTGTTGTCACCCTGTGTAATCTAAGCAGAGTATTCAAGGGTAATCCCTTCTTCCCAAATTTCAAAGTTACGCCATTTAGTTTTTATTAAAACGGCTTTCATATATTTTGTAAAATCTCGTAATTGAGAAAGGGTTTGATTATGAGTTTATATATGGGTTAAGATGTATCAAATCGTATTTGATTATATATATATTATGTGAATTATCATGTCATCAGTTTCATAATACTATGAATTGCTATTTCAAAATTTACAGAGTATGGGTTTTGGCCTTATGGCCTTATACGTGATATTTTATGTATTGATCGTATGTTATCCCTAAATTTTACACTCTCAGATATTATTATGCATGTTGATATGAAGAGACCAAAGTTTAAATAAATGGATTGATTGTTATAACGAATCCAGTAGTGACAATTTTCATGTTTTATTTTCAAAACCTTCAAGAACATCAAGAACAGTGAAAGTAAATGTGTTGATTTTGCAAATTATGTGTTGTAACTTGTTAAAAATCATGCTAGATGGGTTAAGTAATGATTATATATGTATTACAATGATTGGGTAAGTCTAAATTCGTGTAAAAAATAACTAATTGGAAGTTATGACCATATTCATGTATAATTTTACGTGTGATTGATTTTGGCCTAATTTGGCCTTGTTATGTTCATGACTAATCGCAGAGACCGCAGAATCGCGTAGTAAATCGCAGAAAATGAGTTCTGGTAAACACTGCCTTGGCCAATGCGTTACTAAACTAAATTATCCATTTTGTACAAAAAAATAAATAAATAAATAATAAATAAAAATAAATAATAATAATAAATAAATATTTGATGAAAATTATTATTAAAATATTTATAAAATAAATTAAATATTTTAATTGAGATATTTATGAAATAAAATAAATATTCGATGAAAATTATTATTAAAATATTTATAAAATAAATTAAATATTTTAATTGAGATATTATGGAATAAAATAAATATTCGATGAAAATTATTATTAAAATATTTATAAAATAAATTAAATATTTTAATTGTGATATTATGGAATAAAATAAATATTCGATGAAAATTATTATTAAAATATTTATAAAATAAATTAAATATTTTAATTGAGATATTATGGAATAAATTAAATATTCGATGGAAATTATTATGAAATAATTTATTCGAGTGTAATAATAGTAAGAATGAAAATTGTAAGACCTCAACTTATTATTAATGAAATTTAATTTTCTATTTATTATTTTGAAATAGTAAGGGTTGATTTGATTAATGTGGATAGTTATGGGTAAAATATGCAAATATTTCGAATAAGCAAGTGGTTATAAAATATTCATTGTTTTTTGGGAATATTCGTTTGGTCGTGGAATATTCTTGTTGTTTTGGGAATATTAAATCGCATTTACGCAGATCTTTTAATGGGCCCCATAACGGAAAGCGATTGGATGAAGAAAACGACAAATATAAGTTGTTTATAAATAACGGCGTATTTTTGTTACCAATTATCATCGTTGGAATACCCGGTGGTTAAAACACACTAATACGCGTTGTTGAACAAGAAGACTCAGATTGCACCAATTATTGATTCTTACGTGAAGAAGGCACTACTCAATAATTGTTACAAAGTAATTATCGCTCAATATTTTATTTTATTGATTCAATAATTGCCGCATTGATATTTTATATTACCGTTGTTTCAATAAATTGTCATTACACAAAGATTTTCTATTATCGAGCAATAATTCATATTATCCGAATAATATTATTGGATAAAATTATTGGCAATGTCTAGAAAGTTCGCCTAAGGAGAGGTTTGGTCACCTAATCAAGGCTGGCCAGAGAAGGAGAGATCCTTATCGAAAGCCCCTCTTCTCTGAACGACACGGTCACAAGATCTTGTGATTCTGTAATATTATTTGTGAATAATTAATTATTGATTTATATGATGAGAAAAATATTGATTTTATGTGGATATAGATGGAGAAAAATTTTAAAGTGACAATTGTTGAAAATTGAAATTTTATTTTTTTCTGATAAAATAATTCATTTAAATATATTATTATATTTTAATAATATAATAATGGTGATATTTTTACAATGAATGTGGGATATATGAGTATACGAGGAAAAAGAGTATTTTTGTTGCAATAAATATTAAAAGCATGTTTTATGTGTCGGTGAACCCCATTTCTTGACTGAAATTTGATTATAGCCTGTAAAATCGCCCGTTTGTGGATTTCGGTCAATTTCTGTTTGGAATTTGTAAAAACTTTCTTCTGTAAAGTTGTAGAGAATTGAATTTCCTATGAAAATTCGCGTGTTTTGAATTTTCTAACAAAAGGGCTATTTATTATGAATTATTGAAGTTCTAAAGCTCCGAAATAATTAATTTTTGGAAGTTTAAAATATTTTAAATATGAAAAACATTTTTTGTCATTATTGTGGGTCTTGCATGTGTTGGAATTTGCTGAATTCAGATCCTTAAAAGTGGGCGTAGAAATTATAATAAATAATATTAATTTATTAAATTTTCTACTTTGGTGTTCTAAGCATTTTCCTATAAATAGGGTGCTTAGGTTAGAATTGAAAATCACACGTAAAATCAAGTTTTTCTCTCTATATTATCGAGCGTATTCTTGTGAGGATTTTGAGTATATTTTGAGTATTGCTATACTTGCAAGTTCAAGTCATAGCTTTATATCCGATGTTTCAACTAAGTATTGTCTTTCGAGGTAAGGGATGTTATTTTCTTCTCAAATGATATTATTTCTTCAATATCATTATCTTTGAAATGTTGGTTGGAAATTTTATCAAATTTAGAACTTTTTCATGTCGGGATTACTATTCATGAGTTACTATTCACGAAGTTACTATTCATGAGTTACTATTCATGAATTACTATTCACGTAGTACTATTCACGGTAAGCGTGATGATGTTTTTTTGTGAAATTTCTATCTTTGGAGGTCGGTTACTATTCACGATACTCAAGACTATTCACGATACAAGATTATTCACAAAAAATTAAATTTTCTTTTTCGTGTCCAAGATTGTCTCGTTATGATTCCTATCTTTGATTGGATCTATGTTTTGATCTTCATTCTTGAATTTTACTCCAATCAAGTTATTTATGAAGTATTTTTGAACTTGGATTATTTAAAGTACTAATCCTTAATACTTGTTCTTTTGTTTCAATTGGATTCGCTTTTCTTTAAAATATTTTTCATCATCCTCACCCTAAATGATGATATTCTATGAATATCTTTGGCTCAGTAGCAAAGATGAATGATTTTCGATGAATATCTTTGGCTCAGAAGGCAAAGATGAACAACTTATTGAGATGAATACGACCGATCGATTAATATCTTTCGCCCGTAGTACAAAGATGAACAGTGTTTAGATGAACATGACTAATCGATGAATATCTTTGTTTGTAGTACAAAGATGAATATTTGATTCCAGATATATATTGATGTTACAGGATAAAAGATAGACGATGAACTTTTAAATTCATACATAGAAGATAGTAGTTTGCATTCTCTACTTAACTCTTCTAATGAATTATTATTTCCGCTACGAATATTGATTTAAAACTTGTTGTCTATTGTATTCTATTAGATTTTTCCCTATTGAAGACTAACAATAATTTGTTGTATATTATCTTAGTCATAATATTCTTTACTGGGCTAGTTGAGCTCACCCTTTTCCTTTTTGTTCCATTTTTCTTCTCAAGAGGCGAGAATGTAGCGAGTACTAGTCGGGGTATGGAATGAAGGTTCTAGAGAGAGTTATTTAGTAGTCCTCACAATTTTTGTAAAATAATGTTTAAATAATTGTGATGAGGATTTATTTGGGTATGTATATTGTCTAGAAGACAATAATTGTATTTAAACTCACAGTATATATGTTGTCGTATTTTGCATGACAAATGTATTAATAAAGTTGTAGTTATTTCTGTACCATGTATTTGGCGACTCAGAATGGGTTGGATGTAATGGACCTATTTTGGGGGCGTCACAAAAATATTCTAATTTAATTAAGTAATTAAATTAGAAGGGTAATGATGTGTTAAATAAAGTGGAGTTTATATTAAATAATTAAGTGAAAATGTAACTAATGAATGTCGTGAATACTTATGGTATGTGTGTAGGATTTGTGGTGAACGGAAGTAGTAATCGTTTAGCCTACGCACGAGGCAAGTTTCCTAACCCTACTTGTCATTATTGTTCAAGTTTATTAATTACCTCGAGTAAATTATCATTATTATTATTCATGTTCAAATGTTATATTAAAGATTGATTATCTTTTCAAAGCATGATTCAGTTATACAATAATTGTCCTATTGTATACTTCCTGATATTATTATTCAATTTGAATATCATTATTATTGAACCTTATTAGACTAGCGAAACCTTATTGATTCAACTTGTCCATAGTTGATGAGCGTTCTAAATTTCGAACCTCGATGAATTGTCCAAACCAAACTTCCTTTCAAAAGTGCGGACTCGAATGTCAAACCGAGATGAACAACCTCGCAAAGGGATTTACTTATGCGTTAGCGTTAAGATATTGTGCATGTGATTGTACTAAGGGTGATCCCCTAAGTACGAGTAGAAAGGTCCATAGTCTTACGATCGTTAAAGGTTTCAAGTATAACCCTTGATAACTGGGACATAGTTCAAGGTCTTATGACCCTCGTAAATTTTTTGTTTCTTGTTATTCATTCTTGATTCAAAAGTTGAGCTTTTATTCAGATGTCTTTGATTTATTCGCATGTTATTATAATTGTTATTTCATTATTATACTTGTGGGCATTAGTGCTCACTCTTGCTTAATAATAACATTGCGCTTAAGAACTAAAGAACCCATTTAACCTTCCACTAGTAAAGGCAAGGGCAAAGTTAGCAAGTGTTGAAGACTTGTTATTTTATTTGATGATGTATTTAGGTTAGACTTAAGTTAATGATGTTGTTTAAGACTTAATTGTTTATGATTCCACATAGATGTTTAAGGTTAGAGTAACCTGGGATTGTATTTATTATGTAGTTGATGTAACCCCATAAGGGGAGATTTATTATTATTTCTATCTATTGCATGGTTTGCATTTATTATGGGTAGATAGATAGATGATATTTATACAGTGAACACCAAACCCGTGGAATTCAAGTACCCGAATTTGGGGGTGTCACAAGTTGGTATCAAAGTCAGAGGTTATGAACCTTAGGTGGGGAACAACCTTAGGTAGTAGCCTTATAGAAAGAAGATAGTGATGGAAAACTCTTATCGAAGTTATAAGAAATGAATTTATGTAATTCATTGAAGATAATAAAAGACCTTATGTGTTTATGTGTTAAAGTATGCGTTAGATGATACGACTTAGTAAATAAAACTTAAAATTTTGTGTGGGGATGTCGAATGTTGGAGAAGCTAGTCAAGTCGGGAGGAAGAACCCCGTGTACCTATAAGTATCGACATAGGAGGAGCCCCGAGACATTCATGTCGTTAGGGAGCAGCTGGTACAGAGGGAGTCATCTCCATTGATCACCGTTGTTGGTCAGGAGCCTGAGCCCGAGACTGATCCTGAGGAGGATCCTGAGGAGGAATTTGTTGAGTAAGAGGAAGAGGAAGAAGAGGAGTTACCACGGTACACCGTTGATGCTGAGATGTATGACACGTTATATACGACCGTAACGTGGAGTTACGTAGACGAGGTCCGTGGATTTGATCGAGCGCGAGCTGTTATTCAAAGATATTACTCTAGAAAGCGTAAGGAGAGGAGATTTCTACTCTTCACTCTCGACTGGCAAATATAGAATGGGATTTGGTCCATGAGAAGGATCAAACTGAAGATAAGACAGAGGAGATAGAAAAAGTCAAGAAGGAACTCAAGGAAACCTCCGAAAAGACCGAACATAGCAGAAGAGGGATGGGTAAGAGAATCGCGTCGAGATGATCGTGCAGAAGATGATAGTCGTGCAAAGAAGGCAAAGCTTGAAGAGACATATTCTACACTTAATCATGCAATAGATGAGGCCCAAGATCGAAGTTTTGAGGTACCCCATTCGATTCAAGGACTTCCATCGATATCTTTGGATCGCAGGACGATGTCTAGTATCATGGATGAGGAGCGTGGCAAGGCTATTCAGCACCTTGATAGACAGTGATAGAATTTGTTTAATTATGTGAAAGTTAATTAGTTTTTATATGTGAATTCTGACGTGTTTATGAACGAAAGAATATTTGAATGTTTTAAATCCTGTGGATTCTTTATTCCAGGATAGTTAATGTAAATAGCAGTTATGCTATCGTTTAATGTTAAAACTTTGATTTGAATGCAAATATATCAAGTTGTTTGAAATGATATGTTAAGTGATATGTTAAATTATTGAGTAATGAATTAACTATTTAGAGAAATAAATAAAGTTCTAATAAAGCGTTTATTTAATGTAAAAATGCCGCCAGGAGAAGACAACAACGCCAACCGGCTGGGAAGAGTCAACCAATAATAACAATTATGCTAACGCTAATCCTGCAAAAAAGTTGGTGAACTTCTCGACCGGAGCCATGAATAACCAACCTCAAGCTCCACCAAACACAACGTTTAAGGACTTGGCAATGGTGGGACCGCCAGAGTTCAAAGGTTCAATGAACCCAATCGAGGCTCAAATGTGGGTTATGGAAATGGAGAAGGTTTTCGACGTTCTTAGGTTAGAGAAGACCGTAAGACCGCTTTTTTGTAACGTTTATGTCAAGTCCGAGGCTAGCTACATCGTGGCAAAGCAAACAAAGTGCGAGGAGGTGAAGGTATAATTACGTGGGAGAGATTTAAAGAGATGTTTTTCGAAATGTATTTCCCAACTAGTTCACAGAACCAGATGGAGGTTCAATTTCTAGAGTTGAAGCAGGGAAATATGAGCGTGCCTGACTATGCGGCTAAATTCAACGAATTGGCAAGGTTTGCTTCAGATCAAGTTCACACACGGATGAGAGGAAGGCGCGAGACGGTTTGAGTAAGGACTAAAGCCTTGGGTGTACAACAAGGTATCAATGTTTCAGCTAAACACGTTTGCTGGAGTACTGGAAAAGGCCATCCTCGCTGAAGGAGGAAGCGATGCGGTGACCAAGTACAATCAAGATCAAAAGAAGAAGAAGAGTGAAGGTGAAGGAAATAACAAGGTCAGTGGAAGTGGCACAGGAGGTGGAAATTTCAATCAGAAGAAAAGGTGGAACGACAGCTCATCATCGGGGAATCAGCAAGGTAGTCAGAAGAAAAGAATCAAGCATGCCCGACTTCAGGGAAAGCCCATCTGGGAGTTTGTATGAAAGGAAGAAGAGTGTGCTACAATTCATGGACAGGAAGGCCACATGGCACCAAACCGTCCAAACCCAAAAGAAGGGTGCTTGTTTTACTTGTGGTTCAAGGACCATCGGCAAGAGATTGTCCCAAGAAGGGATCGGGAGGGTTAGGATCGAGAGAAACCGGGAAATAATAATGGAAATGCCTTTAACCATCACGGACCAACCGCAACAAACCGACCGACCGCCTGGGACTTTCAATACGACGTGCAGATGCAATCCATCTCGTGATGTGGTGTCGTATCATTCCGATCAATGAAATTAATGCTTATGTTTGATTTGATTCGGGTGCTACTTGTTCCTTTATATCCGAAGACTTTGCTAATAGTTTAGATTTTCTTATAGATGAGTTGGAATATCCCATGAATATAGAAATTGCGAATAGGAGATAATTTCATAAAACGTGTTTAAGAACCGTAGAGTGGATATTAAGGGTAATATCATGAACGAGATCTTATCCCTATTCGACTTGGGGAATTTGACGTTATTTTGGGAATGGATGGTTATTCAATTACGGGGCTATAATTGATTGCCAAAAGAAGCGTATTAACCTTATGACTCCACCAAATGTTGTGTTTTATGGTAAGAAGTCGCCTGCAGACAAGCGAAGTTGTCGACGATGATGCAAAGCTAGGAAGTTGTTAAGACAAGGCCGTAGGAGGATACTTAGCTTACATAGTCGATAGTCGAAAAGAGAATCGAAGGTAGAAGAAAATATCGATTGTGAGGGACTTCACGACGTATTTCAGACGATTTACCGTGACTTCCACCGAGATAGAGGTAGATTTTCAGAATCGATTTGGCGCCCGGAATCGCGCTCCAATATCGAAGGCACCATACCGAATGGCACCAAGAGAGATGAAGGAATTAATGGTACAACTACAAGAATTGTTGGACAAGAAGTACATTCAACCGAAAGCGATCGTAGTGGGAGCGCCGGTGTTGTTTATGAAAAAGAAGGATGGATCGATGCGACTCTGCATTAACTACAAAGAATGAATAAGGTCACGATTAAGAATGAGATCCATTACCGAGGATCGACGACTGTTTGATCAATTGAAGGGAGCGAGGTACTTTTCCAAGATAGACTTGAGAAGCGGTTATCATCAATTGAAGGTGAGGTAGGAGGATGTACCAAAGACCTGCGTTCGAGAACATGATACGGTCACTACTACGAATTTTTTGTAATGTCGTTGGTCTTCTAATAATGCTCCCCGCAAAGATGGGACTAATGAATGGTGTGTTCAAGCCGTTTTTGGACAAGTTCGTAGTGGTATTTATAGATGACATTTTGGTCTATTCGAAAAACAAAGAAGAACACGAAAAGCATTTGAGATTAACGTTGGAAGTATTGAGAAGGGAAAAGTTGTATGCCAAGTTTTCGAAATGCGAATTTTGGATTGAACGAGTGCAATTTCTTGGGCACGTGATCGATAAAAACGGAATTTCGGTAGATCCATCCAAAGTCAAAGCCGTGATTAACTGGGATCAGCCGAGGACGCCATCGGAAGTACGAAGTTTTCTTGGATCAAGCGTGATATTATAGAAGGTTCATACAAGACTTTTCCAAGATCGCAACTCAGCTAACTAATTTAACTCGAAAAAGTCGTGGAAATTTGTTTGGACGGATAAGTGTGGGGAAAGTTTTCAAGAATCAAGAAGAGGTTGAGTACTGCCCCGTGTTATCTCTTCTAGAGGATACAGGAAATTTTGTTGTTTATAGTGATGCATCGATAAAGGACTTGGGCGTGTCAGTTGATGCAAAATGGCAAAGTCATGCGTATGCATCACTTACGAGTTGAAGGATTACGAGAAGGGTTACCCACCCATGATTTGGAGTTAGTTGCAGATTGTTTTTGCTCTAAAAATTTGGAGGCACTATCTATATGGGGAGAAGTGTGAAATATATACGCACCACAAGAGTCTGAAATATATTTTTACACAGAAGGATTTGAACATGCGTCAAAGAAGATGGTTGGAATTAATTAAGGATTACAACTGTGAGATTTTATACCATCCGGGGAAAGCAAATGTGGTTGCCAACGCCTTAAGTAGAAAGGGTCATGAGAAATTGATGATGTTAACTGCTCAGGAGGAGCTAATTACAGAAATGGAGAAACTGGAGATGGAAGTGAAGTATCCTATGGAGATTGATGAGAAGCTATTTCAGATGCAATCTGGTACAACTCTACTAGATAAAGTAAAGGAGGCTCAGCTTCAGGACGAAGAATGTAAAAATGTGACAAAGAAGATATCTGAAAGAACCGAACCAAGATTTAAGATGGATAAAGAAGGAATACTGAGATTTGAAAATAGAATTTGGATTCCACCAATACAAGAAATTAAGGAAGAAATTCTGAGTGAGGCTCATAGTTCGAGATATTCGATTCACCCAGGTAATACAAAGATGTATCAAGATCTCCGACAACATTTCTGGTGGCCGAATTTGAAACGCGATGTTGCAGAATGTGTTGCCAAGTGTCTGACCTGTCAGAAAGTAAAAGCAGAACATCAGAGACCGAGTGGATTGCTACAACCGTTAGAAATCCCAGAATGGAAATGGGAACATATTACAATGGACTTCGTGGTTGGCCTTCCGACGACTCAGAAAGGCTACGACGCAGTATGGGTTATCGTTGACCGACTGACGAAATCCGCACACTTCCTTCCAATCAAAATCAGATTCAACTTAGATCAGTTGGCAAGGTTATATGTGAAAGAGATTGTTTCGAGACACGGAGTGCCGGTGTCAATTGTTTCTGATAGAGATCCGCGCTTCACATCAAATTTCTGGAAACGTCTTCAGGAATGCATGGGTACGCAATTGCGAATGAGTACAGCTTACCACCCTCAAACAGACGGACAGAGTGAGAGAACGATTCAGACATTAGAAGATATGCTAAGAGCATGTGTGATGGACTTTAAAGGAAATTGGGATGATCACCTACCATTAGTAGAGTTCGCTACAACAACAGCGGTTACCACGCTAGTATAGGCATGCCGCCCAAGCGTTATACTACAGAAAGTCTGTAACTCGCTTCATTGGGATGAAGTTGGTGAAAGACAATTGCTAGGGCGTAATTGGTACAAAGAGAGATACAGAATAGTCAAAGTGATCCGAGTACGACCGGTAGCGGCTCAAGATCGATGAAGAAATACGCCGATCCACATCGTAAAAATATCGAGTTTGAATCGTAGTTATATTTTCTTGAAGGTCTCTCCCGGAAGGGAAGATCGAGTTCGGAAAGAAAGGGAAATTGAGCCCAAGATTCATTGGACCTTCAAGTATCTCGAGAAGAATCGGAGAAGTTGCGTCACGAGGTAGCCTTACCTCCAAAGACTCGAGAATGTCCACAACGCCTTCCATGTTTCAGACACGACCCTACAAGGCCGATTACAAGCATGTAATTGAATATAAACCCTACATTTTGAGAAAGACTTATCTTACGAAGAAATTCTCGTCCAAATTGTCGACCAAAAAGAACAAGTTCTCGTAAATAAAGTTATACCTTTCTTAAGGTAATTTGGAGGAACCACAACGACGATAAGCTACGTGGGAACTCAAGAGAATATGATGAAGAATTACCTCATTTATTTACTTAATTATGTGTAACCGATTCGGGGACAAAATCTTTGTATGGGGGGGGGAATGTAATCAGTTCGAATTTATTGAGTCGTGATTCGGGGATGTAATCCTTTTAAGGGGAAAGATGTGATTTAACGAGAATTTTGTAATTAATTTTAATATTTATTGAATTAAATAAATATTTTTCGATGATTTAATTATTAGATTAAATAATTAATTGATTTGATTGTGGTAGATTAATTTAATTATATGTGTTACATTTATTAAATTAATGTAGAGTTTTATTATCAAAGTATGTGATTATGTGAGCTTATTGTATTAAAAGAAATATTTAATAAGCATATTGGAATTTTAATTAATTTAATTATTAATTAGAGAATTAATAATTTGACATTATTTATTAATAAGAAAAATATTTATGTGACTATATGAATTTATGAGAAATTATTATATTTTATTTAAAATATATTAAATAAAATATTGGATTTATTTTATAAGGAGTGTGACATTTTCAAACTATATGATAAAGCTTTATTAAATTAAATGACTTTGAATCAATTAAGGGTTGCCAAACAAGGCCCTAGTAGTGGTTGGATGCAGTTACCCATGTTTGGGTTAACTGACCATTACGATGCATCGATTCTCTTCTCCTCTCGTTATATTACGCCTTCTTTATTATTATTATTCTAAGTCCGGAAAAGCAAGAAGAGGCAGAGAGTTTGCGAACTTTGAGAGAGATTGCGAATACTGTGATTAAAGGCGAAGAAGTGTGAGAAATTGGGAATTGTTGTCACCCTGTGTAATCTAAGCAGAGTATTCAAGAGTAATCCCTTCTTCCCAAATTTTAAAGTTACGTCATTTAGTTTTTATAAAAATGGCTTTCATATATTTTGTAAAATCTCTGTAATTGAGAAAGGGTTTGATTATGAGTTTATATATGGATTAAGATGTATCAAATCGTATTTGATTATATATATTATGTGAATTATCATGTCATCAGTTTCATAATACTATGAATTGCTATTTCAAAAATTTACAGAGTATGGGTTTTGGCCTTATGACCTTATACGTGATATTTTATGTATTGATCGTATGTTATCCCTAAATTTTACACTCAGATATTATTATGCATGTTGATACTGAAGAGACCAAAGTTTAAATAAATGGATTCTTGTTATAACGAATCCAGTAGTAACAATTTTCATATTTTATTTTCAAAACCTTCAAGAACATCAAGAACGGTGAAAGTAAATGTGTTGATTTTGCAAATTATGTGTTGTAACTTGTTAAAATCATGCTAGATGGGTTAAGTAATGATTATATATGTATTACAATGATTGGGTAAGTCTAAATTGCAAAAAATAACTAATTGGAAGTTATGGCCATATTCATGTATAATTTTACGTGTGATTGATTTTTCGCCTAATTTGGCCTTGTTATGTTCAATGAATCGCAGAATGACAGCAGAAAGAAAATGAGTGCAGGTAACCAGCCCCGCCATGCGTTACTAAACTAAATTACCATACAGCAATCACAAAATAAATAAATAAATAAATAAATAATTAAAATAATAATAATAATAAATAAATATTTGATGAAAATTATTATTAAAATATTTATAAAATAAATTAAATATTTTAATTGAGATATTTATGAAATAAAATAAATATTCGATGAAAATTATTATTAAAATATTTATAAAATAAATTAAATATTTTAATTGAGAAATTATGGAATAAAATAAATATTCGATGAAAATTATTATTAAAATATTTATAAAATAAATTAAATATTTTAATTGAGATATTATGGAATAAAATAAATATTCGATGAAAACTATTATTAAAATATTTATAAAATAAATTAAATATTTTAATTGAGATATTATGGAATAAAATAAATATTCGATGAAAATTATTATTAAAATATTTATAAAATAAATTAAATATTTTAATTGAGATATTATGGAATAAATTAAATATTCGATGGAAATTATTATGAAATAATTTATTCGAGTGTAATAATAGTAAGAGAATGAAAATATTCTAATTTAATTAAGTAATTAAATTAGAAGGGTAATGATGTGTTAAATAAAGTGGAGTTTATATTAAATAATTAAGTGAAAATGTAACTAATGAATGTCGTGAATACTTATGGTATGTGTGTAGGATTTGTGGTGAACGGAAGTACTAATCGTTTAGCCTACGTACGAGGCAAGTTTCCTAACCCTACTTGTCATTATTGTTCAAGTTTATTAATTACCTCGAGTAAATTATCATTATTATTATTCATGTTCAAATGTTATATTAAAGATTGATTATTTTTTCAAAGCATGATTCAGTTATACAATAATTATCCTATTGTATACTTCCTGAGATTATTATTCAATTTGAATATCATTATTATTGAACCTTATTAGACTAGCGAACCCTTATTGATTCGACTAGTTCATAGTTGATGAGCGTTCTAAAATTCTGAACCCTTGATGAATTGTCCAAACCAAACTTCATTTGGTGCGGACTCGAATGTCAAACTGAGATGAACAACCCTGGAAAGGGATTTACTTATGCGTTAGCGTTAAGATATTAATACTGATGATTGTTGATCCCCCAAGCACGAGTAGAAAGGTCCATAGTCTTACGATCGTTAAAGGTTTCAAGTATAACCCTTGATAACCTAGGACATAGTTCAAGGTCTTATGACCCTCGTAAATTTTTTGTTTCTTGTTATTCATTCTTGATTCAAAAGTTGAGCTTTTATTCAGATGTCTTTGATTTACTCGCATGTTATTATATCGTTATTTCATTATTATACTTGTGGGCATTAGTGCTCACTCTTGCTTAATAATAAACATTGCGATTAAGAACGAAAGAACCCATTTAACCTTCCACTAGTAAAGGCAAGGGCAAAGTTAGCAAGTGTTGAAGACTTGTTATTTTATTTGATGATGTATTTTGGTTAGACTTAAGTTAATGATGTTGTTTAAGACTTAATTGTTTATGATTCCGCAAGATGGATGTTTAAGGTTAGAGTAACTTTGGGATGTATTTATTATGTAGTTGATGTAACCCCATAAGGGGATATTTATTATTATTTCTATCTATTGCATGGTTTGCATTTATTATGGGTAGATAGATAGATGATATTTATACAGTGAACACCAAATCCCGTGGAATTGAAGTACCCGGATTTGGGGGTGTCACATTAGATGTATTGTTAACGACTGAAGTCGAGAGTTAAATTGTATGAATTTTGGGGACGTTACAGTTGGTATCAGAGTTGTAGGTTATAAACCTTAGGTAGGAGTACCTTAGGCTATAACCTTAGAGAAGAGAGATGAAGATAATGAAGGAATAAGCTCAGATAGAGTTTGAACAAGAAGAAGTAATTTAAAAAAAATTATAGAGGGATTAAAACATGCGTAAGAGGATTCAAAGAAGAATCTCGCAGAATTGTAAGGAATATGAATGTGGGGTTACCCAACTCCAATAATAAGAATGCAAGGTGATAATAAATAAACAATGTCTATAAGAAGAGAATGATAAAGAAGTTAAGAATAATAAAAAAAAAAGTTATATTTAAGTATGGTATAATTGTACTCTTTAATGGTTGATGTATGGTATATGGGCTAAACGATTCCTTCATAGAGCGGAGGTATATACGAACTAGCAAGTCGGAACCTAGTTTGTTGGTTTTTTGTGGAAAACAACTCAGCGTACCATATTGAAACTGTTAGAGACTCGATGTGTACCAAGTCTAGAAAATGGATATGTATGATGAAAATATAGAACTTGAATGAAATGTTGAACAATATAAATGAAGTTGGAAATTCTTAAAGCAAGAATTGTTATATAATCAAGAAGATTCAAAGAAGAATCTTGGAGAGGTATAAAGATAAGAAATGGGAGTTACCTAACTCCAATAGCCAAGATAACGAATAATGTTGTAAATGAAAGGAAAGAAAGACGATCGTAAAACAAAACAATCACTAGTTAAGAAAAGAATTTTAAGGGAGATGATTATAGAATAAGATCACGACGTGATCTGTTTAAGTTATAAAAGAAAGATGGTTTTATAATGTTTGAATAATTATAGCTTGATGATATGAAGATGATGTGCTATGTTATAGTACGAGATAAACTCACGAGGAGTTATAGATGATGAGGTACGAAAAATTCGTATCGAGCAAAGAACAAGGTAAGAGTAAGATAGAGTTAGGTGATATTTCAATTGAGGACTCATGTGATGGCTGAGTTATACAAATCTTTGTATGGGCGAGGGTTTTGTGCTTGCACTTGGTTTATCACATTGATAATCATTGGAATGTCGGTATCATGCTATCAATGTATATGTGGTGAAAAGGTGATTCTTTTCTTATGTGTATATTTGATAATTAGAAACTATTAAGATTTGTCAGATATTATTAATTAGGTGCGGTTCTTAAAACTAATGCATATGGTAAGTTCGTGACTCATAATAATATAGTATGTTTTGAACCCCTCAGCGAATGGACGCCTATGGTCTGACTAGGATAAGTTCTTAAACTCATATTATTGTGGCAAGTCCTGAACTTCCAATATGCGGTAAGTTTGATGAACTGGGGTATAATTAAGTGTGAATGTAGTATTGAGGATGATAGGAATAGATAGACCTATTAAGCAATGGATCATTATAGAAAGTGGAATTGATGGTGGAAGCACGGGTATTTCAAATCATCTACCTATGCTAGACTTCAAAAAAAAAATTTGACATCAAGCTAAATTCGCACTATGTGCCTTTTTAAATTGAATTTTTACTCTTAACGCATGGTGACAAATGTATATGTGTGGACTTCGGGACACTGACACATCGTTACCTATTGAGATATGATATCACTAAAACTGATTTTCAAATATTTTTGAACTGTTTAAAGAATAGTCTATGCTAATTGTTTCGGCTAGACGAAAATGATTTGAAAATATCAAAATGTATTTTATATCATTAATGCATCATGTAACCTAGTGCAAAGATGATAAAAATGATGGAGTTATAAATACATAATTACTTAGTGTTGGATGTGATCTAAGGATCATCAACCCACTATGGTATGATGTAGTATGACGAAGTCACAAAATGACAGAATCCTCAAACGGGCTGTAAATACAGTGCGGTATCATGACATCATAAAAAGATTTTTTTGAGATATGAGAATATATATATATATATATGTGTGTGTGTGTGTGTATGTGTATATTTCGATTGATGTCCAAATTGTTGTAGAAGTCTATGCTATTTGATTAAACTAGACGAATATTGAAAGATGTTCATGAAATTCAAGCGTTTCTTGAGAAGTTATGCCAAACCAAATTGTTTTGGTGCGGATTCAAATGTTGAAAAGCTGAGGTAAACAACCCTGTAAAAGGGGACATGTTATCGGAGACAATGGTTCTGAAAGTAACGCATATAGTCGTTACGATGTTAAGATGTAATACGTTGTGCACGACGTAGGGGTACGATAGGTTGATCACCTAGAGTACTTGCAGTGAGTGTTTTCAGTCTGTGTGATTGCTAAACATTCTGTTAATGACAGTTTACAGTGGTGATGCACTGTTAAACCTGGGGAAGAGTTCAAGGTCCGTATAGTCTTATGACTGTTAAAGGTTCAAGTTGAGATATTTGATAACCTAGGGACGTAGTTCAAGGTCTTATGACCCCTCAACATGATTTAGAATCTTTTAAATTCCTGTTATTCATATCGCTTCCCAATTATTAAGCAATTGTGGAGGATTATTATTCTGAAAGGTGAAAGTGGAAAGGATGAGAAAATTAAGCAAAACATAATAATTTCAAGAAAGAATTGAAATTCCAGAAAGAAGATAAATGTGAAACTCTTAAAAGAGGAAGAGGTGGGGAATATGATGGTCTTAGAAAGATCTTTAGAGAAATAATTTGGTTGTAGAACCTAATGAATAAATAGATATTAACATAAAATCTATTTTGATAAATGGAAGGAACGAATATTAGTAAGTCAAAATTTCGAGGATGAAATTCTTAGAAGAAGGGGTAAATGTAATGTCCCGAGAGTTTGATCATATAGTATATGATAATGATCCTTAGAGAAAGATAATGAACGGGTCAAAGAATATGTAATACTCAAATATAATTAAGTCTAAGTAAAGGTTATGAAATAAAACTTACAAGAATTTATTATCAAGAATGGTAGGAGTAGGAAATATAAAACCTATATTAAGGTAATGTGTTGAAGTTATTCAATGAATAGATTTGAGGAAAACCTGAGTAAGGTGGGGTTTCGGTGATTCTGAGGACAGAATCCTTATAAGGGGGGAAGGATGTGACAACCCAAATTTTTATAAGTTATTAAAATAGGAATTTAATAATTAAAATTTTTATTATGAGATGTATTGAGAATGAGTATGTATATATACGTGCTATATATTTTGAAATATGTGTTCTGGTGTGAAGAGAAATATATATTCATATATTGGGAAAGTGAGGTTTAATAGTTAAGTCAGCTATTGAAGAAATTAAAGGAATCTTATAATTAATCTTAAATATTTATTGAATTAAATAAATATTTTAAATAATTTATTTATTGAGAAAATAAATAATTTATGAAATTGTGGTATAATAATTTAGTTACATGTGTATGGTAATTAAATTAAAGCAAAGGTAAATTTTATTTTTGAGGATTTAATTTAATGAAATAATTAAATTAAATGAATGGGTTAATATTAAAGTAAATAAATAAATTAAATAAAGTGATATTTCTAATTTATTAATTAAATTAGATATATGTAATTATTTATTAATTATAAATATAATTATAATAAACATTATAATTATTATAATTACCATTATAAGTTATTTAAATTAATTAAGATAAAGTTATTTAAATTAACTAGAGTGTGCACATGAAATCATATAATATAAAATTATTAAAATAATCTAGTAGAGGAAAAGTGTACGTTAGCTAAACAAGGCATTGTGGCCTTTGGCTTACTGTAACTGACGTCTATTGGTTTTGTTAACTGATATGCATGATTATCAGTTAGCTTATTTTATTTCACGTATTCTTCTAAAGCCTAAGAGCAGAGAAAGAGAGTTTGTGAGGAAGAGAGTGATTCTCTGTATATCTTGCTAAGGAGTTGGAGTATCAAGGTTCTTATTCTTCTTCTTCTCAACAATTAAAGGATTTAGGTATAATTTATCCCTAATTCTATTTCTCAGTCTTGTAATTTTTCTATTCTATGAAGTTAGGTTTTGTTGATTTGTTATTTCAAATGTGATTATGTGATGTGGGTTATATTGTATAATCTGTTGTCATCATCTATGAGTGTTGTATCAGTTGTCAAATTCATGAAATTGGTTTGTAAGAAGAAGAAATAAATAACAGTGTTTATACTCATATGATATGGCTTAGAAAGTACAAAAATTCATGATCAATACTTGCTGTAATCTGCTATTTGATGTTAGAATGTGTTAGTATGTTAAGAAATAAAAACAATGAAGTCTAAATCATGTCAATCAGTTAAGTAACGAATTCTTGGCGATTGAAATCGTTAAAAGTGTAAAAAAAAGAAGAAACTTGGAAAATTATGGTTTTGAATATTTAAAATTTATTATATGCAATGTTTATGTGGTTGGAATTGTGTGTATCATGTTTATAGACATTGTTACAAAGTTTTAGATGTAAGTTTCATGAATTTCTGTGGCAATTGGGAGAGTTTTGGGTGAAGCAGATGCAATGTAACAGAAGTCATATTAGTCATTTACGGATCCATAGACCCAGTAGCATTTGCAGCCGGTACCATATGCAGAAAAAGCAATATTGTATGTTAGTTATGATTCTTGCAAGCAGCAGCAAGGCTGTTGGCGTTCTCGAGCCCAGCGGTGACTTCTGCCTATTTGCAGGTTATGTGTAATGGACTTATGTTAGCTAAGCAAGCATGTTAATGATGTTAAGACATAATAGAAACTACAATAACAGATTGTAAGGTGTTGTAATGCAAAGTGTAAAGATTTTAAGTGATTGCTTAATTAAGTTATGCAATGGAACTAAATGTGATGTTTTCAAAAGTAAGAAATAAATGATAAGGTTTATGTTGGTTTATAGTGATATATAAGTTGAAAGAAAGATTTGAATGTTAACTTGATTAGTTAATCTAATATATGTTTAAAGGGAGGTAAATATGCGTTAGAAGACTTTACTGTCAATTGTAAGGGAAGCATAACGAGGGAGATTATATAACTTAGTTGTTGTTAACAAGTGTAACACATCCGATATGAGATAATGGAGTCTATGACAACTTTGATGAACGTTAAGTGCCAGTTACGAAGGAAGTATAAAGAGACACAATATGGGATTATGTAATGATAGGTGTCATACGAAGAGGGCTAAACACCTGAAGTTATGTGTTAAGTTTCAAAGAGACGTAAGTTATAAAAAAATTAAGACTAAGAGTCATTGTGGTTTCATTATATGTGTAACTAATGAATGTGAATATGAACCTTTGAACTGTTGTAGGATGTACGCAAAGCATTTAAGCTGTTTTTCGATAATTGGTAATCTACGAACCAGGCTAGTCTTTCAGTTCCTATTTGCTATGTGAACTTGGTGATTAACTATTTTAAATCTTTATTGCAAATAACATGATGTGTTATATTTATGTTGAAAGCATGAAACGTTAAAGTCAACTTATGACTACGTTGATTGAGTAAAGCATGATGATTGAGTAAGGAACTCAATCTTTATACTTAACCTATAGCCTGTATGTTATGATAGTCCAATGTTTAAGAGATATATGTTGAGAATGTTATTATATGTTATGTGTTGCATGAAAACTGTTTGATTTTTCTAGGCTGTCGAGCTCAACCTTGTAAATAACCATTTTTGCAGGTTAAGGATTGAAGATAACACTATGTGCTACTTGAATGAAGTGGATCATAATTAATATACAAAGATGTATATTTTAGCTGAAGTTGCTATTTCCTTAAACCATGATTAAGACTCATGAGATGTAGTAAATGTTTTATGATGTATAGTTTTATATTGCGTTATAAAGCTAGAGTTAGAGTTATCTGATATGTAAAGGTTATCGGATTGAAATGTAAAATTTTAAATGATAACAGTGATAAAGTGAATCATAAAATAAGATTAATTCAATGACATGTAGTTGATAAAGGTTTTGATTCAGGGAATTAAAGTAAGAAGACATAAAAGTTTAAATTATTCCGCATTTTATAAAGTTTAACATCGAATAATGATGTAAAATTAGAAGTTAGATGTATTGTTAACGACCGAAGTCGAGAATTAAATTGTATGAATTTTGGGGGCATTACAGGCCAAGGATATTCGTTATTACCACCAGTGGTCATGATCATGCCAATAACTATCCATCAATGCACTACGGACCAATGAGGACTTTTACCACATCATTTGTAATATTACGGGTCATGATTATACCGATACATAATTCTTGGTAATAATCATACCAATCAACAGTTCATCTATGCACTATGGGCCAAAGATGACTTTCATCACAATATAAGCATGAGGATGAGGACAATAATATAAGAATTCAATTAAGTGAAAGCAAAGATAAAATTTAAAGATTTATAATTTAATTTATCCGGAGTTCAAGAATGTTCAAATTGTCAACATAATAACTTTTTTGTGGAGTAAAATTCAAGAATAATATTCATGTATCAAAAATAGTACTAAATGAATATTACCCCCGTGAATAGTACCCCGTGAATAGTACTTCATGAATAGTACCCCCGTGAATAGTACTCCGGCATGAAAAGATTAAAATTTAACAAGAATGTTCTGAAAAATAACATTGTGAAAAGATACTAGATGAAGCGCAATTTCAATGATATTCTACTAATTTCAATGAGTATAAAAGCAATACTTACCATAGTAAGTTTAAATTTAGGAATATGAAATGAAATAACATCCCTTACATAATATGGAGTATGAAAGAAAATAATATTTCTTACGAGTATTGAAATAAAAATAAAATAATATCCTTTATCTTAGTAGAAACTGGATTTGACTAGAATATCGGATATTATTCTAAGAAAATCTTGCACAAAAAAACTATACTCAAAGTATCATTATACTCAAGAAAAATACTCACAATACTATAGAATAAGAATTTCTAATATTGAATGTATGTTTTAGGAAGGAGGGGTTACCCCCTATTTATAGTGAAATTCGGATGAATGAAATGAGAAACCTGCCAAACTTCCTGCCAAACCTTTATTTTCCATAATTGGGGCCCACTAACTTTGAAACAAAGAAATTGCAGGAGAAGTATGCACGTGAAGTTTGAAAAAAAAAAGAATTCAAAATCAAAATAATAACCTTTACTCCACTTTCACTCGCATGTTAAAAAATTATATATTATTATAATAATATTACCATTTAAATTATAAAAAAATTGTTATATTATAATAATATATTTGAATAAATATTTTATCAGAGAAGATAATTGCCAAACTTTCAACAAATATTTAATGCTAAATTCCTTCATTTATATCAAATTAAATTGAACCAATATTCATCACATAATAATTATTCATAAATAATATTATTAGCTCATAATATTAACAACTAGATCATTCTTAGGAAACAAGGGGCTTTCCGAAAAGGATTTATCCTTATTGGCGCGCAATTAAATAACCTAACCCTTTTCCTCGACCGAATTTTCTAGACATTGCCAATAATGCTAACTAATAATATGAATAATTGTGTTGTGTCAATTATTGATTTAATAATATAAAATATTGTGCAGATAATATTGTGACAATAATTGAATCAATAATATGAGGTACTGTGCAACAATTACTATGGCAATTATTGAATGAAGCTGAGTGACTTCTTACGTAAGAATCAATAATCAAAGAATATTGTGCAATACCATGTGGTACTGTGCAACCACGCATATTACTGTACTTTTTATCACCAGGTATTTCAACAGTTAATGGTAAATATTTTGCCGTTATTTTTTTATAAAAAAAAAAGTTATTTCTACCGCTTTTTATATCCGACAGTTATTATGTTATGTTGTCCACCAATGATTGTGATGTCGTTTAGATATTCCCCGACAAAAAGAATATTTTATGACCACTTGCTTACTTTACAAAATTTGCACATTTCACCCATAACTAAAGCATTATATCAAATCAACACCTTATTATTTAAAAATAATAATTAGAGAAATTAAATCTTTATTCACAAAAAGTTGGGGTCTTACAGGATCGGTTGAATGGGGTGGTAGTGTTCACTGAGATTAACTTACATAGTGAATATCATGAAATTCAGGTCAGGCCAGGTGACGAGTGGAAAACCGCATTAAAAACCAGAGATAGTTTGTTTAAGTGGCTTGATCGTTATGCAATTCAGGTTGAGTAACGAGCCAAGCACTTTTATACGTTATAAACCAGGTACTAAGACATTTCATTGGTAAGTTTATGGTTGTTTATTTTGATGACATCTTGATATATAATAGATATGAATATGAGCATCTTGGGCATTTGCATCAAGTACTAACCATTTTATTAGAGAATAAGCTTTACATGAATCTTAAAAAGTGCAGTTTTATGACAGACAAATTTCTCTTTTTGGGATTTATGGTTGATGTTGATGGGATAGATGTATACCAAGAGAAGGTTAGAACTATAAGGGAGTGTCCTACCCCTCGTACTATTAGCGAGGTTCGTAGTTTTCATGTGCTAGCGACGTTCTACCGAAGTTTTATCCCCGATTTTAGTAGTATTATAGCTCCTATAACAGAATGTTTAAAGAAAGTGAATTTCAACTAGAATGCGGAGGCAGAGGTCAGTTTTGCGGTGATCAAAGAGAAGTTGTGTATAGTACCTGTGACACCCTCAAATTCAGGTACTTCATTTCCATCGAATTTGGTGCTCACTATCAAAATAATTACATCTAACTACCCATGATAAAGGATAAAACATTAAATAACTTAAACAATAATCTTTCCCATTAAAGGGTTACATCATCTCTTAAACAATCCCAGGTAATCTAACCTTAAATTATTACATCAGTTTGTGGAATACAGAGACCTATCAAAAGATATAGCGAGAATGGGGAACAGCCACCCAATATCTAACAGAGGCCTATCAAAAGATATAACGAGAATATACATCAGAAGAAAACCAAGGTCTCGATGTCTACGTCCTCAATCTTGTCCACCTGATGTAACTCCTCCTGAGTCACTAGGTCTCTATCAACAGGGATGTCAGGCCTATAAAAAGGAGGATCTGCGCCGGCAAAACCGAATGGGTCGTCTGAGGAGCCAGCTACCGAAATGGAAGGAACAATGATGCCTCTGCTTTGGATCTCCGCCTAAATCTTAGAATAATATATATGTTCCAGGTCCAACTGCTGGGTTAAACTATCAATCTGGGTCATATGAGTCGGAGCTCGGACACAAGCTAACCAATCCGTCATCATCAAAGATCCTGGAACCATATCCCCCAAAAACTAAGTGGCGCGGGACTGGGCTCCAATAGTGCGAGGGAACCACCACCGCTGGTGTAAGACCCCAACTTTTATAAATAAAGATGAATTTTCTATAAATATTATTTTTGAATATTATGGAGTAAATTTGATATAATGTTATAGTTGTGGGTAATATTATAAATTTTGCAAAGTAAGCAAGTTGTTATAAAATATTCGTTTGGTCGGGGAATATTCGTACGACGGCACAATCATTGGTGGACCCCACAACAGAATTATTTTCGGATTGAGAAAACGACAAAAATACTTTATAAAAATAACGGCGGAGGTGTTACCGTTAAAACTGTTGAACTACCCGGTAGTAAAAGTACATTAATACGCGTGGTTGCATAGTAGCACACGGTATTGATTATTGATGTTTACGTGAGAAGTCACTCAGTTATACTCAATTATTGCTATAGTAATTGCTGCATCATATCTCTTATATAATTGATTCAATTATTGTAATAGTATCATCTGTATAATATGTTATATTATTAAATCAATAATTGAGACGACAAGTTATAAATGATTAATAATTGTTGAAAGATTAAATATGTGTTGATTAAAAATAAAATGATTTATGGTAATATTTATTCAATCCTTGATGTATATAAAGAGTCTATTATGAGACGTTTGTGGTAAGTTTGGTTATTTTATGGGGGGCCCATATGTCATCATCTAAGAGTCTCTTCGTCAATAGTAATTACCTTCGTCAATAGTAATTACCTTCGTCAACAGTAATTACCTTCGTCAATAGTAATTACTTTCGTCAATAGTAATTATCTTCGTCAATAGTAATTACATTCGCCAATATCTAACCTTAAAATAAAACAAGTCTTATAACATCATGCATTTAAATAAACTTTAAATAATTCTTCAACACTTGGACATCTTGCCCTTTCCCTTGCTAGTAGATGGCTCATCACCTCTTTCGACTTTAGCTGCATTGTTTAATTGCAAGAGTGAGCAAACAATTGCTCACTGATATAAAGAGTAGTAATAATAACCATAAGAGAATGAACAACAAATGTTGTACAATAATGAACTTGTTCTACAAATAGAAACAGAAATAAGTTCGAACTTTAATATCTGAGGGTCTTATGACCACGAACTATGTCTTCGGTATTTAGGTATTATTACCTCAACCTTAATAGTCATTTAGACTATACAGACTCTTCTTAACGTACTTAGGGGGATTAGCCCTTTGTACCATGTATTGTGCACAAACATCTAAACGTTACACATACAAAATCCCCTATGTTAGGGTTGTTCGTCTCAGTTTGAATTTAGAATTTCCGCACTAAAGAAAGTTTAGTTTGGAACTAGCTTATCAGTGTTTCAAGAATTTTAGAACATTATTCAATTTCCATCAATAAAGGTTTAATACAATAATGTATAACTGAACAAGGCTATCAAAGTCAAAGATCGGATACCAACAATATATACTTCAATAAATGTGATATACATGCAAAGTACTATATTCAAAGAATTAGAACAATCTCCTTTGAATCAATGTGTTAGAACAATATACATTTTGACTAATAATGACAAGAAATGAGAATGTAAAACTCATTCGATGTAACGAATTAGGTTACAAGAGCTTATTCAATCATACATAAGAATAGAATCAATAGTCTTGCTCAATAAAAGTTTAGGATAAGAAACTTGCATTCATAAACAAAAGAATAAAGTTAGAAAGCTTGCTCAATGTAAAGAGTTAAGGTTTAGAAACTTGCCTTGTATGTAAGCTACACAAGTGTAAAATAATCTCCAATTACCCTACATGTATCATTGAAATCGCAACAACCATTAGTTGTATAAATATTAGCTTTAGGGTTTAAACCATCATTTAGGTCATAACCCTAACCTAGCACCTAACCATGTAGGTTAACATACTTAACGAATCTGAAATCTCATTACGATCCAACATAACTTAATCGTTCATCTCTAACTTTGGAAAACATCACATTTGGTTTCATTTTATAATTTATTAAACAATTATTTAAAAATCTTCACACTTCGCATTACCACACATTACGATCTGATATTATAGCTTATATAATGTCTTAACATCATTAACATGCATGCTTGATCAACCTAAGTCCCATACACATGACCTGCAAATGAGCAGACTTCAACGCCTCGGACTGTAGTATGGCGCAATTGCTGCTAGCTTTTTTTTGCCTCAGACTAGCGTTAAGCATTAATTTACACATGACAGAAGCGTAAACCAAGCGGTGAACGATGAGCGAACTTTAGCCCAACAAACACGAATTTCACTCACAAAACAATGAAATTAACATCTACAATTGGTACAGACTATTACAAACATGTTTGCTAACATTTACAACCAATTAGAATAATTTAACATCAACTAAAACTAGTTTAATTTCTCAAAATTCATATTTTTATACTAAAACTCCATTTTTAAGTTTCATCACAAAAATCATCACTAACATCTCAATTTTTCACCAAATCACTTCGTTCAAACTACGTTATCTTCGTTTCTTAATGAACTAGCATAATCAAAACCCAATTTATAGTTTAACATACAAACTGGTCACTTAAATTGGTACTTTCTAAGCCATATCATATGAACATATCACTGTTATTTCAATTCCCTCCTACAATCCAATTTTACGTGTTTGGTTATTCCAATTACACTCAAATATAGTGACTAACAGATTCTACCAAACTATATGTACACATATATACAATCATCCACCGAGACTTAATAGTTTACAGAAACTTTTCACAGAGAACTCAAAACATAAAAATTAGAACTACAATATACGTACCTTAATCCTTGTTTATTGAAGCAATTGATATGTAGTGGCTTCAATTCCTTCCACGGCAAAACCCTCAATCTCTTACAATTCTCTCTGTGTTTTTCTCTCTTCTTCCAAGCTCTCTCTCTCTCTCTCTCTCTCTCTCTCTCTCAACTCTGCTCTTTAGCCTTAGGAGAAAAAAATAAGACGCGAAGTATGAAATAACCCAACTGATAATCGTGGTTATCAGTTAAGAAAACCAATAGGCGTACGTTAAAATAAGCCAAAGGCCACAAGGCCTTGTTTGGCCACCCCCTAACCCCCAAACTAGATTATTTTAATAATCTTTATATTATATAGTTTCATGTCACACCATTAAATTAATTTAAGTAACTCATACTTATAATTATAATAATTATAATTCTCATTGTAATATACTTAATAAATCTTTACATATCTAATTTAATTAATAAATTAGATTAAAACAATATTTTATTTAATTTAATTATTTTCTTAAATATTAAATAATTCATTTAATTTAATTATTTCCTTAAATTAAATCCTTCAATAAAATTATCATTATTCAATTTAATTAGCATTAATCAATTTAGTTACTAAATTAATTCACCACAATTATCAATTATTTATTTTCCTCAATAAATAAATTATTTAAAATATTTATTTAATTCAATAAATATTTAAATTAAATTACAAATTTTTTGATCGTTACCGTACCTGTGTTGACATTACTAGATTTTCAAAAATTATTCGAGGTGGATTGTGATGCCAGCGAGGTTGGAATTTGTGGTGTCATGTTGCAAGAAAAGAGGTCATTCACTTATTTTAATGAGAAATTGAGTGAGCTCGCAGCAAATGGTCTTTATACGATAAGGAGTTTTATGAAGTAGTGTGGTTATTGAAGCACTGGAGCATTATCTTATTGGTTGAGAATTTATCTTGTATTCAAATCATGAGGCATTAAAGTATTTGGGGAGCCAGAAAAGAATTACCTCAGATTTACATATCAGGTGGTGTACTTTCCTTCAAAAATTTCCTTTTCGTTTAGAACATAAATTTGTGGTCTATAGTAAGGTTGTTTATGCTTTAAGTCGTCAGATTTCTTTGTTGGAAACTCTCAGTCATGAAATTGTGGGATTTGATTGTTTGAATGAGTTATATGAGCATGATGAGGACTTCCAACAGATTTGGGAGAAGTGCATTCGGCACATACCAGTAGCAGATTTTTATATCCTTGATGGTTTTTGATGTATGAGAACCAGCTGTTTGTACCAATTTCTTCCTTGTGGGAGAAACTTATTCGAGACCTTCATGGTGGGGGACTTTCTGGTTATCTTAGCAGGGACAAGACCTTAACAGCAGTGAAGGCGATGTATGTGGAGAAAATTATGGGGCATTATTATGTTTGTCAAACTAGTAAGGGGTAGTCCACAAATGCAGGTCTTTACACCCCTTTACCAGTTCCTGAGATTATTGTTGGTTTGCAGATTTAAGAACATACATATAATCACAAGTATATAAAGCGGAAACATGTCATAAATCATATTTAAATTTTTTTACTGCAATCCTAAGATCATCTTGATGCAATATTATTAATGTAAGAGGGATAAAAGATATAACTTAAGAAGATGAATCAAATTCTTGATTTGATCTTCAAGTTCCAATCATTTGCTCCTCTGTGATTTTTCAAATCCTCGGATCAAACTTTAGCTACTTAGTATGTGCAGTGCTCTAAAGGTGATCCCACCAAAAGAATATTGATTACATAAAGTAAATTTAGGTTTCTCCAAACCTTGGGTGACTAGCCATAATTCTCTCTCTCCTAACTCCTTAGGTTACAGAGAATTATTCTGAAGTATCTCTATACTCACAATAGTGTCAACCATAATCTATCATAAGGCCTCTCCTTATAATTGACCAACCCCCTTCCTAAACTCTTTAGAACTTAGGGTTTTAATTTAATTCCTAATTAAACTATTTAGGAACTAATATTTTTATAATAATAGTAGTAATAATAATAAGACTCCTATTATTAATTTATAATTAGTATTTCTCCAAATACTTAATTTATATTTTTCTTTTAAGGTGTGACCATTTAGGTTCAATATTATACCAGTAGTAGAATAAATAAATTAGAACCATTCTAATATTATTTATAATGAATAAATTACTTTAATTCAAATATAAATAAATAATATTTATTCTACATCATGAGGGACACCTCTCAACATATCATGACTATCCAGATAATATGAAATCAACGTTTAATCACAAAGAACATATTCCGGGAATAGTTATCGTACAATTCAATCATTCTACCATACAATGTCCCGATTAAACATAGACATGGAATTACTGACAAGTTTTATTTATTTAATCATATGTATTTCGATTCTGAAATGCACAACTCTAGTTAATGTAAATTAGAAACTCTTATCTAATTTACATTCATCTCGGTCAAAGATTTTTGAGTTGTCATTTATTGAAATGCATAGGACATTCTATCCCTTTACTGGAAGTGGTATATCACTTGTTGATCATTCAGCTACCTCCATGTACACTTTATTATACCCGAACATACCCTTTGATATACCCAAAGAGTCTTAAGGAATATGACAATGTATAACTTATAATACACAAGGTACTATGATGATATCAAGTCCAATGATCATTTGTACAACTATCACTATAAGAACTCCTATTGTCGGACATGTAAAACTTCATTAGGTTTTCCTTAAGCGAGTCACGTTCACTAAATGTATTCTCCAATAAACCTATACATACTTGTTTTAATGTCTCAACACAAATAATTATGAGATCAATCATCTTCTTCAACAAAGCAAACATAGTATGTACTAATCTATCCGGAATTAGTAACCTTACATTAGTGATCCCAATATTAGGAACATTTTAGTTTTGAACCATCTAAAATTTAGGTCTCATTAGCATGAACTTTTCATGATTCTAAAAGCATTTCTCCAAAACTACGGGTTTATTGTGACAACCTGAGAATTTAGACAATTTAATAAAATCCTAAAAGATTGAATAAATAATAAATAATAGACCTAAACAGAAAATAAATGTATGGAATTGACATTTTTGTGAAGAATTTTTATGGATTTAAAAAAAATTTGGTGAAGACTTATAGGGTTAAGTGTACAAGTGTATATGAATCTGATATATGTGATTATATGTGTATAGTATGTTTATAAGGGTCAACGGTTGATCAGATAAATTATATCAGTGACAAACCCTAAAGATATATTAAGAACATCAACGTTCAGTTAAGAAACCCTAACGATTTGTTAGAAACCCTAATACCGGCTCTGGATACCCTAATTTCAGTTCCGGAAATCTAAAACCCTAATCGAGAATATCAAAACCCTAATTTGCAATCCTTAATGTTAATTAAGAAACCTTAATCCTAATTAGCATGCCCTTAAGTAATTAGGAAACCTTAATTCAATTAGGAAGCCCTAATTTCTAAATTAGACAGCTTAATTTTCTATTTAAAACCATAATTGGAAATCCTTGAAATTAATTTGTAAAACCTAAGGGTTAAACCCTAAGGGTCAAAACCTAAGGGTTAGATAAGATTATAAGTATGCCATTAAATTTGTGAGCTAAAAGACTAAAATTTTTACTTATAATTTAAGTTAAGAGATATGAGAAAATCTAGTGAGTCACCATATCTTGGATATCCCATGTGCTTATATCTCAGCCAAATCTGATCCAAATTGCCACCTTGCATCATTTGGATTCATTGAATCAAATTAAACAGAATTAAAGATAGAGAAAGTTCACAAACTTAGCCTATTTGCTCTCAAGCACACAACCAACTCTTTCTCTCTCTAAACCCACGAAATATTCAAGTGTTTCAGTCACTAGTAAAGCCCCTAGATCATCAAGATCAGTGGAGAAAAGCTGAAATCAAAGATTGGATAAGAAAGGTATAAAACCCTAACTCATCTTTGATCTTGTATGCTTAAACAAATTATGTGCTTAAGTGTTTAAACATGTGCTATTAGATGTTATTTGATGATCTATAATGTTATATCATAGATCCATAGCATCAAAATGCTTTTAAAATGAAGTTTTTGAAACTGCCTAGAACCCTAATTTATGGTCTGACAAGCAAATGTCAGAGGCCATAGATTCTTACCTGTTTTTGATTTGTTGTGTTTTAAGTTATAGACTTGTAGTGTGTTATGTGGACTGTAATCTGGAAGTGGAATCATGGTCATACCATGTCCAGATTACACGTTATTGATGGTCAAAGTCGGTTGACCAACCATGACCAAGCAAATCTGGATAACCTAGAAATTTCCCAGAAAACCCAGAAAATTCTGACAACGCTTTGCAGGCCTCTGATCTTGCTAATGTTAATGAGTTAGGCCATGTTAGTGTTATGGTGGTCAAAGTAGATATTGCATAGAATCATAGATAATGGTGGTCAAAGTAGGGTTGACCAATCTGCCGAATGAAGATTCTGGAAAACCCAGAAATCTTCAAGTGCAGTTTTTCTAACACCGTTTAACTGGCTTGAATCTTGAGGTTGTGTTGTTGTTAGGCTGACCTGATGTTATGTTGTTGTTCCTTGACATAAGGACTACAAGATTGAACCTTTAGATCATACAAATAAGACCCAGAATTAAAGTTACAGAGCATCAAAAGTGGTACCTTGCAACTGTTCTTCATTTCTGGGTAACCCAGAAATGAAGAACAACTCTGACATGATCTTTGTGGCCTTATATCTTCATCATGTGTTGTTCAATGGCCCTGAAATTGATTTGTGTATGTAGCATTATATGGATACTACATCCTTAACACTTTAGAATGCCTAGAAACTTAAAGATCATGATTTGGTGAGTGGTCAAACTAGGTCACTTGAACACTGACATGAATGTTCTTGAGGAACTCAAGAATACCTATAGCGACAGTTTTGTCGTTATAGACACATTTAGCGACAATTTAAATATAATATAATTAATTTTATTAAATAATTAGAATAAATAGATTATTAATTATGAAAAATACATAATTAATTTCTAAAAATTATTTTAAAGCCTAAAAATGGATTTTTAATATTTTGGAATATATTTCATTAATATTTTAATTTATTTAAATATTAATGGTATTTAATTTATTTAATTATTATATTAATTAAATTACTTTAAAATGATTTTAATACTTTAAAAATATATTAAAGTGTTAGAAAATATTTTAAGTTATTTTGAATGACTTTTAATATTTTGTGATGAATTTCATTAATAATTTAATATTAATGATAATTAATTTATTTAATAAATTATATTAAATAAATTATGGAAAAAAATAGTGTTAATGTTTTAAAAATTATATAAAATGATGGTTATAAAAATATTTTATGTTATAAAATATAACTTTTGATATTTTGTCAAGAAATACATTAATATTTTAATATTAATGGCATTTATTTAATAATGGTTTTAATTATTTTAAAATTATTTAAAAGTAATAATAAAGTATTAAAAATACTTTGAGATATTATAAATAATATATAATATTATGACATAAATTTCATTAATATTTGATATTAAATAAGTATTAATGATAATGAAATTAAGTGGTATTTAAATAATATAAATATGATATTAATGATTGAAAAATCCTGATTAATGCTAATAATTATCTGAAAATTTTTATGAGGTATGGAAAAAAATTTGACTGATAAATAAATTATTTAAGATAATATTTAAGTGTTAGGCAGAGTCTTAGTGATATTAGGCTCGATAATTATCCGACTAGGTTGTCGGGATGTCAAAATTGTACCAAACTCAACTCAGACTGAAATAGTTTGACTTATGATTAGGTTTGGAGGAAATTATGTCCAAGTTCATAGCTTCAAGTGAGGAGAGGTGGATTAATCAAGAGATATCGAGTCAAAATTTTGCGAACCAAATAGAACAATGACTTAATGCCTCGAACATTTGTCCTCAATACACTTGGTTCTGTTACATGGATTCCGAGACTGATGGCGAGCCCGAACCAAATCTGCAACCGGATGTGCCAAATGATATAAATGTTGAAAGAGAGGAGACATTTGGGGACCAAGAAAAGGACGTCGGGGAAGATCTAACTTTGAGTTCCAACGAAGATGAGCCGATTTCATTAGTATCTCATGTGCCTCCTCCACCAAAGTTCAAGAATCAGATCATTTTTGCAAAACCATGCACAATTAGAAGTCATGTCGTCAGCAAAGCTCTTTGTGACATGAGAGCTTGCAAAACTTTAGAGTCATGGTGGGATGAGAAAGGGAAGATAGAAGAGGAACCTGTTATGTTTGACAAGCATCCATGCCATAATTTGATCACAGACACAATAGGGAAAGCACCTAGTGGTTTGTCGTACTTAATGGGGATCCTATCTAAAAAGATCATGCTAGGTGACTTAAATTCAATGGCCATTTCAAATGGTAACCTCCCAAAAGAGACATTGTTACTAATGAAAGAAGGGTTCCTCAATTTTCGTAGGGGAATTGGATAGAGAATTGAATAAGTCAGGATGAGACTATAAAACAAGCGCTTATTGGGAGGCAACCCAAGTTTAATTTTTAGTTTTTGTTTTATTATTAGGTTTTATATTAGTAGTTTTGAATTTGCATTTATTTAGGATTTAATAAAATTGTTTCTATCATGGTTTACAGGTTATTCAAGTCAAATTCAAGTGTGGTGCCCAATTTGTTCCATGTGCCTAGCCTATTCTCCAAACTTAGAGGACAAGGAAAAAGATTTTTATATTTTCAGGGAAGTCCTTTGCTTTAATTTTTCCTATTTCAGCCATTAAGGACAATGTCTAGTTTAAGTTTGGGGGCATTTTAGTGTCATATTGCATATAGTTAGTTATCTGCATGGTAGTTCGTTATTTTTATATGTTAGCATTGTGTGTGTTTTTTAGGATGCATATAATACATGGTAGTTAATTGTATATTCATATATGTGTTGCATTAGTATTTGTTCATGTAGTATAATTGCATTTTTTTTTTTGCATGAATCTGTGCGATCAGTTGGTGTGGTCTTAGCTAGGCCTATGATAAGATTGGTTTTGCATATTAACTTGAACAGTGTTGATAATTGATGATGAGTTCTAATTTTAAACATGAAGACAATCTGAGCATGTCTGAAACTTATGTAACCAGTTAGCACTTAAAGTTTAACTGTTTTAATCCACTTGGTTCAAAGGTTTCATAATTTTGTTTCTGAGAAAAATTCTTGGTTACAATTTAAGGAAATTAGTGAACTGGCGGTAAAGGTTAGAATGACGTAAAAGCTTGAGTTTGGGGGAATTTATGGGGTATATATATACAAAATGAAAAAAAAAAGAAAATAAGAAATGATGAAAAGAAAAAAAATAGAAAATCCAGAAGAAAAAAAATATGAATAAACACCGTGGCATGCTTGTCTAGTTTTATGGCCTTTGTTACTTGAGTAAGTAAGCCCGAGGGGATTGTCTTTACACCTAGTGCCCTAAGGTCTTAATGGTCTGGGAGTCATTGGTCGAAAGCTCATTAAGGTAGCATTGAAAAGCCTAAGGGAATAAGACATTGCACAACCATGAGAAAAAATAAATAAATAAAACACGAGAAAGAGCAAAAATGCCCTCGTGGTTGAATAAAAGTATAAATAAATCATGTATTTACCTTTGGACTTGGTAATTGCTTAGTTTTAACCAGAGTTGTCATGTTCATAAAAGTAATTGAATTGAAACTGAAATTTTTCTTCTAAGAAGTTTGTTATGTGATTATCTTGAATTGTGGTTGGTTAGAATGGTTAACAAGCACACACGCACAACATGGGTGATGACAAGTTTGGATTGACTAATTGGTTAGATTTATGGACTTTGACTTAATTGGATATATTGTTTGAGTATCATTGGTATCTTTGAAGCCTGTTGCTATATATCATCCTGATTTATTACTGGGTTCGTAGGTATATTAGGAAGTAGATCATGCATATGCATTCATGTAGTTGAGTTAGTTTATTTATTTTTAGTTCTTTTGTGTTTTTACTTGAGGACAAGCAAAGGTTTAAGTTTGGGGGTATTTGATGAATGAGTTTTATATCCATAATTGAGAGCATTTGAGCTTAATCTTTTGGATGTTTTTAAGTGTTTGTGTGTATTCATGCATGTTTTACGTTGTTTTGTAGGAATTGGGACAAAAGTTACTTGGATCAACGTTTGGGGTTGCTAGATTCGCATTTTTGGCATGCCTTTTACATAGTAGCCACTTCAAGGCCAATTTCGTCATTGCTCCATCTCTTATTTCGAAACACTCAAAGAATGAAAGTTGTATATCTACGTCTCCTCTTTTCGGAACATCTTGAATCATAGAAATCAGAGTTCGGACGAAAAAGTTATGACTATTTTCCCAAAGAACGTCAAAGTAGAAAATTCCAAAAAAAAGCCCAGTGCGGGGGCGCCCATTCCTTGCCTATTTCCAGCGCCGAGGAGCTAGGGGGAAGAATCCCAGTGTCGTGAGTAGCGCTGGGCGCTGGTGTAGGGCTTGATCAAGCTTGGACGCATTTTAGGGTGAATTTTGACACTTTTTTGACTCTAAATTGGATTGGGTTTCCTTCTAAGCTAAAAATTGGACTTGTAACCTATAAATACATGATGGGAGACATAGAATAAGGGTAGATTAGATAGATTAGATTAGATAAAGCACACTTCATTAGATTATATCATAAACCCTAGTTTATATTGTATTGTTGGAGATTGAAGCAACTTGGAGATCATTGAAGATCAAGAGCAGTAGCAACAGGGGAGCATCAGATTTGCAGACAACATATTTCATTCTTTCCTCTACTTCTATTTTTATCTTTTAATGTTTATTCAGTTGTGGATTCTTGACTTTAATTCAATGATTATGAACTAAAATTCTTTTTTAAGATTACAATGGATCTTATTGTGTAGCTTATTTTAGTATACTTTGTGACGCCCCCAAAATAGGTCCATTCCATCCAACCCATTCTGAGTCGCCAAATACATGGTACAGAAATAACTACAACTTTATTAATATATTTGTCGTGCAAAATACGACAACATATATACTGTGAGTTTAAATACAATTATTGTCTTCTAGACAATATACATACCCAAATAAATCCTCATCACAATTATTTATATATTATTTTACAAAAATTATGAGGACTACTAAACAACTCTCTCTAGAACCTTCATTCCATACCCCACTAGTACATTCGCTACATTCTCGCCTCCTGAGAAGAAAAATGGAACAACAAGGAAAAGGGTGAGCTTAACTAGCCCGGTAAAGAATATTATGACTAAGATAATATACAACAAATTATCGTTAGTCTCCAACAGGAAAAATCTAATAGAATACAATAGACAACCGGCTTTTAAATCAACAATCAGCAAAGTGGAAACAACAATTCATTAGAATAGTTAAGTAGAGAATGCAAACTACTATCTTCTATGTATGAATTTAAAAGTTCATTGTCTATCTTTTATCCCTGTAACATCAATCAATATATATCTGGAATCAAATATTCATCTTTGCACTACAGGCCAAAGATATTCATCAGTTGGTCATGTTCATCTAAACACCTGTTCATCTTTGCACTACGGGCCAAAGATATTAATCAGTCGGTCATGTTCATCTCAACATCTGTTCATCTTTGCACTACAAGCCAAAGATATTCATCAAGAAATCATTCATCTTTGCACTACAGACCAAAGATATTCAGTAATATCATCATTTAGGACTGAGGATGATGAAAAATATTTTAAAGAAATCGAATCCAGTGAAACAAAAGAACAAGTATTAAGGATTCGTACTTTAAATAATCCAAATTCAAAAATACTTCATAAATAACCAGATTGGAGTAAAATTCAAGAATGAAGATCAAAACATAGATCCAATCAAAGATAGGAATCATAACAGACAATCTTGGACACAGAAAAGAAATTTAATTTTTCTGTGAATAGTGTCGTATTCGTGAATAATGCCATATACGTGAATAAGTCCAGCAGATACGTGAATAGTAACCGACCTCAAAAGATAGAAATTTCACAAAAAACATCATCACGCTCCGTGAATAGTACTCGTGAATAGTAACTCGTGAATAGTAACTCATGAATAGTAACTCGTGAATAAGTAACTCATGAATAGTAACCCCAACATGAAAAAGTTCTAAATTTGATAAAATTTCCAACCAACATTTCAAAGATAATGATATTGAAGAAATAATATCATTTGAGAAGAAAATAACATCCCTTACCTCGAAAGACAAGATTTTAGTTGAAACAACAGGATATAAGGCTATGACTTGAACTTGCAACCAGTATAGCAATACTCAAAGTATACTCAAAATACTCACAAGAATACGCTCGATAATATAGAGAGAAAACTTCAGTTTTTGGTGTAATTTTCAATTCTAACCTAAGCACCCTATTTATAGGAAAATGCTTAGAACACCAAAGTAGAAAATTTAATAAATTAATATTATTTATTTTTTTCTACATCTTCCTACGCATCAAGCATCTGAATTCAGCAACTTGACATGTGTTAAAGATGCCCACCAAACACAAAAAACGTTTTTCCTATTTTAAATATTTTAAACTTCTAAAAATCAATTATTTCGGAGCTTCGAAACTTTAATATTTCATAATAATTAGCTCTTTTATCAGAAAAATTTGAAACTAGTGACTTTCCATAGGAAATTTCATTATCTACAACTTTGCAGAAGGAAGTTTTTCCAAATTCAAATGTAAATTGACCAAGAAATCCACAAGCTACCGTCGATTTTACAATTTATAATCAAATTTCGAATAAGAAATGGGTCTCTGAACACACAAAATCTTTTTAATATTTATTGCAACAAAAATACTCTTTTTTCTCAGTATACTCATATATCCCACATTCATTGTAAAAATATCACCATTATTATATTATTAAAATATAATAATATATTTAAATGAATTATTTTATCAGAAAAAAATAAAATTTCAATTTTCAACAATTGTCACTTTAAAAATTTTCTTCATCTATATCCACATAAAATCAATATTTTCCTCATCATATAAATCAATAATTAATTATTCACAAATAATATTACAGAATCAAAGTAATCATGCAACCAGCCGTTCCCATCGAAAAGAGGGGGCTTTCCAATAAGGATCTCTCCTTCTTGGCGCCTTGATTAGGTGACCAAACCTCTCCTTAGATAGAACTTTCTAGACATTGCCAATAATGTTATCCAATAATATTATTTAGATAATATGAATTATTGCCCCGATAATAGAAAATACTGTATAATGATAATTTATTGAAATAACGTAATATAAAATATCAATGCAAACAATTATTGAATCAATAAAATAAAATCTTTGAGCAAGAATTCATCGTAACAATTATTGAGTAGTGCCTTCTTACGTAAGAATCAATAATTGGTGCAATACCGTGTGCTCTTGCTCAACAACGCGATATTAGTGTGTTTTAACCTCCAAGTATTCCAACAAGATAATAAAGAATAACTACGTAGTTATTTATAAACAACTTATATTTGTCGTTTTCTTCATCCAATCGCTTTTCCGTTATGGGGCCCACAAAAGATCGCTGGCGTCAGTGCATTACGAATATTCCCGACAAGATCTGAATATTCCACAACCAAACAAATATTCCCCGACAATAATGAATATTTTATAACCACTTGCTTATTCAAAATATTTGCGTATTTTACCCATAACTATCCACATTAATCAAATCAACCCTTACTATTTCAAAATAATAAATAGAGAAAAATAAATTTCATTAATAATAAGTTGGGGTCTTACATACTTCTTTGTTAATTATTGTGATCTATTCTATGGATTGTCTATTATGATTGCGTTTAATTGTTTAATTGTCTAGATAACAATTACCATGATAATTTATATGAATTCGGGAGATGAAATATAGATTTAGATCCGATCAATAATAACATGTGAATGTGTTTTCTGCATGGTGTTGGAATTTATGATTTGTGTTTAGGATAGGGATATACCTTTACATCGCATGTAATCTGATAGGGATCCTGTGCTTTTTTAATTGTAATTCACATAAGAATATAGTGAATTAGTTAATTAGGGTGTTTGATTCAATTCTATCAACTGTGGATTTGGATTAATATGTTTGTGATGCATCGGAATGTGGTTATAAATACTAATAAGTTCCTGATTAACAATTCAGAATAGTGAGCATAATTAATAATAAGTGTTTTAATATAAGTGAAGTAATAAGTGAAGTTGTGATCTTAAATCTCCATAATCTGATTTTCAACTAGTGGTAGTAGTAGTTGTTTAATTATATATTTTAATTCACAACATTAAATCGATTGTTTAAATAAAATTAGTTTGGTTAAGAACTAGTATTTGGTGAATTTTATTAAATAATTCCTCGTGGGAACGATACTCTACTTTCACTTTATTACTTGTTGACTATGTATACTTGCACGTATGTTTTGATTGTGAAATCGATCAACTAGTTTTTGGTGCCGCTGCCAGGGAGTTAGTTTAATAATTTTGTCAATATTAATTTTTATCTAATTAGTTTTAATTTAAACGTTTTTTTTATTATTTTCTTTAATTCTCTTTCTTCTTTTTTCTTTCTTTTCAGGTACCATGGCGGAATTTAATTATCAATGGCCGTATACGAGAATGTTTAAGCCAAAGGGAGCGGAGATGGATGGACTCGCGACACTTTCTACATTATCAGCACAAATTGAGACACTTTCGAGGAGGTTAGACGCTTTTGCAGCACAACGTCGTCAAAGTGTGGCGATAACTTGTGATTATAGTGCTGGAAATCATATGAGTCATCAATGTGCCAGTATCCATAGTTTCTGATTGAGACCCAAGATTCACTTAACAATTTTGGGTTAGTTTATAAAAAGCTATGGGCGCGGATTTACGATTTAGTTCGGCATATCATCCTCAAATGGACGAAAAGTCGGAGAGGACTATTCAAACTCTTGAAGATCTATTAAGACTATGTGTCCTTGACTTCAAAGGAAGTTGGGACAAGTTCTTGCCATTAGTGGAATTCTCTTAAAATAACAGTTATCAAGCAAGTATTGGCATGGCTCCATTCGAGACGTTGTATGGATGCAAGTGTCGTTCTTCAGTATGCTGAGACGAGGTGGGTGAAGCAACGTTGTTCGGACCGGAATTGGTACGTATGACTACGGAGAAGATTCAAATGAACAAGCAACGTATAAAGACCTAACAAGATCGGCAAAAGAGTTATGTTGATCTTCATCGAAAAGACGTGGAATTCAATGTTAGAAAGCATGTGTTGTTACGTGTTGCTCCATGGAAAGGAGTTACGAGATTTGAAAAGAGATGAAAGCTCAATCCTTGATTCATTGGCCCATTTAAAATCCTTGACTGAGTAAGAACTGTGGCTTATAGACTCGCCTTACCGCCAAGTATGTCTCGTGTTCATAACGTTTTTCACATTTTCATGTTACGTAAATATGTGGAAGACCTGAACCAGATTATTGATTTAGAACCAGACGAGATAGCGGAAGATTTAACATATGAAGAGGTACCTGTTAAAATCTTGGATAAGAAGGAGCATATTTTATGCTCCAAGGTTATACCTCAAGTCAAGGTTTTATGGAGAAACCACGATGTTGAGGAAATGACTTGGGAGTTAGAATCTGAAATGAAATCAAGGTATCCTCACCTCTTCGTTATACCAGGTATGTACCCCAATTTCGAGGACAAAATTTCATAAGAAGGGGAGGTTGTAAAACCCCAACTTTCATAAATAAAGATTAATTTTTCTCGAAATATATTTATGAATATTATGGTGTGGATTTGATATAATGTTATAGTTGTGGATAATATTTATAAATTTTTCAAAGTATGCAAGTTGTTATAAAATATTCGATTGGTCGGGGAATATTCGTTTTAACAGGAAATATTCGTACGATGGCACAATCATTGGTGGATCCCCAATGGAATTATTATTTGAGTTAGAAAGCAGCGTAAATATCTTTTATAAATAACGGTGAAAGTTTTATCGTTAATCTGTTGAAATACCCAGTGATAAAAAAGTGCGATGAATACGCATGGTTGCATAGTAGTAACACGGTATTGATTATTGATGCTTACGTGAGAAGTCACTCAGTTATACTCAATTATTGCTACAGTAATTGTTGCATAGTATCTCACGTTATTTGATTCAATTATTGTCAATATTTTATATATTATTAAATCAATAATTGAGATGACAAGTTATTCATATTATTATATGCATAATTAACAATGTCTAGAAAGTTCTGTCGAGGAAAGGGGTTTGGTCACCTAATTGCGCGCCAATAAGGAGAAATCCTTATCGGAAAGTCCCCCTCTTTCCTGAAAACGATCCGGTTGTCAATATTGCGAGTTATAATAATGATGAATAAATGTTGTTAAAATATTGAGGGGATTTTTTTATGAAGTATTTGTTATAAATTTTGTTATTACATGGACCCCTACTTACCCATTTTTCAAAATAATCGATAAAAGGTTATTCAGTATATATATATATATATATATATATATATATATATATATATATAAAAGTGTGGGCCGCATGTGGGGCCCACATGTGGAAGAAAAATGTCATTGGAGTGGGGGAGAAATGTTGGTCATAGAGGGAGTAATGTGTTATTATTTTGTGTGTGTGTGTGTGTATATATATATATATATATTATAATAAGTTTTTTTTGATGAAAAATAGAATATAGTATATTTTATTATGCATAGTGTTTGCATAGTGTCTGCATAGTATTTGCATAGTAAAATCAGGAAGAAAAAAAACTTCAGCCGATTCTGTCCGTGAACTTCCCCACTGTGCACATGTGATTATCTAAATTCAAATAGTATCCTTCCATTCTCCTATACATAGGATGGTTAGTTTAGAATTGAAAATCAAACCAAAATTATAGAATTTTTCTTCTATAATATTGAGCGTATTTCTTTTGAGTTTTAGGAAGCTTTGAGAGTAGAAAACAGTGCAATTTTTCTTCAAGAATATCCCCGCTATACCTGTTGGAATACACTCCTTATTAAGGTAAGGGGTATTATTTATTTCATATTTGCTTACGATATTATTTTTCGTATTCATAAGAAATTTTATTTCGTTCAATATTCGCAAGAAATATTATCTTCGTTTAATATTCGTAAGGAATATTATCTTCGTTCAATATTCGTAAGAAATATTATTTTCGTTCAACAGGTGTAAGGGATGTTATTTTTGTTCAATATTCGTAAGAAATAATATTTTCTTACATACTCTGTAGTATATAAGTAATATTATTTTATTTCAGATTCTGAATTATACACTCATGTTGATAAGTATTGCTTCTATACTCCTTGAAATTAGTTGAATATCCTTGAAATTTGCGCTTCATCTAGTATCGTTTCACAAGGATATTTTTCTGAACATTCTTGTTCATTTTTGAAGCTTTTTATGCCAGAGTACTATTCATGGGTATTATTCATTTATACGACACTATTCATACGTATGGGTACTATTCATGAAGTACTATTCACGGGGTACTATTCGCTCGGGTACTAACTCATCTTTGATCTTGTATGCTTAGACAAATTATGTGATTAAGTGTCTAAACATGTGCTATTAGATGTTATTTGATGATCTATGATGTTATATCATAGATCCATAGCATCAAAATGCTTTTAAAATGAAGTTTTTGAAACTGCCTAGAACCCTAATTTATAGTCTGACAAGCAAATGTCAGAGGCCATAGATTCTTACCTATTTTTGATTTGTTGTGTTTTAAGTTATAGATTTGTAGTGTGTTATGTGGACTGTAATCTGGAAGTGGAATCATGGTCATACCATGTCCAGATTACAAGTTATTGATGGTCAAAGTCGTTTGACCGACCATGACCAAGTAAATCTGGGTAACCCAGAAATTTCCCAGAAAACCCAGAAAATTTTGACTACGTTTTGCAGGCCTCTGATCTTGCTACTGTTAATAAGTTAGGCCATGTTAGTGTTATGGTTGTGTATACTAACATATGGACTATCAATCCATGCCTCTAGAACACTTAGATATTGCATAGAATCATAGATAATGGTGGTCAAGTAGGGTTGACTAATCTGCCGGATGAAGATTCTGGAAAACCAAAAAATCTTCAAGTGCAGTTTTTCTGACAACGTTTGACTGGCTTGAATCTTGAGGTTGTGTTGTTGTTAGGCTGACCTGATGTTATGTTGTTATTCCTTGACATAAGGACTACAAGATTGAACCTTTAGATCATACAAACAAGACCCATAATTAAAGTTACAGAGCATCAAAAGTGGAACCTTACAACTGTTCTTCATTTCTGGGTTATAATTAAAGTTACAGAGCATCAAAAGTGGAACCTTACAACTGTTCTTCATTTCTGGGTAACCCAGAAATGAAGAACAACTCTGACATGATCTTTGTGGCCTTATATCTTCATCATGCGTTGTTGAATGGCCTTGAAATTGATTTGTGTATGTAGTATTACATAGTTACTACATCTTTAATACTTTAGAATGCTCACTAACTTAAAAATCATGATTTGGTGAGTGGTCAAACTAGGTCATTTGAACACTGACATGAATGTTCTTGAGGAACTCAAGAACACCTATAGCGACAGTTTTGTCGCTATAGACACATTTAGCGACAGTTTAAATATAATTTAATTATTTTTATTAAATAATTAAAGATTATTAATTATGAAAAATTCATAATTAATTTCTAAAAAAAAATTTAAAGTCTAAAAATGGATTTTTAATATTTTGGAATATATTTCATTAATATTTTAATTTATTTAATATTAATAATATTTAATTTATTTAATTATTATATTAAATAAATTACTTTAAATGATTTTAATACTTTAAAAATCATTTAAAAATATATTAAAGTGTTAGAAAATATTTTAAGTTATTTTGAATGACTTTTAATATTTTGTGATGAATTTCATTAATAATTTAATATTAATGATAATTAATTTATTTAATAAATTATGGAAAAATAAATTATGAAAAAATAGTTTTAATGTTTTAAAAATTATATAAAAATAATTTAAGGGTTATAAAATATTTTAAGTTATAAAATATAACTTTTGATATTTTGTCAAGAAATACATTAATATTTTAATATTAATGGCATCTATTTAATAATGGTTTTAATTACTTTAAAATCATTTAAATGCAATAATAAAATATTAAAAATACTTTGAGATATTATAAATAATATATAATATTATGACATGAATTTCATTAATATTTGATACTAAATAAGTATTAATGATAATGGAATTAAGTTTATTTAAATCATATAAATATGATATTAATGATTGAAAAATCATGATTAATGATAATAATTATCTGAAAATTTTTATGAGGTATGGAAAAATATTTTGACTGATAAATAAATTATTTAAGATAAAATTAAGTGTTAGGTAGAGTTTTAGTGATATTAGGCTCGATAATTGTCCGACTAGGCTGTCGGGATGTCGAAATTGTACTGAACTCAACTCAGACTAAAATAATTTAACTTGAGATTAGGTCTTAAGTGTTTTGTTGACTGTTAGGATTATGTGCTAATGTGTTTAGGTTATTTTATAATTATATTTAACTGTATTAACTGTGATGATATTATTCTAATGTGGAGATCGGTATTATCAATATTAGGTCTTCAGATAAAGCTATATAAACTGTGTAGCTGTAGTCGGTGATTCAGGCAAGTTCTCTATAACTCAACCCTGATTTATGATTATTCAGATATGCTTGTGGTTAATCATTGTTGATTATACCATGTCTATGAATTATTGATTCGCACTCTGTGCATATTGCATGTGTTCATCAGGTATGAAAGGTTGATCACCTTCATTACCATCTGGTCTAGTTGATTTATATATTCATGTTCTTTATTGACAATTCATTCTTCTTGTCCTGATCGTTCAACTATGAAATTGGATTCATGCTAATTCACAATTTTATTTTGTTGAACGTAGCTAGCTTTTTATTCAATTCTTTTAATTATGATATATCCTTTATTGAACTTCTACTTGTTGGGTAAACTTGTTGCTCACCCTTGCTATATCATGATAAACATTGCAGATTAGGACGAATACGTCAGATACAGGCAAAGTCTAAGACAGTTCCAGCATTGGTTTATAGTATAGATAAAATTTGTAATAGTATTGTATGTTTTGACATTGTATGTCGGATAGGATATTGAATTCAGTTATATGTTAAGGTTCTCGACCTTGGGGATTAATGTGTAATGTTTAATGTGTAAACAACTTATATTTATATCTTCCGCAATAATTATAGAAATAGTGTACCAGATTCATGGTGATTAGTACCCGGGTCTGGGGTCTTCACATTTATCCTAATTAATTCAACCAATTAAACATGGATAAAGAATGTCTTTAATTAAATGAATTCTTTTATTAATAAATGAACAAGATTACAAAGTAAATGCTTATCACATCCAATGTAATTGGCTTGAAGACATACAACTTTCAAATATTTGGGAGGATTTATCTATGGACTTCGTATTGGATTTGCCTTGAACTTAACGCGACGTAGGTTTAGTTATTATGGTGGTTGATCATTTTTTTAAATATGGGGCATTTCATACCTTGCAGGTGAAACAACCAGGGTTAAATTTTGAGTCCGGAACAAATCTCGGGTCAAATTTTAAACTCGAATCGAATCAAATCCATCCAAATAAGACCTTAAACATTACCCCAATAGTATCTTTTTAGGTCATCTTAGCCCACCATAGGCTCACCCAAAAGGTTATGACTGAAAGTAGTATTGTTAGTAACTTAATTTCTTATATACAAACAATTTTTTCACATATATTTTGATGTGGCACTTGAGTGTTACAAACTCCCTCATTTAAATTTTTGATGTCCTCGTCAGAATCAATCACACACACGGTCTTTAGATCTTTGTCTCTCTGGCCATTATGGGATAATACCGTATTGGTTTTGTGTCCCCACCTCTAGACTTCTCTCCTATATGGGATAATACCACCAGCCTTCATGTCCCCACCTCAAACAATCCAATCAAATGACCTGACCCAAGCTTTCGAGAGTCGGCTCTGATACCATATAAAATAACTTAGGTCAAATCCCGAGTTTAGAACAAATCTTGGGTCAAATCCCAAGCCTGAATTGAATTAAATCCATCCAAACAAGACCTTAAACTACTAGTTCAATAGTATTTTCTTGGGTCATCTTAGCCCCTAAAATGTCATAATTGAAGGTACTATTGTTAGTAACTTAATTCCTTATATACAAATAAATTTTTCTCATAACTTTCGATGTGAGACTGGGGTGTTACAATAGGGAAACACATGATGCATCGAATGTCACACAATTTTTTAGGGACATTATGAGGTTGCATAAGGTGTCGAAGTCAATCACTTCCGACAGGGATACCAAATTTTTGAGTCTTTGTGGAAATAGTTTAATTTTTCTCTAAATTAGAGTACTACAACTCATCCCCAAACTGATGGACAGATTGAGTCTCTTAAAAGAACCTTGGGCAACTTGATTCTTTATATTTGTGGGGAGAAGCCACGACGGTGGGACCAAACATTGGCGCAAGAGAAATTTGCTTACAACAGTGATGTTCATAAGCTACATGGAAGTCTCTGTTTTCTATTGTTTACACTAAATGTCCACAACATGCCCTTGATCTTGTTAGGTTACCTAAATGGCCTTATGTGAGTGAGGTTGTGTTAGATATGGCAAATAGTGTGCAAGTTGTTGAAGAGAAGGTGAAACGTAATATTGAGAAGGCAAATGCCCATTACAAAAAGATTGTTGATAAGCATCGTCGCCTACATGTGTTCTAAGAAGAAGATCAAGTCATGGTGTTTCTGCATAATGAGAGGTTTCCAGTGGGCACTTATGAAAAGCTAAAATCGAGGAAATATGGTATGTATACCATTCTGCACAAGATCAACAATGATGCTTACGTAGTGGACTTGCTAGCTACTATGGGGATTTTACATACTTTTAACATGGCAGTCCTTCATCCTTACCAGGAAAGTGATGGTCGGTTGTATCCGGATAGGGCTATGGCAAACAACTCGAGGTCGAGTTCTTCCCAGGTGGAGGGAAATGACCCGGCCGGTGGAGGCATTGTTTACGGTTAGAATTGTTTTGAACATAACTTTTGATTCATTCGGAGTCACGAAACCCATAATATATCAAATCGATACTCTCGACAAGATCTACAAGACTTATGCCTTCGGCCATGAAGTATGCTATTTTGGACCCAAAAACACACGGGAAATAGTGATTTAGGTCTTTCAAAGTTTTTCTGATTTTTATGAACTTAAAGGTTTTTTTATGTAATTTCGTTACTTATTGTCCTAGTAGGGTTTTTTGGCTTATTTTCGTATTATTTAAACATTGTTAGGGCTATGTTTCAACAAACTTTGATTATAATTTGCTTAATGCACTTTGGCTATTTAACAGTCTTTATTATCTTTTGTTGATTGGATTCGAGTGATCCATTTTGCGTTAACAAGCCATTTAATGTGTCAAAATATAACTAAAAGAATGAAGAATAAAGCTCAGTTCCACTTCTTATATGGTTTCTTCGATTGTTAGTGTTTGTGGTAGTAGCGTTTGGACTTTTAAACACATTATACTATTTTTAATTTGTTGCGTTTTAGTTTTAAACATGTGTATGAGTTAAAATAAGTTAGGTTTGAAATAAATTTCTTTTAAATGAACCTATTTCCTTTAGACTTTCAAATGTATCAACCAATTTAAGCGTTGTCTAATCAAACACATACATAGTGGCGAAGACTTGTCCGTTTTTAATTGTTGTTCGACTCGGAAAACTCATCATTGAAAGATATATTTTTCATCACCGAGATCATTAATGTGGGACAAAGAAAAAAATAACAATTAAAAATGTGACAGACATGACTAATAGACAATTCCAGCAAACAAGAACAAATTACTAAAGATCGTGATTCCCCTAGGCAAAATTGGTTGTAAAATTAAAAGTCAAGAATTGTCCAAAAGGCACGTTAATCTAAAGAATAATGATAGAGACACAAACTATTCTACAAATATTTTATAAACTGTTGATGTGCCATACTCCACCTCAGTATATTATGTGGGGCCGAAAACTATATTAAAGCAATTTGTTGATCAATATGCTGAGGTGGAGTATGTCACGTCAGCATTTTATAAAATATTTATAAAATAGTTTGTGTCTGTAACATTACTCTAATCTAAATTAATGACAAGAAATGATATGTAATAATGGTTTTTTTGGGGGATAGTTTTTTAACATCCAATACATACTTTATATATAAATACATATAACACTTTCTCTATTCCAAAATATAAGATTGATTTTTCAAAGTCAATATAGTACATTCAAATTAGACTTGACAAACGGGTGTGCTAGATCACCCGCGAACCAAGCCAATATGGGTCGAGCTCTTTTGAACTGGGTTAAAAGATCCGTTTTTTAATGGGTTACTTTTATAAACCCTAACCCATACGTTAATGGATTAAGTGGCACGTGGGTTTTTTATTTTAATTTTTTACATTTATTTTTCAAGTGTTCGTAAACCATAAGACATTAAAACGAAAATTATTTCAAGCTTTTTGAACAATAAAACATAAATTGCTGCAAGTATACTAAACAATAAAACTTAATTTGTTTCACAATAATAAAAAATTCATAAAACGTAAAATTATTTGCAAAATAAGATACTCCCTTCTTTCCTAAATAAGTGTCGTTTAAGATTTTTGAACATGGATTAAGAAAATTATTTAATACTATCATTTAATAATTAAAATATGTGTGAAATTTCATCACTACCCCTTTATGAGAAGTTGAAAACTATTAATACTAAGAGTGAAAATTTCTTGGAACAATGACAGAAAGTAATGATGATATAGAAAAGTAAATACTCTCTCCGTCCCTATTTAAATGACGTTTTAGAATTTTTTTTATTTGTCCCTAATTAATTGACCTTTGTTCAAATCTAGGAAAATTAATGATAATTTTTCCAAAATTATCCCTCATTACTCTACCTATTTTTTGGTACTTTAAACTCTTATGCTATAAATTAATGATTTAAGGGTATTATAGACAATTGAGTACTATATTTAATATTTTTCAATCATTAACTTAATTCTTGTATCCATCTCTAAAATGTCATTTAAATAAGGACGGAGTGAGTAATTTATTCTCTTCAAAAATTATAAATGATAGAAAAATTAGAATAAATTTTTTCTTTTAAAACTTCACTTATTTATAAATAAGAACGGATGGAGTATATTATTATCTATCCCGTACACTAAAGTTACATTTTCATCATTGCATCTTCTACGTTGGAGAATGGATAGTATTGGTAGTCGCAAAAGGATTAGAGAAAAGTGATATTAATATTAAATATTAATAGGAGAAAATTGAAATAAAAATAATATTAAATATTAACTAATGGATCTAGTCACCCGCGGATTGACTTGTTACAGGTTGAATTTAAACTCACTTAATTGATGACATTTATTTATACTACTCTTAAATTTAACAGGTGGGTTAGATAAAATATCATATCTAAACGAAATTCACAATTGATGTTATTTGTTTTATTTTGAAAACAATAAATATAATAATTAATAATACTTTGTACTTAGTTTACAATTTTTATAATTATATAGGCTAATATTAAAAGAATTCATAATAACACTTTTAAATTTGAAAATATTTCATATTAACTTGAAAAAAATCTTATATTTTGAACACATAAAACGATCGGTCTGTATCTTAAGTTTACCCCTTATCTAACATACCTTGCTCACCCTCTTTAGTGACGGACCGAGCGACGATTCAGTCCGTCGTTATATGTTGTCCGTCGCTAAAAACTAAAACGACAGTTCTACATATAGCAACGGACCGAATCGTCGCCCGGTCCGTCGCTAAAGGAGGGTGAGCAATGTATGTTAGATAAGGGATGGGCTTAAGATCCGGACCGATAAAACAATAACTAAATAAATAAGCGCGCCCTTGGCACATAGCGACTTTTAGATAAAGGTGTAAATGAATTGAGTCGGACTGAATATTGAATTGCTCATATTTAATTCACAAAACTTATCGAGTATAGAATAAAGTTTAATTAAAACTCATTTAGCTACCGAGTTGAGCCCGAGCAATTTAAACTTTTATAAAAAATATAATCCGAGTATGAGAGTATCAATATAAAATTACAATTTGAAAAAATTCGAGTAGTTTATCAAACTTTAAAACTTGCTTATATTTAACTCAATTATATTTCGAATCGAACTTTTAGTCGAACGAGTACAAATCGAGCCCGAAGTGTTTGCTCATTTTATACCGCCTTACTTTTAGAGCAGTGATACAACTCGAGGCAAACATAAACCTAGTGGGAAAATAGCTTCTATCTATATAAAACTTGAGGAAACATAAGCCAATATCCAAAAAAGCATCCATAGAATAAACTCGGTGGCTAAGAATAATACCCAAATAGAATTCATTATAGAAATATCAAATAACAATTCTCTAAATCTAAATTAATCATATCTACATTACAATTCTCTAAATCTAAATTAAGCATATCTAAACCAGATCCAAAAGAACAATAAAATGGTAAAAAGATTTAAGTCGCAGAACTTTAGCATTGTTAAACAAGTTTAATACCATAGTTTAGCATTACTAAACAAGTTTAATACCATACAATCACATCCATACATGAACTACAACAATTTTTCCATACAATAACTTATTTAGACACGACATCGCCTTTGGAGGCTAGGCTAGGCTAAAACCTAGCTAATTCGAAGAAAGAAAGTGCACCCGAGCTAGCGAATATTCTTTTCCAGCTATCCATAAACCTTTTTGTGACCACTCGATGTCTTCCCAATCAAGATTATCCTCCAACACCTGTTCCATTACATATAAATCATCCAATATATTAATCATCACCCATAAAAGTAAGTTCTTCCCTAATAATGAAAGAGCTTCACAGTTGCTCGCATATTTACTAGGAACGTGAATAGATTTGGTACATGGAACAAAAACAAGAATAAGGAATGGTACCATGATGAAATACACAAGGTATCTACATTCCTTTACAACTATTAGTACCATAGTATCCGATTCACGAAACGTAGAGTAATAAGATAACCATGGTAACCTGGAATTCTCAATCATTTGTTCTACAGGACACAAGGTATTATGAGTGAAAAGTAACTTTCCAAAGCTCACTATGAAATAATGGCCGAGTTATAATAAGTATTGGCCTCAGTCACCTCAAAGTGCAGTAATTCTACTACCCTACATTTTTTTGTAAAAGCATCCCCTTTATACCCATCAATGGAAGTGATACATCATCTCATAAATAAGTGCATGCATGTTTGGCCAATATTCAATTGAAGTAGGTGCAAGAAAAGGTGGAGATTTTAAGAAATTAGAAAAACAATCACATAAGAAATGAAATTCCAAATATGAGACAATATGAACATACAAAACGGTTTTCACGCCTCATAGGTCAAGGAGAATAAAGTCCCATAAACGAGTTCTAGAAATTCAAGATGAGCTATAAAGAGATTCCTCAGAGCAGTTAGACACTAAGAGTTTAATTACATTAATTCTACTACCCAACATTTTTGTAAAAACATTCCTCATTCCTTTTATACCCCATCAGTGGAAATGGAGCATCATCTCATAAACAAGTGCAAGCAAGTTTGGCTGATATTCAATTGAGGTAGGTGCAGAAAAAGGTGGGGATTTCAAGGAATTAGAAAAACAATTACATAAGAATAATTCCAAATAACAGACAAGATGACTGTACAAACGGCTTTCACACCTCATAGGTCAAGAAGAATAAAGTTCTAGAAATATTAGCGGGTCAAATCAATTACAAACAAGTTCTAGAAATTCAAGATGTGGTATAGACAGATTTCTCAGAGCAGTTGACACTCTATAAAAGCGTTAAGTTAAATTTCCTCTTCATTCCCGATGGTATTTAAGGATAACAAGTATTTTCCTTTTCCCTAACGAGGCAACAACACTTGCACACAATGTCGACATGTCCCTATCCAACTTTTGTCAGGCAGACACTAACGATGCACAGACATTATTACACATGTTTTGGCACTTTATTTTACATGTACGTAATTAAAGTGAATTTTAAGTGCTGATTAATGTGCTTTGACAGTACAGACATTTGTCTGAATGTGTCTAATAAATGTGACAGTGATATCAGTTTAGCATGTAAAGTAAATTTAATCGTTAAAAGAAACAAAAGAATGTTTTATTATGAATTAGTTAAACTAAACATCGCAAGGAAGAGAGAGAGAGAGCAATCATCGTAACTTATATGTATACTGCATACACTATGTTCAAGTATTCACTGACGACATTTTTACTATAAATTCGTAATTTGTCCTTTATAGAATATTTATATACCAGACACATCACACATCTGAGCTTGGGCTTTAGAGCTCAGTTAGCTACAACTGACAGCAAAATATTAGTGGAAGTTAACGTACTCAACTATTTGTTTTTCCAGAGAAGGAGTAGATAAGAGTGAAAAGAATTAGAAAATATAAGACATTCTTCTAACATAATGCAAGTTACGTGTCAAAAAAAAAAGGGAAAAAAAAAAGAGAAAAAAAGAAAACATGCAAGTTAACACTCACATACCTCCAAATGTTCAAGGGGCAGTGGAATCCCAATACAACGCATTAATTTTTGGGGAAGGGGCTTCTTACAACGTGACCATCGGAAAACATCAGTAACACTATCAACATCCATTGCACTTTTTTCACCATTTATAGCATTAATATAGTGAGTTTGAGATCTGTCTGCCTCAGCCTGATTTGCAAGAGCTGCTGTTGCTGCCTTGACCATCTTCTCCCCATTAAAGCAGAGCTCATATCTGAAGGTAATTTAAATTCAGAAAGAACACAAAAAAATGTTTGACTAATACTTCTCAATGTATGTGGGTAAAAATATGAAGAAAAATATTCGAAGTTCCATTGTGACAATTCTAGTTACAGTAATGTAAAGCATAATGATCAAAACAGTTTGAAAATCTCAACTGTAATCATTGGGTTATTTCAATTTTGAATTTGTGTTATAGTGTATGTATATATGTATATGGAGAGTGAGTGATCCATAGCCAAAGGTTGCTATGGAGTGTGTAGTAGCCAACCCATCTTGTTTACTATAAGATTCAACCGACTCGATTTAAAAAAAAATCCCTGTGTACGCACTATTATGGTGCGTAGGGAAAATTTTAAGAAATAGTGTACACACCATGATGATACGTGCAGGAACTTTCCATACCCGCTGTAATGGTGTGTAAGGTAACTTTCCATACCGTAATGGTGTGCTTGGGAATTTCCTATATGCACCATATGGTGCGTACAATGTTTCCTTTTTTAAAATCGTGTCCGTCAAATATGGGAATCATTAACAAATATACACTGCATAGCCACCTTTAGCTATGGAACACTCCCTTATATATATGTGTGTGTGTGTGTTAGGGACCTTAGGGTATGGCTGAAAGCCCACACATTAGACCCAAAAGTGGAGGTCCAAAAGTCTACAACCCGAGAGACCTACCAAATACCGGGGAACCGGGTGCCGAAGTCAAAGTCCCGATCCCCACAAGATGTGGACACCAGCTGTCCATGGATGGGACATGTCTGCACCATCCACATGAGTTGGTCCCAACTACCCATTAATGGAACATACCGGAGGGATGGATTCCACTACACTTGCCTATAAAATGAACTCTCCCACAGGTAAGATTGTACACACTCTTTGTACTTGAAACCCTAGATTGATATATTATATTTCTTCCCCACTTACTAATATCTACACTGGAGACATTCGACGGCAGCCCAAGGTCGGTGGGCCTTAACCACCGTGAGAACGTGTTGTGCAGGTCTAATAGACATGAGGTTCAGCTGGAGACGATTACCCGAGAAATAGAGCATCATCAATTCATATATATATATATATATATATATATACACACACCACGAAAGACTATTGAAAAACGAATCACAATTGGTTTTAGGAGAGATTAATAAACTAGAATAAAAAGGAAATGGCAATTTTTATCATTTCAAAGAAGAAATAAGAGAAATATGAAACTGCATAGGTACAAATGGTTAGGTACTAAAATTAATGATGCATGATTCTGCTCTGAAAATTATTTGTTATCATCGTTATTTGATGTTCTAAAAAATTACTTTTAAAATAAGAATTATATTTTCTAATACAACTATTATTAGCTTCGCTACGAACAAGGCATTGTTGGTGAAGATTAAGCTCATACTCCTCAAAAGAAATTAACTCATGTTTCTAAAGTGTCATCCAAAATAAACCTATTTTATCTTTTAAGGCCATTTCACTTGTAAACAGTCATGTTGTCATTAAGAAAAATATGCCGAAAATTAGCTACACTTTCTCAAATGAATCAAAATATAAATTTAGGGTCTTCATTTCATGATTTGCATCTAACCAGTTTCTGAAAAGGGTGAAACAGAAAAGATGCACAATAATTTCCAACTGGTAGTCACTCGAGTCAAATCTATAGAAAATACCTGCAAGAATGACTTTCCAAATACAACACTTCACCCTTTTCAAGCGCAAGCGCAGATGTATAAAGGGCCTTTTCAGACCCTTGTCAGCAATAGCACTAATACTGTATTTGATCCTGGAAAATTACACAAGCATGAAGATATAGGTGGAAACTGAAGGAAACTTCTGAAAAAAGGCAACAGTAACAATAATATTTTTTACTGAATTCACCAAAAAAATAAGATGCATTTCCAGATTGTATGATACCCATTGCATGACCTTTAGTTTGAGTACATTTATTAATGTTATGTAAAATAAATAGAAATGAAAAACACAAATATCCATAAGAAGGCAAGAATATAAAAATCAAAGTGCGTACGGAATAAGCGATTTCTGGTATTGTTGTTCTTAGAATAACTCTAAAGCGATAGGCAAATACCATAGGCAAATACCATATACAGTAAAACCTCTATTTAGGAATAGACTTGGGACCAAACTATTTGTATTCTAATTGAGAGGTTATTACTAAATAGAGATATTGGTACAAAAGTTAAAGAAAACATAAATTATTTAGATTTTCAAACTAGGAAAATGTAGTCTTTTATAGGAAATATAGTCTTTTATAGGAAAATGTAGTCCTTTATAGGAAATGTAGTATTTTATAGGAAAATGTAGTTCTTTATAAGAAATGTAGTCTTTTATAGAAAATGTAGTCTTTTAAAATTGATATTGTCTCTCTCTCATATATATATATGAAATTATTCATGTATATAGGTATAGTTTCTTAATACGGGACTTAAAAAGTATATAACATATTACAATTTAGAGGTTATTCCTATTTATAACTGGCCCAAATTGGGACCAAATTTTTTTATAATATTGTAGAGGTTATTATTATATAGAGTATTCCTAAATAGGGGTTTTATTGTAATAATCAATAATTTATGGAATACTTCTTGTAGAAACCCTTTCTGCACCTCATTAGAATGTTAAAAGTGCACATAAATTATTAATAAAAACACACTACAAGAACACCCAAAAAAAAGGGAAAAAGGAGAAGGGGGGGGGGGGGGGTGGAAAACAGAAAAGAAAAAGGTCATGTGACTACTGAAACAATAGTAGATATAGATATAAATATATAACACACCAACTTAATACATTAGTGACTTAATATAAAGAGAAATAATATCAAAAAAATAAAGATATTGAAGGCAAAGTAAGAACCAAAGACACAAAACTCAATGAACTACTCATGCAAGATTATAAATGGTTAAATTGTTTTAAATTCTTAAAAGTTAAAAGTATATAACTTTAACAAAATTTGTAAGTGAAGAACACTATGGCCATGTATTGTCGCAGCTTACTTAAACAGCTTATAGCTTATTTACTAGCTTATTTTAAGCAACTAGCTTATTTAATAAGTTGGAGTATCTTGTTTGGTGCAGTTTCTTTAAAACAGCTTATTACAGGAATAAGTTGCCCGTAATAAGCTGTTATGTTTGCAAATAAGCTAAAACTGTATACTTGAAACGCCCCAATAAGACTGGGGGAAAAAACACCTAGGGACCAGCTTATTCTTTTGTGCATTGAAGGTGTTGTACTCAGCTTATAGCTTGTTTCAAATAAGCTAAAGTAAACACTACTTCTGCAGCTTATATTTTAAATAAGCTACAAGTTGTTCTAAATAAGCTTGACAAACAAAATCTAGACAATATTAAATCCTAGCCCATTAAGTTTAATACGAACTATAGAAATTAGATTAATAAATAAACTATGAAGAAAACATTCAGCGCCTAAATACAAAAACTAGTAATGTGAAGAGTGATTTGTTACAGGTCATATTTGCTCTTGAATCACTCTGATCATGTAAACATAAATCCAGTCACATGAACAAATAAAGTTGGGCATTATTTAGAATGCTGGAGCAATGAACGCTGAAATCTTTGATTTTACCAATCTGCATACCTACCTAAGAGAAAAAAGGCATAAAATCTTACAATTTTCTTAAAGTGAGTACTACTGATTTAGCCTTTAGCATTAGTTTGGCAATTGTTGGCCCTAAAACCACACATGCAGTCAAGATAGCATAATATTCACATGCCAAGAAAGAACCAGGGCTCTCTTTAACATCTAAAAACACAGCAATTAGACCAAATTCCGCGGAGAAAATGAAATTAAAGCTTGAGCCCAACTATACAGTTAAAGTTAAGATTTATATTCCCTCTATATATCCATTAAAATCAGAAGATGTAAACTCTCTGATGGCAGGTGTTCTCACTTCTCACGGATATAAGAGGCATATCAGACTACTATGACGACATTGTTAATCATTTGATCTTATAAATTCTCATCAGTTGATTTCATGGGAACTAAGGCCATAGATGAAGATTAATATATAAGAAAATTAAATTGCTAAAACTTGCGAACCCTACAGAATTAAGAAATGATATGTTTCCAGAACATTTTGAATATAAAAATGAAAACAAATAGACAGAGAAAGATCCGAAGCATACCAAGGCTCATTGCACAGGTTGTATTGTATTGTGACTTCGCCTACGAATCTCTGCTGCCGTAATGCATTCTGTAGAAGCACAAGTAAATAGGTAAGTAGAGAATTAATTCTACAACACCACCCGTATGAACTTAAACAAACGACAACTGGCAGCAAAAAGGCACATGATTAAATTATACTTACAAACATAGATGATCATCAACCAGATCTAGCAATATGTAACTAAAATAAGATATGTTTACTTTCTAAAAGAATTATCTGAATTAGCATTGATAACGTTGGGATAAACAAGGAGTAAAAAAGAAAGCCATGTCCTCAGTTATCTTTTGCCTGTCGAGTCTCTTTGTAATACTTTCTACCAAAGTATTTTTCAGTCTACTTCTCCCTCTTATTATATATTCCTCTGGACTGAAGACTACTCTTTTGACCACAGCATCTATAGGCCTCCGTAGGATATAACCTAACCATCTCACCAGATATTCCCTAGTCTTCTCCTTAATGGGTGCTACCCCAACCTTCTTTGGAATATGACCAGTAACGGACACAAGAATTTAATCAAGAATATTTTAACTTTTAAAAAAATGAGTATGGAAGAACAAAAAAACTAAAATGACAATATATATATATAGAAGTAAAATCACATAATATAAATTTCCACCAAAATGGCATAAAATTGAGTCTAGCTACATGGATAATATTTGAAAGAGGTTGACCTCCTTACTTCTCTCGCAGTACGAACCTCTTCCCGATTTCATTTCTGGAAATTGTTTCGAAATTGCTTCATTTTAAGTGGTATCAAATATATGTTTCTCAATGTAAGTATTAAGCCATACTCCTTTCCAATTTTAAAGTAAATTTAGGATATTTTTAAATTCAAAATTTATATAAATAATTTTGTTCTAAACAATACAATTATGAAAATTGTAAGCTATCTAAGTAGTGCTACTAATTACAAGATTTATTGTTTAAAAGTGTTGAATGAATGAGATCAATTTTGAATTTGAAAATATCTCAAATTGACTTTAAAATTCAAACTTGACTCTATATTTTGGAACTGAGAGAATTATTATTTAAGGTGGGCACCTTTTTTCCAAGGTTCTAAAAGGCGCTAGGCGGGAGGCGGGCGTCCAGGGGGGGCCTAGCGCCTGGGGGGCCTAGGCGGGGCCTAGGCGGGATTTTTTTTTGTAAGTCAATTTTAATATTTTATCTTATATTATTCTAACAAAACAATAATATAAAGCAAAACAATCAATAATACAGATAATAAAGACATTTGTTTAAAGTTTAAACACATACATGACATACATATAGCCAATTTCAAAGTTTAAACAAACACACAATTGTTCAAAATTCAAACACAAACAAATAATCAAAAATACAAACTAATAGTCTTCATCCCCATATCCCTCTATATCTCTAACTCTTCTTCTCCATATCCCTCCAAGATAATATCTCCATCGGACTCACACTCATACTCCTCATCTCCCTCTTCCTCCGTGTCATCATCAGACAAAAAATCTTCTTCATGAAGTTCTCTTACTCCAACATTTCTACTACTTCTCCTAGACTCTAGCACGCTATCCGCTCCGGATGCTTCACCAATCGTCTCCCAAGTAAGGCCCGTACAACCCTCAACTTCATCATCACCACCTTCAACAATCCATCCTTGCGCTTTTGAAGCATCACTTGCTAGTAGCACATCTACTTTCCTATCTTTCTCCCGTTTCTTTTTGTTGTTAAGTCTTGCATTAAATTGGACATAGACTAGATTGTTCAACCTTGTTGCATCTAGTCTATTCCTCTTCTTTGTATGAATCTACAAAAAATAAAAATAAAAATTAAAAAAAATCAAAAAATTATATATTTATATTAGATTTTACTTAATAAACCACAACCACTTACTACTTACTAGTTACTATATACTATATAGTTGATACTTACCCCCTCAAAAGTACTCCAATTCTCTCTCACACCGAATGAACTAGTAGTCAACGAAAGAATCCTTGTTGCCATCCTTTGTAAGTTGGGTGTCTATCGCTTATAAATGGACCACCATCCAACTAGTCATTAAAGATTGTAAATTATTAAACAAATATTTAAACAAGTATTAAATAGTAAAGAATGATTAAACAATAAATATTTATACCCGGATCATAATTATCATCATTCGTTGCACATCCATGGCCGCTAAAAGTCTTCCAAACCCACCCTCTTTTTCTTATACTTCAATAACTCAGTATTTATGACAAGACTTTGCATATTGAAGTCTTCGGAAAGAACTTCTCAACCACAAGTAAACATCGCGATCCATGACAAGTGGATCACTTTGTATGCTAGGATCTTTAAAGAAGTAATAAGGGTTCAATAGGTAGGTCAGTAAATGCAAAGGACTATCAATGGGTCTTTGGCTTTAGCATCGATAATCGCAAGAAGCGGGACGATAGTTAGTCTCATTATTTTGAATGCCTCTTTGATCTCTTCCTTTGCTTTTTGAGTTCTCCATATAAAAACCCGTTGATGGCTTTCGGTCTCCATCAACAAGGCGAAGCACCTTTACTAATGGAGCAAACACTTTCAAGCATAGTGTTACTCCATTCCAAAAACTCAAACTCAAGATAGTAGCATACGCCGTTTTTCCCTTAGTATTTTTCGACCATTTGCATTGATCCCATTCAGTACTAGTAAACATATACCTCAACTTCTCTTTCTTTTCTATCAAACTTTGCAAAGTCAAGAAAGAAGTTGCAAATCTAATAAGCGCCAGGCCTCACTATGTCTCTCTTTTTGTATGCTTCCTCATCTTGATGCCAATGTCTTATGATGTGCATAAATAAAGATAGTAAAGCCCTTTGCTTTCTCAATCACTCCCTTAAACTTTGGTAGCTTGCCAATTCCTTCAAGCATGAGGTTCAAAGTGTGAGTGGCACAAGAAGTCCAAAACATATGTGGCCTCTTTATCATTAACAAGTCCGCCATGGTCATTGTTGTTGAAGCATTGTCAAGAATAACTTGCACTACATTTTGTGGCCCAACTTGTTCAATGAAATCATCTACATATTTGAAAATATATTCTCCAAGTGTGTGCTTCCTCGTAATCTTCTTTAGAAGAAAGGAAAGTTGTGCCCTCTTTGCAATTCACACACAAATTCATGATACTTCTTCTTTTTCTATCGGTCCAAGCATCGATTACACGATAGAACAACCATCTGAAGACCATTCCTCTTCGCTTCTTGAGTGACTTCTTAGTCCTCTCTACCTCCTCTTTCAATAATGGCTCCTTTAGTTGGTATTGACTTGGAGGTTGGTAACCCGAGCCATATTGACCAACCGCCTCACAAAACCTTTTGAAGTCATCACGATCGATAGCATTAAAAGCAATCGGCCATACACCCATCGAGCCATGTATTGATGCACACTATCGTCCTTTCCTTCCAAAGTGCATCATTGATATTTTGTTGTCGTAGCTTTTTACTTGCACTCATTGAAGAATCGGGATTTATGGTCGATGCAAATTTATCCATAGCCCCAATCAATTGTGGTCTTTTTCTTGATCCTGTCACTTCAATTTCTTCTTCTCCCTCTTCATCAATTAAATTAACCTCTTTTCTAACTTCTTCAACCTCTTTCCTTTTCTCTTGCTTCTTCCTTTTTACTTCTTCTAATGCGGCTTTACACTTTGCTTTATCTTCATCGGTAGCATTTGGGCATGGTCTAGTATTTCCCGTAATATGCGCAATGTGTTGTTTAATTCTATAAACCCCTCCGCTAATAGAATGTCCACACAACTTGCATTTCACCTTATCAGTATTTTTAGGATTAATCAACATCCCATACTCCCATCCAACGTCATTTGATGCACGTTTCAATTGTGATTCAGGTACAGTGGCAGAATTAGATGCTCCCGAAGAAGGAATTTGTGCCATTGATACAAACCTACAAATGTCACAATTCATAGTAAGGTGCAAAGACAAGACAATTAATTCACGCCGAAATAAGTAAGTCGTGAAGAATAAAGCAGAGGCAAAACAAACCTACAAATGTCGCGATTATTGCTAGAACTTATATTTTATATTTTATATTCTTTGTTTGGTATCACAGTATACACAGTAAGGTTTGTTGTATATCACAAGTTTATCTATATGTCACACATGGTCAAACAATCAGATTGCGGCGTGAGTACAAATTATGAAATTAAATAATATATTTATTTTAAAATTAGAGATATAATTTATTTTTAAAATCAAATAATGATATATTAAATTTTAAAATTAGTATAACTCATAAAAATTTTGAATGAAATAAATTTTATAATTAATAAATTTTGTTATAGTTTTTTCTCTGTTTTATATTTCATATTCTGTTTTATATTCTTTAACATCTGTGAACTCTTACCGACAACCGGCAAGTGGCGGTGGGTGGCTGTGGTGTCGTGTGGCTGCGATGGAGTGGGTGGTGGCGGGCTGGCTGGCGATGGAGTGGTGGTGTGGCGCTGTGCCATGTGTGTGGTGGTAAATGTACTTCGTGTACACGTGTTCTTCCTCTTACTTTCGAGATGGTATTGTCATGTGGCGATGATTCAGATCGGAGTATGGCTGTGGCGGCGATCGTGGTCTTCTTCTTGCTTTAGAGAAACTGAGAAAGGAAGAAAGAGATCTGATGCTTAAAAGAAATGTTACGTGTTCTTCTTCTTTTATTTGTGTAATTTTTAATATTAAGAACTTAAAGAAAAATGATAAATAAAAATATAAGATTGTTATTTAATTTTAAGAATTAGTGTTACTACTTAAATAAATATTATTTTTAAAAATTAGTGTGAAGTTTATTAAATGAGACATTTGATATTATTAATTATGAAATTATTTTTATTTGTGTAATCTTCAAAATTGAGGACAAAAAGAAAATAATAAATACCATATGCTAAGTATGGTTAATATATCTTTAACATATTAGGCTATTAGTTTTTTGTACTTCTATTCAATATTCATAAACAAGATTGTTATTAAATAATAAAATTTAAATTTTAAGAATTCAATTTAATATTAAAACTTAAGAACTTAAACATAAATTTAAGAATTATTTTTATTTGTGTAATCTTCAAAATTGAGGACAAAAAGGAAATAACAAATACCATATGCTAAGTATGGTTAATATATCTTTAACATATTAGGCTATTAGTTTTGTACTTCTATTCAATATTCATAAACAAGATTGTTATTAAATAATAAAATTTAAATTTTAAGAATTCAATTTAATATTAAAACTTAAGAACTTAAACATAAATTTAAGTATATATATATATATATATATATATATATATATATATCCATTACTTGAAATAATTCAATTATAGAATTAGTGTTAGTAAGTATTATCTTTATATATAATTATATATCTTTAACGTATTAGTATTTAGTTTAATAGTTTTATTCATAAACACAATTGATATTAAATAATAAAATTTAAAATTTTAAGAATTCAATTGAATATTAAAACTTAAGAAACTAAACATAAATTTAAGAATTATATTGAATTAAACTAAATATTACAAATGTATCATAATTTATATAATTTGAAGTTAGTACAAGTTCAACAAATTATAAATATAATAAAATTATTCATTTTGACTTGATCTTGTTCACTTCTTGTTGTGATTTGATAAGCTACAACTCGCATTAAGAATATCATAAATCATTAGAAAAATAAATACATCAAAATCTAATTTTGGTAGTAAATAGTAATTAAAAAAAAAAAAAAAATCCGCGCCAGAAGCGCCTTTTCCCTTTGGGCCGCCTTTCCCGCCTTCCCGCTTTTTCCGCTTTAAGTCGCTTTAGCTCACTTTAGTCCGCCCTAGACGCGCTAAGCCGCCTAGCGCCGCCTAGCTTTTTCCCACCGATTTGGCCTTAAGCGGCTGGCCCACCGCTTTAGCGCTTTAAGCGCCGCTTAAAGCGGCGCTTTAAAGCCGATTTTTAGAACATTGCTTTTTTTCCCCTATATTTCTATATATTTCCTAAAATTCCATAGTAGTATTAAATTTTAAAAAAAAAAATTATGGGTGGTCAATTGACCACCATTGCCCAACTATAGATTAGCCTCTGGGAATATCCTGCGTTTTGATCCTATCAGACACCACATCAATATTAACACTCCACCTTAACATTCTCACTCACACTCCCTCTTTTTATATCAAGACCCTTGTTGAAGCCTAACCAGAAGTAGAGATAGAAACAGATATAGAAGTAAAGAATTAAAGAATTAAAGAATTAGAGAATTAGAGAATTAGAGAGAATAGGGAGGAAGAAGGAGAAGAACACAATGAATACTCATTGTGTTCGTGAGAGAGATAAAATGGAGTAGCTGAAAGTTTACTTTTCAATTTCATTCATAAAATGCATAGTATCAAACTTGGGGATTACTCCACCCATTACACACATATATAGCTACTAAAATGCTGAAAAATGTAAATATTCTTAACCTACCACTCTCTTATCCTACACACACATGCAAAAACCTTTTGCACACATGCATACAAAATATCTAACTCTAGAATATACTAACTATTTTAGGTATGCCCAATTTACCCTTCCATTTGCAATCCTGACATTTCCTCCTCAAGAACATTCATGTCCTCATGAATTTGTATAAATAAATAGAACAGTTGTAACCCAGGCTATTAAAGATGAAGCTTTCGAGTTTCCTAGTTAAAACTTTGCCATTGCAAGGCATGTCTACATGTTCAATGAAAAGTTTTGCTTTACAAATCCCTTCTTGAATTTTCAGTTGTTGTCCCCCTCGAATTTCAAGGGATACCCCATAGTTTAAACGAAAGATTTTGATGTCATATGCACATCCTTCTTGCTTCATTTTCCATTTGAAAAGTGAATACTTATAGTTGTCAAAGGAATCTTCACCATTCATAGTTCCACCAATTAACCTCTGACTTGGCTAGAAACATCTAATTTTTGCACAGAATTTGCTTGGAAGGACATATAATGTGTGAAAGATTACGTCCCAATTTGAATTTGGAAGCCTTTGCCCTCAAAACTAGTGGATATTCTTGCTTTTGCACACCAACTACTCCACATCTTTGATGCACAAATATAAACACGTATCCCTAGTGCAATAGCTGGTATGAAATACTCCATGAACTCTTCTTATTGAGATGATATTTGCTCAATTTGAATCTATTTGAAGAAGGTTCAGCTGGTAATAGTCTCCGTATGTTCCTTGTTATCAAAGAAAAACTGCTTTTACTTAAAATTCTCCAAGCTACTTTGACTCCAAACCTTGCCAACTTGGAGCTCTTACTTAAGATCAATTCAAGTTCTTCGTTGTTTCTCATTTTTTTTCTCTGTTGGTCATTTCAATTCCTTGCACAATTTCAGCAGCAACTAGAATTTTTCTACAACTATGACCAGTTTTTATGGAAAAAGACTTGGTTTAAGAATGTAGGTCCTCTTTAGGGAAATTGATCAATGCCCGTTTGAATTTCTCAAAAGTTTCAACAGCTAGAAATTTTCATTGAAGGTCGTCTCTCAATAAAAAATGAACTAGCATGGCAGCAGTTTCTAACCCATAAGATAGATAGATTGCATTCAAGAGTAAAAGCACCTGAACCTTCTCATTACCAACACTACTTAAAGTAGCATCCTGAACATTTAAAGCATAGATAACTGACTTACCACGGTTATTCCTTTGCTGATAGCATTCCAATGTAATGGAGCCTCCTGAAGATCAAAATAGATGGTCTTGATTTCAAGTTGATCCTTCACAGAGGAGTGCTGGTTATTAAGATTATCTTCTATGTGAAAATGTTGTAGGAACACCTCCAATGATTAGGCTTCGCAAATCATTCCCTTTTGATAATAGATAACTTGTATTCAACATCAATGGTTCTCAAGAGTTGATGTTTGCTTCTTTTGAAAATGAATATGGCCTGCTTAAGACTTTGATTTCCTTGAACTTTGGTTGCCTCTTGCCTTGTATCTTCCTTAGGAATCAATACATTCAATGGCTACAATTTTGCAAAAAAAAAAATATTTTCTTCCTTGTAGTTTCTGTGCAACACTCGTTGCTAAAAATTTCTTGCCAAGGCCATAATCAATGGCCTTAGTATAATAATAGGGTTGGAACAATAGGTTAATGGCTTTTCCAACATACTCAGGAAAGGCATAGGGAAAGAAATTTGATGTTCTGGTTTTTTCTGAGTACGTGTCTTGATTGGACATTTCCACTTTCTCTCTCCAAGGTTCAAGAGATGAAAGTCATTCATTCTGGGACTGATTTGGAATAGCAACAACTTGACCGCATCCCCTTTTATCTAAAATTTCTGCATAAAACTTAGGACCTTGTGGAGCTGGAATGCTAGTGTCTCTATCTTCATTTTCTAACATGAGCTGCAACATGTGAAGCTGCCTTAACAACTCCCTTACCAAGAAAACTTAATGTTGTTCAAGAAGTGCTAACAATACTTTTTCCTTCATGAGCCCTTGCTCCACTTCAGGACTATTATCAAACATAGAGACTTTATCATACTAGAATTCTTCTTCAGATTCTGGTTGTGCAGTACTTTGTTGAATGTTTTCAATGAACTCAACCTTCTCATCAGAGAAACAATTCCCTTCATATTGTGGTGGTTCATCATAGGTGGGTAGACCATCATAACATGGAGTCTCCTCGCAATCCTGCTCCCAACTCCTAGCACCATCACATTCAAGGAATGATGAAAACACAAACTTGAGATTTTTGAGTTCCTTTCCGTCTTCATTTTCTTCATCACAATTGTTCCTCCTCCTCCATAAGACATCATCTTCTTCATTTGTTCTGGCCTTTAACTTCTCAGCATGGCTAGGATTTCTTACAAATCCCTTATCTTCTCTATGGCCTATGTGAACCGGCATCTTGCCCTTCCTTTTATCACCAACAGGGTTAACAAAGCACTTCTCATATTGTGAACCTTTATGTTTCAGCAACTCATTTATACCACACAAGAAATAATCCATTTTTTCATCAATAAGTTGCAACTTCTCATTGGTATAATCCCTATAACTCAAAAAATCGTGTTTAAACATTTGGTTGAACACTTGGTGTGCAAGTCCAACCATGTTTATCAGAGTTTTAGAATGAAATGAATACAATTGTGATTTGAGTTTTTTTTTTTTTTTTAAATTAATCCCAAGCAATAGAAACACTACTTGAGTGAGAGTAAGTGAGCTTGAATAGCTATTTAAGTGAGAAGTGGACTTTCTCAACGAAACAACTGAGTATCTGAAGCAAAACAAGTTTTCAACTCAACTAGCTAAAGCTTAGTTGAATTTTATAGTAATTAAGCACATAAAACAACTATAGCCCCCAAGCATTAGAGCTAGATATGAACACAAGTTATCGGGGCAGCAACAAGCAGTAATACTAGCAATATAAGTAGACACTATTTATGTTTAAACTGAAAAACTCTGAAATTTGATTTTGATATTTTTGGTTTTTGAATATTTAAACTACTACTAAATATGCTAAAAAAGTTAATTGGAATCAAACAACTTTATTTCCAGATTCTGGAATCCCGACTGAGAAGAACAAGCAAAATATGAATTGAAACATGTTTGGGTGTTGATGTTTAGGATAAATATGTTATGGGCATATGATTGAAACGAGTAAGATAGAAGAGATTATTACCTAAAACAAGTGACTAATAAGTTAGATTTGCTGAGTTGCAGACAGAGCCTCCATGATGGTTGTTTCTACTACTTTGTTGCTGGAATCTGAAGTTGTTGTTGCTGTTTTTGGGTTGGGTTTAGGTAGTGTTTGAAGAGTAGAAGAGAGTAGAAAGGGTAGAGTTCAGATTAGTTTTGAAGGAGAGAAGAATTCTGAGGTTGAAAATAGAGAAAAACCAGAGTATTGGAAGGAAGATGATGATGAGTTTGGATAGAACTTGAGCTCTGATACCAATTTGTTAGGCCCTTGTTGAAGTCGAACCAGAAATAAAGATAGAAACAGATATAAAAGTAGAAAATTAGGGAGAATAGGAAGGAGAACAACAATGTGAATACTCACTGTGTTCGTGAGAGAGATAAAATGGAGTAGCTGAAAGCTTACTTTTCAATTTCATTCATAAAATCTATAATATCAAACTTGGAGATTACTCCACCCATTACACACATATATAGCTACTAAAATGCTGAAAAATATAAATATTCCTAACCTACACCACTCTCTTATCCTACATACACATGGCAACCACCTCTATGTGCACACATGTGCATAAAAAATATCTAACTCTAAAATATAACTATTTTAGTTATGCCCAATTTACCCTTCCCTTTGCAATCCTGACATTATGTATACCCCAACCTGCTTTCAAATATCCTTGTTTCTGATCCTATTGGGACCACACATCATTATTAAACCTCCACCTTAACATTCTCAATTAGGTACTAAGAAAGTCGTATAGGATACTTAGGTACCAAGAAAAGCTTTAGCACTAATAATACATGTAATTTCTTTTAAAGTGTTGTCTAACATACAAAAGAGAATGATTTCTTTTAGATTTAAGGTAACTGAACATTGTTAAATTACAGTTATAACCTCCACAATATTCCACAAACTACATAATAAATGTAAGTTCTTTTAGAAGTGTGGCCTAACATAAAAAAGGTACTACTTTTTCAAGATCTAATGTAACTGAACATCGTCAAATTCCAGTTACATACGCTCATCTCCTAAATATTCCACGAACTACAAAAACACTTGGAGCACCCATATCATACAATCATCTCATGGAAAGCATAAAATAAAAAGAAAACCATCATCATAGAAGACTGGATGTTTAAAAAAGGTAAAAGCAAAAACAACATAATACTACAAAACCAAATATATATATACCTGAGGAAAGTAAATACAAATATATAGTTTTCAACAAAAGTAGAAAAAGATCCAACTAAAATCAGGAAAAGGCAATACCGAAGCTGCAGCCCTTGTAGTCATTGTTCTCTCCACAAACACCGGTGCAAGAGTTGGCTCCACTATCGAGGTATGCGTAAGACACTGATCGAGATCAATGGTTCCACCTCCTTTCTGGGATAGTAAAATAAGAAAAAAGATGAGAGAAATGAAAATCAAATATTAATGAACGACAATTAGAAAACAAGTGCCACTGCATCAAGTCAGTTATACAATTTCCAACACAAAGTTCACCGAACACATTGAACTTAGAAAAATCGCTAATAGAAAGAATGTGGAACTTCGAACAGATAATAGTATTGAATTAACAAGAATACAGACATCTAGGTATTTATTCAGAAGAACAGATGTTAGACAGAAATGTAATTACTAGTGTCTCTCACCTTCAAAATGCAACATCGCTCCACACGATAACTGCAACCAATAGCAGCTCCCCAGGCACGAGAACGAACATTGTTCCTTAGAGTAGATATGTAGCCTAGAGCAATTGACAACATAAAATAATTGAAATAAGATTAGGAACACAAGATAATCCTACTCTATTAATGGCTATGATTATCTATGACGTAGATTTATATAATGGGGAAAACATGGTTGTGGTTGCCATAGCTATTTGGCTTAGGCAATGACCCAAAACCACGTAACGTGATTACTAAAATGGATAAATGACAAAACTGTCATCAATCAAATTAGTGAAATGACAAAATTTTCCTTAATGAAATTGGTGAAATGACAGACTACCATTAATGAAATCTCCAAAATACATCATTCCGGGCCATTGCTACATTTTCTGTGGCAAGTAAGCCATTGTGGCAACCACAGGCATGTTAACCTCTAATATACAGCCATTATTGACTTTTTTGAAAGTCAATTTGAAACACTTTCAAACTTAAATTGCATTACATTCATTTAATTTCAGTCAATACAATGACGAATATTGTAAACTTTATGAAAAGTAATACTAATTATAAGTATATTTTTTTATTTGTTTAAATGTCATATCAATTTTGAGTTTAAAAATGTCTCAAAATTGATTTTCAAGAAGTCAATAGCGATCTTATATTTTGAACTGTGTGTATCCTAATTCCTAAGCCACAAATTGATACTATGCGTGTATGACCTAAGATTAATGTGAACAAAATTTCAGCATGCAAAAACTTCCAAAAAAAATGAGAATGTGAAGGAAATTCTTTTCAAAGCAAATCCTAATATCCTGTTCTTGCCAGAGACTAAACATGAGTTTGTTAATGGGATGTTTATTACATCTTCTTTCACTTATAAAAAGAAAGAATTATGCAATCAGAGAGAAGTTGAAACCTTGAGTTTAACTACCCATAGTTCAATGGACTATTACCTCCGCATGCCATTGGCAGAAACTATGCCTAACCGTTTATGCAAACAAATTAAACCACAGAGGCCCCTGATGGTATAGTACAGTCTATTGTACAACATTGAGAACAATAGCAAATGAAACGAACAAATTTGGAGTTTTGGACACACTACGTTGCTTAAAAAGAAAGTTTTAATTTTCACAAGGACTTACAATCTTGTGGAGGTAAAACTCTAATTACAGCACGTAGCTCCTGAATAGCAGGAGGAGGAGGAGAAGCGGTTGGGCGACAGTAGCCTGAGTGCATAAGAACTGGAAAACAGCGAAGTAAACTTTTTAAATGCAACTAAATCTAAGATTATTGCAATCGATATAAACACAAATTTTATCATTGCACCACACACCAGCAACAAGATCAGAGTCATCAGTGTATATATCAGTCCCCCATAGCTGGCCACCTCTAACCTGCACAACAGCACAAGAAGCAGCAAAGAATTCAAACTGCTGGTATAGCATGATAAATGAAAGAAGATGTGAACTCAGGGAATCATACATGGATAAACCAAATGAAAGATAAAACAAATAGGGGCCGAGGTAAAATAGGACAAAAAGCTTCTAGAGAGGGAGAGATCGGCAAAATAAAGTCGGAAATAAAAAAAAATGAAACAAAAAACTTTGGTTCTGATTCTGCTTTTTCCCGTTCGGGCAATTATATAAACCATGTTTAGTAGGTGACATGGTACAACATCCCTACTACTTGCTTACTAGTTCTCTTTTGACCTTTTTCTTTATTACAATTTACAGGCACAATAAGAACCCCAGGGCAAAAGGAATAGGAGGTGGGAGACCAAACCCCCAGAAAGGACACAAGTCCTACCACCTCAAATTGTGGTCTACTGTACATAGAATTAATAATCAAAAGACCCAAAGAATCAGCTAAGTATCCAAAAACATGAAGGAGAAAACTTCTAATACAAAATGGACCAGATATTGCAAATACACAGAAGAATACATACATCTCATCAACAATTCAATCCTGAAATACAAGTTTCACCACCTAACACACAGTGGCAGTGTCATTCTCTCTCCAAAAGCACCACCACACATACTCATACAAATTGGGACAGCCTCTTGAATATTACCACTGTTCCTGTCCTCCTACCTACCTCCCAATCTGGATTAAATATGGTGTCTTCACCAATAGAAAAAGACCTTTTAAGAGATAAAAGGAGTGCACCGAACTCTAACCTACCACAGAGAAGTAAAAGACTACAAACATTTTCAGTTCCTCAACCCACGTGAAAATGGAATTCATTTCCTCTAAAAAGGCCATTTCATTTATTCTTCTGGTCATTAGAAAGTTCTAATAGAAAGGGTCACCATTGTAACTTAACATCCTAACCTGAAGATTAAAAAATATCATTCAAAAACTTCCCTACTTTGACACCCTAATTACCTAGAAGTAGAACTGCCCTCCTACCCACAGAAGTTAGATATTGTATGGCTTCTCTCATTCAGCAACATTCTAAAATTCAAACTCTAATGACAACCAGAATCTTTATCCACCACAATCATGAATAAATCTAGAAGCTACTCCTTGAGCATCACATCACACGCCTCATAGCTACCATGATCAAGTTTCCTATTTCCCACCACAAATGCTAAGATACTCGAGAAGCCTCCCAGAACTGCTGTGAAATCCTTCCAAATCCCAAACTCATAATATACCTAGCGCTACCCTACTGCAGTAAGAAATAATACCATATAAGGCAGATATAAAGTCAAAACAGATTACGTATACAATCCTGGTCAAGATGAAGATCATTACAAAGATGTCTATTCGACTCGAAACCCACCAGAAATAAACTTTATGAATTTTGAAAGAATTAAATACACTAGCAGATTTTTACTTCCTAAAATAAAGAACAGCAGTCAGCATCAACTTCACAAATCATGCCAAGCCCTAGATGCAAGTCCAACACCAAGGGATTCTTATACTTCGACATTTCAACACTCAAAGTTGAGTTTTCTCCATGCAGAAGAGAAAGATGTAACACTCCTCGTAATCTTTAGGTAAAACTGAAATACGCACCCCTTTACAAGTACCAATTGCAAAGGCTCTTCCCAAAGAGACCCCAGAAAGGTACTCTATTTCAGAACAAATGAAGAGGCAAGATAAAGCACTAAATATGCTTACAATTTTCTCTGCACACTTTTATATATAGACTCCATTGATCAACACTTATCTCGCTCATACTCGAACATTCGAGTACACTTAACTTTTGTGATTTTTTTTTAGATAAAATTGGAAGAATTTAAATTTTGGGAAAAGAATAAAATACTTTATAAGAAACTTATGATACCCTGTTTGAAGATATGATATGGTTTTCATAATTATAGTTAGTCATATCCCATAGTTATTGTCTATACATAGCTATAATTAGTGATTACCATAAATATACTTGTGTATATAAACCAATGTAATTGAGATGAAATTAAGAAGGAATTATAAACCTAAACTCTGAGTATTCCTTTCTACATGGTATTAAAGTTTTGGTCCTTATTTTTAGAAAAACACTGTTCATCGACACTGTTCATCGGTACTATTATAGTATTGAGATTCCCACCGCTTCTTTGGCATAAATTCTGGTTCTAAAGTGTAGTACAATTAGTTGATATCCTTTGGAAAGTTTATTCTCCTTGGTATATATTGTATCTACGGATCTACCTATTATATGGCAAAACAAAGTAGTGCTAGTAGTGGGGTTCATAACAGTAGTATGGGACAACAAGACGTTAGAAGTCCCTTAATTTAGCATTGGTTCTCAATCCCTTCAAACTGGATGGAATCAACTATTTGGCATGGTCTTAAGCGTGTCGTATGTCAATTGAGGCTAATCGTATGCAACACTTCATTAATGGAACAATTATTATGCCTAAAAAACCAAGTATGGCCCAAGAAGAATGGAAATCTGATAACTCCATGGTGAAAACATAGATTTTTAATTCAATGGAACCGAGTATGCGGAGTAGTTATATGTTTTTAAACACTGCCTATAAGCTTTGGGAGGCTATCTCTCAAACTTTCTCTGTTTCTGGTGGTGATATGTCTAAGGCATATGACATTCGTAAAAGAATCCGTGAGCTGGATCAAGGGGAGAAGACTCTAGCACGGTATTTTGCGGAGATTAATGCTCTTTGGCAGAAGCTTGATCATTACCGGGTTTTTTCAGCCAAATGTACGGAAGATGCAACAGCTTATAAAAGTTTGTTAGTGAAGATCAAGTTGTTGATTTCTTGGTTGGTTTGAACATAGAGTATGATCAAGTTCGAGCATAGTTGATTGGTCAAACACCTTTTCCATCACTGCGAGAGGCTCATGCTAGAGTCCAGCAAGAGAAAAGTAGATGTCGAGTGATGGTTCTAAATTTAAATCCTATTGACCGATCAGTCATGGTTGTTTCGTATCTTAAGTCTAGCTTCTCCATTCAGTCTCCTGTTGAGGAGTCCCGCGAATGTGACTACTGTGGGGGGAAAGAATCATACCAGGGATCGCTGCTTTAAACTTCATGGGTGTTCTAAAGAGCGTGGAGGTCGGTCTGGTCATGGACGTGGATCCCAAGCCTATATGTCTACTACACCACTTTTTGTTGATGCATCTAGTACTTCAAAAACTACTACTGCACTCACTCCTGAGAAAATCTCAGTTTTTCAAAAATTATGTTCCAAATCTACTTCTTTTCATTATGCCCAGTCAGGTATACATTGTTGTGTTTTTCATGTTTCATCAACTTGCCCTAGTTGCATCATAGACACAGGTGCTTTCAAGCATATAACCGGGTCCTCCAACCTCTTTACTTCATACACGCTTTGCTCTGGAAAAGACAAAGTTCGAGTAGTTGATGGTTCTCTTTCTTCTATCTCTGGGAGTGGTTCTGTAATTTATACTCCTTCATCTGTTCTTCATATTCCTTCATTTACTGTAAATTTATTATCTATCCAATGTCTTTCTGAATCTCTATACTGTTCAGTAACTTTTTTCCCAACTCATTGTGTTTTTCAGGACTTAGTGGCGAGGGCAGAAGATTGGCAGTGGTAGTTCAGTTGGTGGTCTCTATTATTTAAATGCTCCCTCGTCAAACATGTTCTCTACTCAGGTTCTTCACTCTACTTCTAACTTCAGTCTGACCTCTCTCCATCAATGGCATCGACGTTTGGGACATCCTTCTTTTTCAGTTTTGGAGTCTTTATTTTAGTTAAGCAATGTAATAAAACTCATTTTTTGTGTGAACCATGTGAATTGGGTAAACACAAACGTTCTATTTATTCTGCTATTAACAGCTGACATTCCGAGTCTTTTGCTATTATACATATTGATGTGTGGAGACCCTCTCGGATTGTTTCTCGTTCTGGTTTTAGATGGTTTGTTAGCTTTATTTATTGTCATTCTCATGTCACTTGGATTTATCTCCTGCGTTCCAAAAATGAGGTGTTTGATTGTTTTCAGGAATTTCGTAAAATGATTCAAACCCAATTTGACGCTAAAGTCAAAATTATCCATAGTGATAATGGTCGTGAATATAGTAATAATAATGTCTTTGCATTTTATCTCTCTCAGCATGACATCATTCTTCCAATCTCCTATGTTAAAACTCCAGAACAAATGGAGTGGCGGAACGGAAAAATCGATATTTATTAGAGGTAGCCCGCAGTCTTATGTTCACTATGAACACACCTAAATTCCTAAGGGGAGATGTTGTTTTGACTGCTACATTTCTTATAAACCGCCGTCCTTCTAAAATTCTTGAGAACAAAAGTTCCATCTCTTTTCTCCAACACATGACACATGACAAGTCCCTCTCCTTCACCTCGAGTTTTTGGTTGTGTGTGCTATATTTATGATAAATCTCCCACTCGGGGAAAATTGGATCCCAAGGCTCTTAGGTGTGTTTTTATTGGTTATTATCCAACCCAAAAAGGTTATAAATGTTATCATCCTCCTTCAAACAAAGTATTTGTCACTCGGGATATAACTTTTTGGGAATCAAAACCTTTTTATTTTTCTTCCCCTTCTCCTCAGGGGGAGGATGTTATTGATGAAAAGAAATTTTCTCTTGAGACTAGTATTACAAGTTCTACTATACCATTTTATCCTATAAATTCCTCTCTTGCTCCTGTTGTTGTTTGTGATACATCTACACAAGGGGAGTCACAGTTACAGGAGTCATATGCTGGGCAGAATGAGTCTGAGTTGAGGACCTATGTTCAAAGAGGGAAGAATAATGTCACCATTTCTGCACCACTACACCAATCCTGCTCAGAACCTAGTCTTGATAATGCTAATGGTGAGAATCCTAATCCTACTTGTTCTTCTGATGATACTAACCTTCTTATTGCTCTTAGAAAAGGGGTAAGATCTTGTACTCAACCTCCTATCTTTAATTTCTTAGCCTATGATAAATTATCTACATCCTACCACTCCTTTGTTTCTTCTTTGTCCTCAATATCTATTCCTCAAGAGTGGAGAAAAACAATTAGTGATGGTAATTGGAAACAGGTTATGATAGAAGAGATGAATGCCCTGAAAAAAAATGAAACATGGGAACTAGTTACTCTTCCTTACCGAAAAAACCAATTGGTTGCAAATGGATATATACAGTCAAACAGAAGCCAGATGGGACAGTTGAGAGACTCAAAGCCAGGCTACTGGCTAGTTGCAAAAGGGACATTTGCTCCTTTGGCGAAGATGAACTCTATTCGTACCATAATCTCATGTGCAAAAAATTTCGGCTGGGATCTTCTGCAATTGGATGTGAAAAATGCATTCCTTCATGGTGATTTGGAGGAAGAAGTATACGTAGAAATACCCCCTGGTTTTGCTTCATCTGCCACCAAAAGGTTTATAAGCTGCGAAAGGATTTATATGGTTTGAAACAATCTCCCAGAGCCTGGTTTGGTAGATTCCACAAAGCAATGATAAGATTTGGGTATAAGCAGAGTTGAGCAAATCATCCTTTATTTGTCAAACAGATAAAAGGTAAGCCTACCATTCTTTTTGTTTATGTTGATGACATTGTGGTGACAGGGGATGATAGAAAAGAGACGGTTAATCTCAAAGCAAGTCTAGCCAAAGAGTTTGAGATCAAAGATCTTGGTCCTTTGAAATATTTTCTTGGTATTGAAGTTGCAAGATCTGGAGTTTTTCTATCTCAAAAGAAATATGTACTTGATCTTTTAACAGAAACAGGCATGTTGGAATGTAAGCCTGTTGATTTTCCTATTGAAGCTAATCATCATCTAGTAAGTGGCACAGGACCTACGATTGATAAAGAAAAATATCAACGTTTGGTGGGACGATTGATATACATTTCTCATACTAGACCTGATATATCTTATGTTGTGGGAATAGTGAGTCAGTATACGCATGATCCTCGACATTGTCATATGGAAACTGTCTACAGAATTCTGAGGTATCTAAAGTCTACTACCGGAAAAGGCTTATTGTTCGCACCACATGGTCATATGAGAGTTGAAGCATTTTCCAACTCAGATTGGGCCGACTCTATAGAGGATTGTCGTTCTACTTCGGGTTACTTTTCATTTGTTAGAGGCAATCTCGTTACTTGGCAGTAAGAAACACAGCAAGATCCAGCGCTGAAGCCGAATATCGACCTATAACCTTGGGTTATGTGAACTAATGTGGCTTCGAACCTTACTAGAAGATTTGGGTATTACAACTAAAAGGCCTATGCAGTTATTTTGTGATAATAAGGCCGCCATTAGTATTGCAAACAACCCAACAAAGCACAATAGAACGAAACACATTAAGTTGACTAGTGGTCTTATTTGCTTACCTTTTGTCAAAACAGAGCACCAGCTTGTTGATATTTTGACTAAGGGTCTCAGTAGTAAGATGTTTCATCTATTGTGTTTCAAGTTGGGTATGTGAGACATCTATAGACCAACTCAAGGGGAACTTAGAAGATATGATGTGATTTCCATAATTATAGTTAGTTATATACCATAATTATTGTGTATACATAGCTGTAATTAAAGATTACCATAAATATACGTGTGCATATAAACCAATGTAATTGAGATGAAATTAAGAAGGAATTATAAATCTAAACTCTGAGTATTCCTTTCTACATACACTATTATCCAGAAAGGTATTCAAAATTATTCCCAAATACTCCCTAAAAAATTCTTCAGCTTTGCCTCGAGAATTTTGGAAGTCGCACTCACTTTTATTAGAGCGGGCATATTTTGGAACTGGGCAGATTAAGTTCACCAAATCCTTCAACTATGGAAAGATACATCATTAGCAATTAAAGAACACTCGCAACTTCCTGAACTAAAAAGTTCTGAAAGCAAGTCCAATTGCTAAATGTTCAAAAACTAATAAATGGGTCTTAGAGAGAGAACTTCAATTCAACACCCAAAAGGAGCCACAAGAACGAGACCCGAGATCTAAAAATTACCAGAAAACCTGTAAGATAGAATAACAATCAGAAAGATGAACTCATATCAATGATTTGAAATAAGAATGCTGCAGCTCACATCACAAGGCCTTCACAGATTACCTAGAAAACTTGCAACCAAATTTCAATTCCAAATTCCTTGATAATGAGGTTACCACAATGGCCAATCCCACAAAGGACGAAAATATAAGAACACATAATATCTATAGAATGCATTACAAAAATGCAAATAGCAAAGGAAAAGGTAAACCTGCACAAGAATAAAATCAAGCTAAAATGAAACAGTAAACATATATATTGACGTGTAGTCTACATGTGTTCTGATAACGTAGCATCAGAAAATGGAGTAACAAGGTATTGCAAGAAATTCAGTTAGATGTTGCCATCAAATCAATACACACTCTTATTCTACCTCAAATCCTTCTACTCCTCACTCCCTCTTGTTCCTTAATTTCTATGCTAAAATTTTACAATCAACATAAGAAGGTACCACTACAGTTTGATCGATAGGGGCTGATCCAGTAAATATTCTCATATAGTCGTAAAAACATATTGACATCTTAGATCTGTTCGTAGATATTGGGTTAAAGTCCATATCAGTTAAATTAGATCAGTCGTACAACTTGAAAAGGCCTCTCTCCACTTATTACCAATTGATTTTAAGTTGGATCTTTCAACATGGCATTAGAGTTAAGGTCATTACGATCCCCATTATGAATGTTACGAATGTTCAAGTCACCATGTGAGATCGTATTGGGTTAAAGTCCCATATCCATTAAACTAGACCCAAAAACACCTTATATAACTTGAAGAGCCACTCCACTTATTACCAATTGGTTTTAAGTTGACTTTCAACAATAAATATAATCCTAACAGAGGATTGAGATGCAGCAGAATCCCCCTCAAGCACACAAATTACTCAGAATAACTAAACAAAAAATCCAACCAAATTACTCAGAATAACTAAACAAGAAATCCAACCATTTACATAACAGGACAAAGAAACTTTTATCTATTAACCTTACTTGCCGATTTGTAGCAGTAACAACCTCAACAGGTATCCGGATTTCTATAGTAGGACCATTCTGAGAACTTGTACATCCTTTTTCACCTTGAGAGGATTCATATTCATATTCCTTCCACAATTTTATAAGCTCTTGCATGCATTCACCAACTCTATAAATAACAGCAGAGTCTTCAGATTTTCCTGCAACAGGAAACAATCACAAGCTCTCAAATTAAAAAATGCAACAAAACAATAATTAAAAAAAATTCATCAGAATCTCAATTTTTCATCATAATCGACTAGTTTCCCTAAATTTAAACTTCAAAGGAGATAGACATGGAAGAAATCAGGAAACAATCACATTGTAATTAGAATCACAAGCTCTCAAATCAAAAAAGTAACAAAATAATTATAAAAATAAAAATAAAATAAAATCTTCAAAATCCCAATTTTCATCAGAATCAACAAGGTTACACTAATTTAAACTGATCAATATGATAAACTCATACCACAAAACTTAGTAAGAGAGTGAAATGGAAGAAATTAGAGATTTACCGCTAAATCCCAAACGGTCCGTGAAAATACCAACCATTTCTAGAATTTCAATCAAATACCATAAATTTTCAGCTTTCTAATAGGTAAAAAAACCTGTTTATCTTGCTAGTTTTATGTTGATTGAAAATAGTAGCATAAGTCGAATTTAAGTGGAATGTGAAGCAAGCTCTTTCGTCTCTGGTCCGCAGAATCAAAATGTGTCGCTGCACAAACACGAGTTCTAAAAAATAGATGTTTTTGACAAGGAAATAAATTTGGGAGACAAAATTAAAATTTTGGGAGTTTTTTTAGGATAGAAAATAAAAGAGAATGAAAGAAATTTGATTTTTTTTAAAACAAAAAAGGGGCAAAATTAATGAATTATCCACGGTAATCGGCACGTTTTAGATTACATTATTGAACTTTTAAATTTTTTTTAAATTGCTCCATTAAATTAATTAATATTTTAAAATTGGGTCATTCTGTTATAGACCTCAGGAGTGTTAAATCGTTTCAGTTTTTATCCTACGTGGACGTGAAAAAGAAAAAAAAATAAACAAATTTGATTTATTCTCTCTCTTCCTTCCTCTCGTCTCTCTCTCTCTCCCTCCTCCCCTTTCTTCCGAATCAAATAAATCTGCGTATTTTCTCTATCTAAAATATATGAAAATTCCTAGATCTGAATACCCAAAACATTAAATTGAGTTTCAAAGTTCATCATTAGATATAACAATGGAGTCTGAATTCCCAACAACAACAACAACAGATGAAATAAATGGTGTTGCAATAGGTTTCCTTCTTGTCACCTCCGACTATCAGCAGCGTTATGTCTCCGAACTCCTTTCATTCACTCTCGATCGCCTCCACAAGGTCCACTCATTCCCCAATCTCTCTTTATATATTTGTGTGTGTGTGTGTGTATATATATATATGCATGTGGTAGTAATATTTGGTTAATTTGATTTTGTTGGATTGCATTTATGATTTGATAGGAGTCTGAGTTTTTATGGATGGATGCGGAGATAATTCAGAGGTAGATGCAAAATGTTGTTGTTGCCAATTACCACGTTTTCATTTCTATTGCTAATGCATTGTTTTTCATTCGCGAAGAAGTTTTTTCTACTGGTAAACATCTGAGATTAGAGTACCCAAAATATTTTAATATTTTTGCTTTCACTTTCAAGTTTTTAATTATTTTTTGCCACATAAGTAATATTTTTTATTTTTGAATTTCTTTTCCAGAACCACATAGATAAAAAATTAATGTCTGCTTAATTTTTTTTAACAGAATGACCCAATTTCAAAATATTAATTAGTTTAATGGGATAATTTAAAAAATTAAAAGTTCAATGGTGTAATAAAACGTGCCAACTACATTGGATAATTCATTAGTTTTGCCGATAAAAAATTAACGTTCGTTTATTTTTTTTAAATGAAATGACCAATTTCAAAATAATAATTAATTTAGTGGGGTAATTTAAAAAATTAAAAGTTCAATTGTGTAATTAGTAAAACCTTCCAAGTACAGTGGATATTTCATTAATTTTGCCAAAAAAAAAAGTCACAAAGATTTAGAAGAAAATTTATCAAATATTTGTATAACATTATTAGAGATATATTTTGACTTTTGTATTTCATATAAATTCAATTTATATAATAATTATAATTGTATAGTAAATAAAAAAACTATTAATCACAGAATTTATGTCATTCTAAATTGCTAAATTTTTATGAGTCATACCAATTTAAAATTTAATATGTTGTCATTTGACTTCAAAAGTCAATTTGTGTCTCAATTTTGGAAATGGGTTGAGTATTGAATAGATCTTTTTAATAATTTATTAAAAGTAATTTTATAAAGTAAAACAATAATGTACTACATTCGTTCCAAAATTAGAGATACATTTTGAATTACATTTCTTCACAAAAGCACATACATGCAGATATTGACAAACAACTCAATTCATAGCTCCACAACTTGTACAAATATAATCTATTTGCACAAAAACATTAAACTTGCATTCAATTCTATAATTTGAATGAAGTTAGAAAACTTACTCAATAAAATCAGAGTAATTTTAAGAAACTTGCCTTTTACGCGATTTACCAGAACGTTATCCAATCGCTCCTCAAACGACCTATATATCATTAAGGTCAATTATACCAATTAGTTACGTAAATACACCACTCATGGTTTACTTTAACTCTATTCCATATTTTATAATGTCTGTTTCATAATAATCGGAACACTATTTAAGTTCATTAACATTTGATTCGGCGTTGCGACGTACGTACATCGTACGCCCAACTTGTCTAACCCGAACGCTTAACCGACACGCCATTGCATACGATTAATACGTCCAAAACATCTACCATTCCTTGGTTTACATTCATCCAGATTATATTTCCAAAGTCCAATGTTTAGAACTCGAAAATTCTAGTCAAACTTAGCTTGGTGTCATGGCGTTCCGAATAAGCCACCTCAGTTTGCCTCCAATTGCACAACAATCCTAAAAATGCTCATTTTAGGTCTTGATCCCAACCTCAATTCTCAAAACTTAAAGCATTAAAGTTGTAGTTATACTTCTTATCTTTCAATTTCATGTTTAATCACCTTAATCGGAGTTCATACGAAAGAGTTATGACCAATTTACTAAAGGATGTCCAAACTTTCTAACCTTTTGCGGATCCAAAGTTGACAACTCTCAAATTAGCCTAAAACCAGAGCCGACGACTCAGAATTATGGGGATCCAGAGCCGCCAGCTCTCAAATAAGCCTATGGCCAAAGACGACGACTCTGAAATGATGAGTGGATTTCATACCTACGAATCAGTTAATTTTCAAGCTTTAATCATTGCTATCTTCAGTGTTTTTAGTATGGTTTAATGCGTTTTGGTGTTTGTTCATTTCAGGAATAGGTTGGAATGAAAAAAGCAGGAAATAGGAGCTTAAAGGGCAGAAAAGGAATTTCCAAGACAGACATACGGCCGGGGAGTATGCGGTCCCAAAAAAAGTGTCTTGCCAAGGGTACTCGAAGCATAATTGCAGTTTCCTGTTGTTATTAGGATTGGACAGATCTTTTGGGGGCTGTTTTGGAACGCGATTAGGAGCATATAAAAGGTAATTTGAAGGGCAGAAAAGAAAACATTAACATAATTAATCAAACCCTAATTTTGGTTACGTATTGGAGAGAAGAAGCAAGGAGGCTAGCATGAAGAATTCAAGACGAACGTGGAGAAGAGCAGTAGATTACTTATCAGTTTTAATTCTCTTTCTTCATCTTTTATCTTGTATTAAGAATGCTAAACTATTTGTGGATTTTGAGTTTTATTTCATTGATGATGAACTAATTTTCTTATTTAAGTCTACAATGAATCTTTTTGTGTAACGAGGATTGACATGCTTCTATATTAATTCATTGAGTCTATTTCCAGATTTGTCTACTATGATGTATGCTTAATTTATTTAATTGACTGATCACTAGTTACTTGATAATCTATATGAAATTGAGAGATGAAATATGGGTTTAGATCTCATCATAGTATCGTGTGATTGTGATTTTTCCTTGATTGTGGAATTCATAATTTATGTTTAGGATAGAGATATACCTACGCATCGCACGTAATCTAATAAGAACTTGGGCTTAAACCTTCTTTAATTAAAATGCATATAGACATATAGTGGATTAATTAATTAGTGTGTTTTACTTAATTCTATCAATTGTGAATTTAAGTTGGTATGGATATAATGCGTTGAAAGATGGTTAAATCTACTATTGTGTTCTTGATTAACAATCTAGAATAGTTAATTTGAATTAAAAGAAAGTGTGTCGTTCTAAGTGAAGCATAAAGTGAAGTTGTAGGCTTAATTCTCCAATTCTTGATTAAACCTCGTGGTAGTTAGTTAGTCTTTCTTAAATTATTAGTTTCCGTAAATTTCACGTACTTGATCATTGGTTTAATAAAATTCGGATAATGTAAAATTGGTAGTTGTTAGGATAAATTTCAGTTATTTTCTCCGTGGGAACGATACTCTACTCATCACTTTATTACTTGTTGACCATGTATACTTGTGTTGGGTAAAATCTAATTACGCACAACACGTAAGTATACGTGGTCAACAAGTAATAAACTGAAAGTAGAGTATCGTTCTCACGAGGAATTGTTTAATAAGAATCACCAAGTACTAACCCGTAACCAACTCAATCTTATTTAAACGAATGAATTTCAATTTATAATTAAACTACTATTAAATTCCACTAGTTAAATTAAGATTACATAGATTTAAGATCACAACTTCACTTATTGTTTCATTTAAATTAACACACTTTTCATCAATTATTCTCTATCATGAACACATGCTATCATGATAAGATCTAAATCAATATTTCATCTCTCGAGTTCATATAGATTATCACGGTAATTGTTAGCTAGGCAATTAAGCAATTAAGTCCAAATCACAATAGACAATCCTCACGATAGAACATAATAATTGATAGCGAAACATTAAAATAAACTACACAATAAGATCCATTGTAATCTCAAACAAAGAATTAGTTCATAATTATTGAATTAAAACTAAGAATCCACAATTGAATAATCAGTAAAAGACAAAGATAGAAGAAGATGAGAAGATAGAATCTATTGTCTGTAGATTTGATGCTCCCTCCTTGCTCCTACTTTAAATCTTCAATAGTCTCCAAGTTGCTTCAATTTCCAAAACTCATTAGAACTAGGGTTTTGGTCCTATCCTACTCTAATCTAATCTAATGGAATCCTCTCTCTTTTTAATCTCTCCTCTAATCCTTGTGATTCTCCTCCTTTTATAAGTCTCTTTATATGTCTTTAAGTCTTCTTGGAAGTCCTTGAGTCAATCGGATCGAAACAATCCTTCCCGAACCCAAATTTGGACAAAAAACGTATTTTTTGGGCGTACCCCCGCCCCGGTGGGGGTTTATACTTGTAAAGGGCCCGCCCTCGCGAGCTAGGGGCCAGTTTTCTAGCTGGTATGCCCGCCCCGGCGGGGGTTTTGTGAAGGAAAAGTCCGCCCCGGTGGGGGTACATTTTTTACTCTGGCATCCTTTGGGAAAACGGCTATAACTTTTGATCCGCGAAGAGTTACGAGGCCTGACACCTATCAAATCGAAGATATCAACTAGCTCTACAACTTTCATTCTTTGAGAATTGACAGATTCGGATTGGATCAAGGTGGAAATCGGGATTGAAGTAGATGTTATGTAAATGGCAACCCAAAACAGTGAAGTTCGACGTCCGTTGGTACAAATGTCATAACTCTTGCATCCGAACTCCGATTAGAATGATTCAAGTTGTTCCGGAAAGTTAAGAAGAAGCTCTAAAATGTAATCCAAGTTCTAAGCCAAAAACATGAAATGAACATGAAAGCCTAAACGATGTCCGATTTGTTTTTCTTTGCGATTTCATACCAATTCTTTGCGATTTCAGCTCCCAAGCATATAATCTACAAAATGAACACAAAATGCATGAAAAGTAACTAAGAAACATGAGTTTAAGCAACTAATTCAAGAAACAGATATCGGATAAGTAGGTATAAAACCTATGTCGACGTCGGGATTTTTGGGTGTCCCTTTCCGTTACTTGTTCTTTGGTGTTCTCATTTTAGGTGAGATTTGTTTGAAAAAACAAGTGAAAAAGGTCCGACATGTATAATGTCAACGATGGGTATTAAGAGTCGCATGATTAGTTTTTAAATGGTTGTACCAACACAACCGAGAAAAGGTTTGCACATTGACCCGAGTGATGTGACCTTTGTTATATATCTGGTCGGTGAAACCGAGATTCGTTTAGGGTCGAGGGACTTGGTTATCTTGGGGGAAGGTGTTAGGCACCCTCGACATCCGTGTTACCATGGTGACCACCTCTTTTCAAGAAACTATTATCCGAGTGTGTGTGTGTGTGTGGGTTGATGTCTTTGTTATATGGAAGTTGTGCGAGGCCTCGTTCGAACCTATATACTGAGATTTGAATTTATGTAAAAATTCGGTTTTAACAAGATATGGCGGTGATGTTTTATAAAAGAGGTTTTTCAAACCACGATGCTCAATAGGAATTGAGACCTTTTACACTCCCATTTTATTAAGTGAGTAATTTGAATTGATTTTATTTGGCGGATTGGACGAGGCATCCGTATTGAAAAAATAATATACAAAATAATGCCGACTTTCTCGTGGGTATGGAAACCATCGAGAAAATTCGAGACACATGTGAGAATAATTTACAAAGTCGCCTACAATTGAAAATGTCCATCATGGGAACCGAATCTAGATCCAATGGGATGAATCGTGATCACATGATTCCTAGGCTCACAAAATACTACGGTTTATATAAAAGCGATAGCGGTATATATATAAAAAGTCGTAAATATATATATCTGAGCGGGATCACCAACCACGAAGCACCTCCATGGGGATCGAAATGTAAATAAAGTCATTAAAAGCTATCAACCACCACGGAGGAAACTCCAAAGGGACGAAATATAAATAAAGTCAGAATACTGGCCAACCACCACGAAGGAAACTCAAAGCGGGACAAAATGTAAATAAAAGGCGTATTAAAGCGATCAAGCGCCACGAAGGAAACTCTAGGCAGGACGAAAATAAATAAATATATGTATATATATATATATATATATATAAAAGCAATAAACGCATCGGATGTAAAATCTAGGCTCATCGAACATAGTTCGACCACAGTTCATATATATAAGTATATATATATATATATATATATACACACCTGGATTTTACATCCAAATGCGTTTACTCGCTATATATATATATATATATGTATATATATATATATATATATATAAAATAGTAAATGCTCTAGGCAAGTTCAGGCTCAATCGAGGCATAACTCGATAATGTTAGTCAATATATATATATATATATATATATATATATATATATATATATATAGCTGAAATGAAACCACGAACCGAAGTCCGGGCAAAAGCAAGCAACACGACTCTCAACGCGTAGAAGGGTGTGTCCAAAGATGAAGAGAAAGACTCTAAAGTATGTGAGAAGGCTTACAGCTGACTGCTAAAAAAGGGCTTCTATATCTTTAGAGTGGGTAAACACTGGGCTTTTGTGGGTACAAAAGAGGCTATATATGAGCTCACAGGTGTTTAAAAGTGGGAAAATACACTGTAGGACGAGTGCGGAGCGAATTGTGCAGGGTTTCCCCGTCTTTTTCTCTTAGAAAATCAGCACCCCAATCCCTTTATTTATAGGCATATTAGTCATGAAGTGTACTGCTAACCGAGCCGCAGAGTGTGAGAGGCTGACTTGGTTGGTTGGCCCGGGTTTGTTGGGTCGGGTCGTCTCGAAGTACGTGCACTCAGGCACTGTAATGTCCACTCGGATTTTTAGAAGTGTAATCCGGGCATCCGTTTGAGGTATACAGGATCTATTTCGGACCGCCGTTGTCGAGAGTTGTACGTTGGCATGGGATTAGAGTTTGTACAAAGTCATTTAAGATGGGACGATGCCCTCTGGTCTTCAAGCTTCAACTTTCATCCGTTAGCCCGCACAATAGTCACTCGGGATTGATTAGCCTTGTGGGACATCGTTGCGTAGAGACGTGACGTGGCATCGTGTTTTGACGAGATGATGATGTTGCCCCTCACCGGTGTTATCGCCGGATTGGGCTGATAAGGCAGACGTTGCTCAGACTTCCCTGAGATTGGACTGCTGCAATTGTTGAAGGTCCTCATTGTCATCTTTGAGGTGTGCCTGTCTTCCCGATGTTATTGCCGAGTTGGTGCAGTGTATCTCGTTGTAAGCGCTGAGATTGAAGCTGGTCGCATTTGAAACAAGCATTTCTAGGGTTATCAAAGCGCATTCCTTGGGGTTATCACCAAGGTTAGTGGCTATTCCATGGTTGGGATCGAGGGACCGGATACCTCGGGGTTATCTCCGAGATTAATCGGTCTTCTCCAGTGGTGCCGGTATTATATCTGCAGGCCTCGGGATTACATCCGAGGTTGAAATTGTTACTCCCAGATTGCGATCCGGGGTTGATGCTGAACTTCTGGTAGTATCCGGTATGGATTTGGATTGTCTTTCAGGGTTCTCTCTTAAAAGACAAATTTGTCCTCCTACAATGTTAGTAACAGTAGTACAAAAAATTTCGAGTGTCTACAGATGCCCCTCTTTATCATACTCATGCATGGCGATGCATGGGTAGGATAAAGAATCCTAGACACTTGAAACACAACAAGACGAACGTGGTACTATGGATAGCAAAAATAATGCAAATGTATGATGCATGTGTATGGGGTTGTAACCCAACATGCTGGGGATGATTGCGGGATCCCTGTTGCTTCAACTGGGGATTGGCAATGCTGATTCGATTCGATGTGTAAGCCGAATCTGTTAGGATATTGATGTTGGAGTTATTACCAAATTCTTGTGTTCTTGATAACGACTTAATCCTGAAGAGGTACCTCTTATGTGCAAGAGATCTGTGGGGATAAAGCTTAATCTATTTGAGGATGTGTATAACATATTCCATCATCTATCTTCTTTGATAACATTAACCTTTCTGGGTTGGTATCGCCAGGATATGTCAAGATTACATTGGATTTCTTCGCCAACAAGAAACGCCGTCGGGGATGCTCGACCTTTGTTGACGTGTATTTCACCGTCATGTGAATCAACTATTTGAAAAATCCCGTGGGATATACCGTCAAGGTCGCTTGACCTTCGACGACGTGTGAATCAGCGGTTGAGGCTCGTGAAGCGATTGTCAAGGTTGCTTGACCTTGTTTGTCGTGTAGATGTAGATTAATGAGCATTGCGTTGTGACCCGTCGGGATCCGCCGGGGAATCTGGCGATTGGGTATGAAGACCTCGAATAACTCCAGAGCTCTAATAGGTTTAATCGCTATCGGTTGGAATAACGTCAAGGTTGATTGACCTTCGTTGATATGTGTGTCAATGGTTGAGCGTGCGTTGTAACCCTCGTCGGGGATCTACTGGGGATGCATGAGTACGTATGCAACTATCGAACGGTTCCCAAGGCTTCGATGGGTTTACTTGCCATCGGTTGAAATAACGTCAAGGCTGCTTGACTTTCGTTGATAGACATGTCAACGGATGAACGTGTTGTAACCCCCACCGGGGATTTACGTTGTAACCCCCGCTGGGGACATACGTTGTAATCCCCGTCGGGGACCTACGTTGTAACCCCCATCGGGGACCTACTTAGGGTAACGACCTGGAGTCGGCGGCATCAGACCTGTATAAGGTATTGTCGTATGTGACTTGTGACAACTAAGGTCATTGATAGGGTATACCTTGTGTTCAGGCAACTACCAATAAGTGATGTACAGATTCAAAGTCTCATCTGAGAAGACCAGGATTGTATGCTGTTTTGCTCAATCGCGTGGCGTTTTTATTCTCGATTTGACCTTTTCAGTCTGTGAGAACTCCTTTCAACTTCTCGAATCGGACCGAGAAGTAGGAGGGTGGGGCCCATATATAGGTGCGCAGGTGCACTTCGCCGCAGTATGCAGTAGTGGAGCTGTGACGAGCATGGATTATAAATCTTCTTGAAATTTGGGTCTTCACAAGTTACTTTCAACTTGTTTCACTTAGAAAAACCCCATGCCATCTTCTTGGATCTGCTTTGAGTTCGAGCTGCTCTCTACAAATTCTATCACCGTACAAGTGTTCTACACTATCCTGGTAACGTATGCATGTATTTTTTTTCCAATTTAAGTCCGTTGGATTGTGAGATATCGCACGAAATGCATCTAAACACATAGTAGTGATTATGTATGCACGAATGACTTGATAAAAAATATTCAACATAGTAAATGTTAGTATTAAACCATGCTGAACATAATGATGTGAAAAAATTTAACTTTTGAGATAGTCAAATTGGCACCTTTTTCTACTATTTTTTATCCTATTTGAGGTCCAATGAGCAAAAGGTAGAAAGACAAAGTACTCCTAGCATTGAGGTTGGCCTTATGCATGATGATTTTAATTTTTAATGCATATATTATGTATATGACTTTGGGGCAGGTGTGCTACTGAATGGCCACCTAGACATGCCTATGTGCATGTGGATAGTCCTATTTTCAAAGGGGACTATGGCAAAATTTTTCCAAATATAGGCATTTGGCAGTCATACATTCTAACTCTATTATATGTTAAAGTAAATGCATGCATGCATATAGTCATAAAATGCATTTTAGAAAGCTCCAGGTAAGGAAATACCACACCCTTTCTGAGGTGATTTGGAAACTTGTTGTCCATATATTATGGATCTGGATCAGCCGAACAGTTCTTACAAGACCGCTTCTGGCGTACGGCGGAGGGCTTCTGAAGTGCCTCGCCCCCGTTCTGTCAGACAGCCTCGTCGGTTGGTGGAGGCCATGATACGTCCTGTCCAGGTAGATGTTCCAGACTTTGAGGACGAGGAGGCGGATATTCCGATTGAGGATCCCGCCTCTGCATACATGTCCCTCGCGAGGAGCTTAGAGAGCATTTGGTGGTGAACCCGGAGTTCTTTGGGTGATTTGGGCAGACATCCATCGATGTACTTGCATGCTAACGAGGTATAGCGTTAGACTTTGATCTTCCTTCTTTCCTATTGATAAGGATTAAAGGGTTCTGATATTGATCTGCATTTCATACAGGTTCCAGGATTTACACAGCCTCTAGGGAACTGGTTTAGAATCCACTCCATGTACCAGGCGCTTTATCCTGATTATAGAGCAGTAGTGCATGAGTGGAGATTTGGGGCATTTTTCTCCATCCTTCCCCGTCGTTGTCCCTGGGGTTACCTCAGGGCATTGTCTGAGCGATGGTTTCATCGAATCACCACTCAACTTCTTTGGATTGCGAGGTGATGATGACGCCTATGGATTGGCGATTTATCACAGGTATGGAGTTTGGAGGGGAGCTAGTTCCTTGCATGGCGAATATCACCCCTACTGCTGTAAGATCTTTATTAGGAGTTCCGGCGAGGGCGCTCAAAGGCAGGACTGTCCGTTCAGGTCCTTTGAGCGTAGATGCTATGAGCGGGCTATTGAGTGAGCCCATGCCTGATGATGTCAGGATCAGGGATTGCATTCTGCGGTGATTGTTCCTGATGATCATTCGAGGTCGCCATACAGCGACATAACTCTTCCACGATATCTTTCGCTTTGGTCAGCGCCACACGCGATGTGGACCGTATTGGAGAGTACGATTGGGGCTCTTACACCTTTGCCTATTTCCTCCGGGGCATGCACATGCGCTCACAGGGGCTTAGTTAGGATTTTACCCATTTCTGCTGGTGAGTATTTCTCTAGTCTTTTTCCATTCATAGGTTAAGAGTGTTTACTGATAGCAAATGTTTTGCCATTGTGTTGGCAGTTTTGGGCCTATGAGAGGCTCCCATGTTTGCGTCCTATGAGTGTGTTAGGTTTAGATACCTATCCACGAGGACGACGATGGCACCATTCTATTTTGCCAGAGGTCCCTTTATTTGAGGGATTCACTCATTGCCGTATGCAGCTGGAGTTGCTGACGGCGGGTACCATTACATGGATTCCCTATTCAGGGGAGCATTTGACCATCGACTTTGAGGATGGACATCCGACCGGAGTCGAGTATTTGATCTCTACCAGGAGAGTTCTTCTCTTCACAGATGGAGGCTGGGAGCTCTATTTAGGAGAGCGTGCTATTAGGAGCACCACAGGGGAGATCCGTATACCGATCTTGCCTCCCGCCAGCGTCATTGGCCTTTATATCATACCACCCGCCCATCGATATCCCATTGTTGGGGTTGACGACTTTGCGATTATCGGAGGGCCCATGTACTCGTGGAGACGTTCGGCGTTGGTGGTTCCTCGACTATTGAAGCCCGATCCCGCCACCACGGTTTATGGGGGACATGGTTCCGAGATCTTTGATGATGATGGATTGGGTAGCTTGTGTCCGAGCTCCGACTAATTTGACCCAGATTGATAGCTTGACCCGGCAGTTGGATCAGGCACACATATTTATCCGGTATTTGGGCAGAGATCCAGCAGAGGCGGAGTCATTTGTTCCTTCCAACTCAGGTGCTGGCCCCTCAGATGACCCATTTAGTTTTGCCGGTGAAGATCCTCCTCTTTATAGGCCTGATATCCCTGTTGATAGAGATCTAGTGACTCAGGAGGAGTTATATCAGGTGGACAGGATTGAGGACGTAGACATCGAGACCCTGGTCTTCTTCTAATGTATATTCTCGTTATATCTTTTGATAGGCCTCTGTTAGATATTGGGTGGCTGTTCCCCATTCTCGCTATATCTTTTGGTAGGCCTCTGTTAGTAGTAGGGCGGTTGTGCCCTATTTCTCTGTATTTGTAGCTGTACAAAGCTGATGTATTAGATGATGATATATTTAGGAATGTATGCACCGTTTTTCATTCCCTATATCATATTGCCATCCATTATCTGTTATGTATGTATCATGTTATGCATATGTATGTATGTCCATAGATATTCGGCATTGACCCCTGGATGGTCTTATGACACGGCTTGCACAGATGTCTTCTTCGACAGTTAGCCGTATAGATCATACCCCACCTTCAGTGGTGGTATTAGGTATGCGATCGTGGTACGATAGAATTTCACCACCAGACAGGGTGACTGTAGATCTGTTGCTGCAGCATACCATGACCTTTTTGGCATTTCAGGTTCCTACAGGATTTGTAGACGGGATGCTAGAGCATTGGCTACCTGATAGGCAGGTATTCCGTTTTGGCACCCATGAGTTGACTCTACTCGGAGGAGTATACGCGTTTGGCGATCTTTGCCTTAGACATGACCTTGCGTGCACCTAGCTTTGGGAGACATGAGTAGGCGATTTATGACTCTCACGAGATTGCAAGCGAGTAGTGCGAGACGAGGTGACATCTAGCCATGTGATCTCCCGGCGTTTTTCAGACGACAAATTTGGCTCGAGAGGATAGCTACTCGCGACATTCGGGATTTCATCGCACCGGAGAACCATTGGCGTTTGGCCAGAGTTGATGTACTGATGCTATGTGTCTTGTTGTCATATGTGTATATGCGCATGTATATGGATGAGATAGATATAGGCGTTATCATGGCCGTGAGAGCTCTTAGGGAGGGTCGTACTACCATTGTGCTATGATTGTAGAGAGACGAGAGACCGATTGGCATCCTATTGTTGCACGTATCCTACAGGAGTGTTCATAGGGAGTTCGGTCATGTTATGTCACACTTGAGACCGGTTGGTACCCTTAGACGACATGGGTATTGCTTCTCCCATGACGTGGCCATGTCATACTCTTTTTCACCATCGGAGTGTATGATGCTCGATCCCGGTCCGCATTTTTGGCGAGATATCGAGAGATCCATTTAGCATATTGTCGTGTTTCGGGGCTTTGCTTTCACCATACGATTCATTACTCACGCTCGGGCATGGATTTCCTCCCTGGTCGGGCTTGAGGGCGTGACTACTTATCACCCATTGGGCGTGATGTCGCAGATTCGACCCGATTCGAGATTTTTATCCTTTCGAGGGGGCGATAGGTCAGCGTTCAGCTTCTCGATATCTATCAGCAGAGGACCGATCCCGTGTGTATGCTTGCTGGGATCAGCGTGAGATGGCTTCTTTTTCTGTCAGTCATCCCGGTTGTTCTGCAGAGTATTCCGCATGGATGGAGACAGAGATTTTATCGGCGATTGTCTGCGATCATCGGATATCGAGTCGAGACGATGCAGAGCCCATGGAGGACATTGATACCTACATCGAGGAGGAGCCGTTCTTTGGGTTGCCGGCATTTCTTCCCGGATTCTCCTAGTACCAAAGATTTTTTTGTGATTCATTCGCTTCTAAGACAAGACTTAGAGTAAGTCTTCATCGATGACCTTTGAGAGAGACCCGATGGTTTCTATGATGTCGATCGCTCTTGACGTGAGGGACGCCGCCTATCGAGAGAGACGAGGAATTAGATCGCAGAGATGTCATTTGTTGTTGAAAGTGGATGAGGCTATATCATCCAGAGATGCGATGATAGTTGAGCGGGATGATGTTATATCCGCCCGGATGCACCGTCATAGATAGAATCGCAAGTGAGGTCCTTACCTAATTTGGCATGATTGCAGAGATGAGCGCATATATTGATGATCATATGGTCACCATGCAGATGGCTACAGATCTTTTGGGTCGTGTGGATATTCTCATACAGGAGACCACAACTTCGCCTCCGTCTTCTAAGAGGGACACCATGTTAGGCTTATTAGCTCGCATATACCCTGACTTGTAGATGAGCTTGTATTTACCTGCACAGACTAGCTTAGCCATTTTTTCATGTACAGTTTACATTGTATATATATCAAATAGCATTATATATGACAGGGAAATATATTTTTAGATCACTTCCCTTTTAGATATGCCTTGCTATTTGTTTGATATTTTGTCTGCTGCTTCAGGGCTTGTGGTCTTGATGTATTCTGAATTCCTCCTGGGTGGATGGACATTGAGTTGTCTCTGGACAGTTCAGAATGGATCATTGATCTATGTGTATCCCTACCATCTTTGGTGTCTTGGGACTTGTTTCTGAATGAAAATGTGTAGAGGAGTGTGGCTTTCCTCTCTGAGATTGACCGCACCACAGATGGTTGCCAGTACTTCTATTTAGGAGAATCCTAGTTAATTCCACCTCTTATGGATTGGTGTTGCTCTTCAAGGTATGACCGCAGCTTAGATGGTCGCCGAATCTCTTATTTGGGAGGAGTTTAGGTAATTCCATCCCTTTGGTCTAAAGCCAATGAAATGTAATGGATTGAAAGAGAATCCCAGTACCAGTTGACAATGGTTTATGTTTTGGTATGGGGTGAGACCGCACCATGAATGGTTGCCTACGTACTCCTATTGAAGAGGAGATCAGGTCTGCATAGTTCGAACCTGGTGTAAGAGGTTCAACGCTGTATATGGCTGATATGGTGTAGGAATGTTTTTGGTTGTTTTTGTTTTTTGTAAGGAGAAGAGGGTAGAAATGTTTTTGTTGTTTTTGTTTTATTGCAACCGGGCCATATGAAATAGTTGCCACGCATCTCTAATGAAGAGGAGATCGGTCGACGTAGTTCGCCTCAGTAGGCGAGAAGAAAAGCGTAATCCCATGTGCGGTGTCGAGTGCGGGGAGGAGAAAGTTTAATCCTAGGTTGAGGATAAACTGTAGGTACGAGAAGTTTGATCCCAAGTAAGGGTAGCCAAACTGCAAACACAAGAGGTTCAATCCGCGGTGGGATGACCTAAGTTGTAGGAACGTAGAAGAGAAAGCCAGGCTGTTGGCTTGAAGAGTATGTTTCCTTGAGGGGCAACGTGTAGATAAGTTGTATGTGGTAAAGGTTTAAAGAACCGGAATGACGGGTGACCTGATGATGATGCACCAGGGTGTTTGCTGGTTACATCAGATATAATACCGTTTTACGGTGTCTGAGTTGATGAGTTGTGGAAATTCATCGCCGTCCATTTCTTGCAATCTGAGAGCGCCTCTTGTCAATACTTCCTTGACAATAAACGGGCCTTCCCAGTTAGGAGCGAATTTTCCTTTAGCCTGATCTTGGCTGTCAAGAATCTTCTTCAAAACCAAGTCATCTTTGTTTTAAACCGCCAGAATGGCCGGACTTTTTTGTTGTAGGATCCGTGATCCTTTCACGATATAATGACCATGGAAGATAGTGCGGTTCGCTTTTCGTCTATTAGAGACAATTGGTAATTGGTGATACATCTTGTACCCATTGGTCTTCATCTAGCCGAAGCGTGTAGATCAACACTACGAGATTCCATCTCAACTTCTATGGGGAGCATTGCTTCCATCCCATAGGTTAAAGCGTGAGGGGTTGCCCCGGTTGAAATACGCGACGAGGTTACAGAGGCTAACAGAGTCGAGGCAATAGGTCGAAGCCAATCTTTGTGGTTGACGGACATCTTTTGCATAATCTTCTTGATGTTTTTGTTAGCCGCTTCTAATGGCACCGATTCATCTCTGGACGATAGACGATGAGTTGAGATGTTTGATGTGGAATTTACTGCATAATTCCTCCATCATTTTGTTGTTGAGGTTTTTGGCATTGTCTGACACAATCACCTCTGGTTGTCTATATCGACAAACGACATTGTTTCTGATGAAAGCAATGATGACTTCTTTAGTAACCCTAGGGAAGGAGGCTACTTCTACCCACTTGGTAAAGTAGTCGATCATGGTGAAGATAAATCGATGACCATTACTGGCTTTAGGCTCGATGGGCCCGATAACGTCCATTCCCCACATTGAGAAAGGCCAAGGCGAACTCATATTGTGGAGTTCCTGTGGAGGGGCGCGTATAGCATTCCCATGAATTTGGCACTGATAGCATCTTTTGACGTGGTCGTTGCAATCAGCTTTGAGGGATAGCCAATAATGTCCCGTCCTGAGGACTTTCTTGACAAGGAGGGAGCCACTCATGTGGGGGCCACAGACTCCGCCATGGATTTCATCCATAAGCCTTTGGGCTTGATCTTTGTCTAAACATCTGAGGAGACCTAGTCCTGCATCTCTTTTGTAGAGCGCATCTCCACTCAGGTAGAATTTCATAGCAAGTCGATGGATCCGCCTTTTCTCAGTCGGGCTCGCCTCAGCGGGTGTAGATCCATCTCGCAGATATTCCTTGATATGCTGATACCAAGGATGTTGGATGGGAGGTAGCTCATCCGATACTTCTCCAACATAATTCCAGTAAATTTTGGGGCCTTGTGTAGGAAATGGTGACGCCTTTCGTGAGTGTTCCTTATCCGATATGCGAATCAAGGAGGCCAAAGTTGCTAATGCGTCCGCAAAGTCATTCCTATTACGAGGAATGTGTTGAAAGGAGATTTTTTGAACTCCAAAGCCATCTTCAAAACTCCGCCGATGGTAAGGCAAAGAAATAGTTCCTTGGTCTCGATAGATTCCGGTGGATTGTCTCGATTACAGCTCGAATCTCCAAAGACAAGTTAATCACCGATGCCCATTGAACGAGCAAGTTTTATCCCCATGAGGCGTACCTTCATACTCGGCCCATATTGTTGGTGCTGACAAACTGTAATTTGATGGCAACGGGGACTGCTCCCCCATATCAGATACTAGAACTGCTCCCACTCAGAACCTTCCATGTTAACACTCCATCAAAATACATCTTCCATAATCGGGCGCGCGATCGTATTAATGGTGTTCTTTGCCAGACCGTCATTACTCCTTCATCGGGAAATATGTTTCCAAGGGTTTGAAATCCCTGAAGGTGTGCTGGCCGATTGATCCGCGATTCCTTGACCTTGATGGACTTTTGAGTCACATATATGATGTCAAACTATTGTAGGTCAACCGCCATCCGGACGGTACCGACAATTTAACATGGGTTTATTGAACACGTGACTTGAGAGGATCCACGGGATATGAGATGGGTTGTGTGACCATGGAGGTAATGTCAGTAACCTCATGGAAGCCCATGCTAAAGCACAACATGTCTTTTCGATCGAGTGTACTTGTGTTCACCGTCTTTGAACCTTTCTTCGAGGTAATAGATAGCTCGTTCTTGGCCTCTATCATCCTTTCGTCGGTCTCCAAAGATGCAAACCTTATGACATTGTCACTTATGGATGTACATAATAAACAGGGGAACATCATCCCTAGGTGGCACCAAAGCGGAGCTTTGACTATTTGTTTCTTGATTGTAAGGAAGGCCTTCTGCCACTCGTCATTCCATTTCATGGAGGAGTTCTTCCTTAATAGCTTGAAGATTGGCTCACAAGTTGCTGTGAGTTAGGAGATAAACCTGCTAATGAAGTTGATTCTTCCCAAAAATCCCCGTATTTCCTTCTCTGTCTGAGGAATGAGCATTTCTGTGATGACTTGGATTTTGGCAGGATCCACCTCAATCCCTTTGTGGCTGACTAGAAATCCTAGCAACTTGCCTGATTTAACACCAAAGGCACATTTAACTGGATTTAACTTCAAGTTGTACTTACGCAACCTGTTGAACAACTTTCTGAGATGGTCTATATGGTCATCCTCCTTCCAGGATTTGACAATGATGTCATCCACGTAGATTTCGATCTCTTTGTGCATTAAGTCGTGGAAAAGAGCCATCATAGCTCGTTGATAGGTGGCTCCGGCATTGATGAGGCCGAATGACAACCGTCTATAGCAAAAGGTTCCCCAAGGCGTGATGAAAGCAGTTTTCTCACGATCCTCCTCAGCAACCATGATCTGATGATATCCCGTAAAGTAATCAGTAAAGGAGTACATGTCGTATTGCGTAGTATTGTTAATGAGAATGTGGATAAATGGCACGGGAAAGCTATCTTTTAAGCAAGCTTTGTTCAAGTCCCGGTAATCCACGCAAACTCGCACCTTCTCTCCAGGTTTAGGCACGGGCACAATGTTGGATATCCACTCAGGATATGTAGATACCATTATGATGCCAGCTTGAAATTGTTTCACAATTTCTTCTTTCACCTTTAAATTCCATTCAGGTTTCAATCGCCTAAGCTTTTGCTTGACTGGCTTAAATCCCTCTTTAATGGGAAGGCAATGTAGGACAATGTCAGTGGACAAACCAACCATGTCTTCATGAGACCATGAAAACACATCTTGGAATTGGGTTAATAGCGTAACCATGTCATTCCGTTGGTTTGGGGTAAGGTCTGAACCAATCTGGATTAACTTAGGGCTTTCTAAGGTTCCGAGATTGAAAGAAGTGGTTTGATCAAGGTTGGGTTTGGGTTTGTCTTTGACCCATTCCTGAATTTCTGGAGGCACCTCAATGTCATCCTGTATATCCATCAAGGCTGAATTCATCTCTACATCAAAGGTACAATCCCTGTGTAGAAGAGGCACCGTATCAGCAAGTACGTGCACATTTAAATTCAGAGTCCTGAAACAAAATATGCTTTCACTTAGTATATATAAAATGCGTTGATCATACAAAGTGTTAGCATATACTGGCAAAATAAACTGCTAATACTGTACAGAAAAATAAGCAGTTATTATATTTACAGGGCAGAAAAAGTTCTGCCCGTTTTACCCTCGTCGACCAAAGCAAGGAATGCTGTTCCAATTGGCAAGGGCAAAGTCTGGGTGGACCGCAGTGATGGAGGGATTGTCATCATCCTCCTTGTCCCGAATGATGGCTATTATGTCTGAGCAATCATCGTCTGGGGTGAACGATGATGTGTATACCGAACATCATCCGGATGACATCTTGCTTGATTCTTCGTTCCTCTTCTTCCACTGCGGGATTTGGAACAAAGACTTCTTTCCCCTTCACCGGTACCAGCTTGGGACATAACATAGCCATTACATTGGCTGGCACCTTTACGGGAGGTTGTGCGGACTCAAATTTTGAAGGCGAAGCTAAACGCCACATGGTTGAAGTTGAGGGAATCTGCTGATGTTTATGAGGATTCCTATGACTAGAACTAGCAGAATAGCCTAGCCCAGCTGTTCCAGCTTGCCTGGTTAAATGAATTGGGTACTTGATACCCTGGCAATCTTTACCCAACCCTTGTCCCGGTTTATGACCTGACGACATCATTTCTTGAGTGGCTGACATCACCTCTGCAGAAATCTGGGGTTCGGGCAATGGCGTTCCAACAGCATGGTATTGGGTGTTTCTTATTTCCAAAGCATGAAAATTGACTGGTTCCACATCGGCATTGACATTGATGAATGGCATGTCTCCGTGCTGAGGAATCTCCGGTTCAGCTTTGACTGTGACCAGGCTATTGTTGATGATGTATTTCAACTGTTGATGAAGAGTGGAGGGGACTGCCCCAGCCATATGAATCCATGGTCATCCCAAGAGTAGTTTGTATCCCGAGTCTATCTTGAGTACATGGAAAGATACGCAGAATGTGTGAGGACCAATTTCGATTGGCAGCTCAATTACTCCGACCGAATTTCGTCGGGCTCCATCAAAAGCTTTGATGATAGTATGGCTACTCTGAATTCGGTTGAGATTGATTTTCATCTTCACCAAGGTAGCATATGGGCAGATATTCAGAGAGGAACCTCCATCTATTAAGACTCCTGCTACCATATATCCGGAGGACAAGACCGCAATGTTCAACGGCTTGCAATGACCGGTCCCTTCAGATGGTATGTCATCATCAGTGAAGGATATCAAATTGTTGTTGAAAATGTGATCAACCATATGTTGAAATTTTTCCGTATCCACTGATGTCGGTAAATAGGCTTCTTCTAGAACCTTTAGCAAGACCTTCCGGTGATTCTCGGAGGTTAGGACCAAGTCCAAAATTGATATTTGTTGTGGAGCTTCTTTCAAGCTTAAAACCACCGCAGCTTCATTATGACCCACAGTGCGGAGGAATTTTTCAATCTTCTCCATGGGTATTTTCCCCTTTGATTTGGTGGTAGGCTTTATCACCCGTTGGGGAAGATACAGTGGATTTTCTTTCGACACTGTAGCAGTTGTATGTGAGGTGGATCCTTCACCTTCTCCATAATTCCACGGAACCTTGCGCAAGCTAACAATAGGATATTGTGCTCTGCATGGCAAGTTGATTGGCTCGGGAGCGGCCACTTTCAAAGGATTGTTTCCTCCCTTGAGTTGAATTGTTGGCGTTGTGAGTAAGGTATTAATCCCATCAGTTTCAGTGGATATGACTGCTACCACACTCTTCCACTTGGTAGGGCCTGCATTCTCACTTGCACGTAACACAGTATCGTCGTCCGCTAGGCGCAGGACACCATTGTCGATTAGATTTTGAATAAGGTGGCGGAGTGCCCAACATTCTTCTCTTTGTGATCATGAGATCGGGAGTGATATTGACATACTCCATCGAGTTGCACTGCCTCGAAAGCAGGGGTTGATTGGAGGTAGAAGGGAACTGATCCTTCCTTCATTGATTAACATATGAAGGATTTCCTCCATAGGTTGGCCCAGATAGGTGAATTCCCTTTTGTTGGCGAAATCCCGACGGGCTTTGGCATTTGCTCTCTTTGTCACTTTGTCTTCCAACATTTCATTTTCTGAAAGCGACGAAGGAATATTCATGATAAGAGGTAGGAGACTGGCATGCTCCTGGCTGATTAATTGACGAGTCACTTGATGCTGATAAGTCACTAGTTCCGCCAATTGTTCAATTTGTTTGCAGAGAGTTTTCATCTTTTGTTCCATTGTGAACTGGAACTTAGCATAATCCCATCTGTTATCACCGTCTTTGATGGTCTGGGAGGAATCACAGCTGAAGTTGGAACTCTGACCACTGCTCCAATTAATCATGTTGACCTCTTCTTCTTTGTATTGAGGAAGAGGGTTGTCTTGTACGTGAGGCTGATCTGTTTTTGTGACCACGATCTCCCCGTTGTCTATCAGGTCCTGGATCTTGTGTTTCAAGGCCCAACAATCTTGAGTATCATGTCCAGGTGCCCCGACATGATAAGCACATTTCCTAGCAGCATTGAAACCCCGTCCATTAGGGCTGGCTGGTGGAAGAAGATGCGTAATTTTCTTCTGTGTTGTCAGAAGATTTAAGATTTTCTCGAGGGTATCCCCTAAGGGTGTAAACACTCGAGGGCGTTTGACTTCTCCACCTTTTGGTATTGGAGGGTTTGAAGACTGTACTGGAAAGGGAGTGTAGTTTCTCCTTTAAATAGGCATGTTCTGACTGCCTTTTTACCCTTGTAGTATCAGGGAAACATCTTCCTCTTTCTTTTTATGGACCCTACGGGGGTTGTTCCCATAATTTCAAGATTGGATGTGATCAAGAATGACTTTGAGTGCAATTTAGGTCTTGAATCTTTCCGACTTCAATCCCATCCCACCATCTCCCATGTTTGACCATTTTAGAAAATGGTTTCTTGATCTCTGGCTAAAACTCTCTCATAGAAGGAGCTTCTTCATATTCATATGAAAGTCATGACCATTTATGATTCTGTCATGGCAGGACTAACTTGGGTAGCCAGGCGTCTCCACCTCTGGGCATACTCTCTGAAAGACTCGTTAGACTGTTTCTTGATCTTGGTAATTTGATACCTATCAGGAGCCATCTGAGTTTGAAAACTATATTGAGTGAGGAAGGCATGTGCTAGCTCTTCCAAATGACTATGGATTTTGGGGTTGTCTAATCTTGTGTACTACTTAAGCGGGCTTCTCCAGTTAGACTCTTTTGGAACAACTGCATTATGAGTTTTTCATCCTCTGCATAGGATCCAAGTTCTCCAATAAATACTTTTAAGTGTGTATAAGGATCTCCTAACCCGTCATATTTTTCAAAATCGGGAGTTTTAAATTTTTCTGGGTAATGAACACCAGGAAAAATACACAGATCAGCATATGAAACACTCCCGTGTGTTCCAATTCCTTTGATAGCGTGAAGGGTCTCTTTCATTTGGAGGACTTTCTTTTGATGTCACCAAAGTGTCTCGGATCTCCGAGTGGGATGGGCAAAGATCATGAATTTTGTTGGTCATATCCAATCGTAGTTGTATCAGTAATGGCTTCAGTTCCTCCTTATGTGGAGGATTCAAAGATGTCTGAGCATTTTTTCGACCTCGTGTAGGCGGGTGTAATTCTTTGAGTAGAAACGACCCAAATCGTGATTTGTTTGCTTAATCTATCGAATTCTTTCATAGAAACTGGATTAAGTTCATCCGGTGGGATGATGACATATGATTATCGTGAGCTGTTGCCTTTTTGGACTTTGACCGGGTAGTAGTCCGATTGATTCCCCGCGGAAAGACTGACATAGTTTAGTCTTTAGGGAATGTATATAATAACATGCTATGTGATGTGTCCATTTTAGGAATTTTATCCTGCATAACGGATGTCAGCTATTTGTAGCATGTATGTGTACACATTTCTTCATATTTCTCATTACATGGAGATAGATATGGAATGAAATTACAAGTAATTGTGTTTACAAGTAATTGAAATGAGAGCATGAAGAGACTTTCCTCCGTTTTGGGTTTATCAGAGGCTGACCTATCTTAGGTTACTCTAGCGGCTTTTTGGCATGAAGGTTCCCAAATCATCGCAATCTACTTGACGGGAAGTTAATCCGGTCTTTCAACTGGAGCGAATTTGGGTGGTGCCTTTCCTGAGCCTCGGAGAATCAGGCTTCTCACGAGTCCAGTAATCAAACACCGACGGGATAGCCTCCTGGTGAAGGGACCACACAACATACATTCACATACATCGTGTCTCACCGTATGAAAATGATGACATGTGCGAAGCACTAATATCACAAGCAGATATGGTGCGAAGCACTAGCATCACAAGCAGTTTATGGTGCGAAGCACTAAGTGCAAATAAGGAAATGCATTCGTACACATTCATCAAATGTAAATGAAACATCCACACACAAGCAGATAATAGTTTTGAAAAGATTGTAATAGCGGCTTAAGTCTTCTTACTGGAGTCCCCAGCAGAGTCGCCACTGTCGACGCCGTGGATTTTTGGGTGTCCCTTCCAGATTACTTGTTCTTTGGTGTTCTCATTTTAGGTGAGATTTGTTTGAAAAAATAAGTGAAAAAGGTCCGAGCATGTATAATGTCGATGATGGATATTAAGAGTCGTCAGTTGGTTTTTTAAATGGTTGTACCAACACAACCGAGAAAAGGTTTGCATATTGACCTAGTGATGTGACCTTTGTTATACTGGCCGGTGAAAGCGAGATTCGTTTAGGGTCCGGGGACTTGGTTATCACTGGGGGAAGGTGTTAGGCACTTCACATCCGTCCGTGTTACTACGGTGACCGCCTCTTTTAAAGAAACTATTATCGAGTGTGTGTGTGTGTGTGGGTCAATGTCTTTGTTATATGGAAGTTGTGCGAGGCCTCGTTCGAACCTATATATATGTGGTTTGAATTTATGTAAAATTCAGCTTTTTAACAAGATATGGCGATGATGTTTTATAAAAGAGGTTTTTCAAACCCTGATGCTCAATAGGAATTGAGACCTTTTGCACTCCCATTTTTATTAAGTGAGCGGCTGAATTGATTTTATTTGACGGATGCGAGGCATCCGTACGAAAATAATATAAAAAATAATGCCGACTTTCTCGTGGGTATGGAAACCATCTGAGGAAATTCAGACACCGCAGAATAATTTACAAGCTGCTTACAGCTGAAAATGTCCATCATGGGAACCGAATCTAGATCCAATGGGATGAATCTGTGATCACATGATTCCTAGGCTCACAAAATACTACAGTTTATATGAAAGCAGTAAGCAGGTATATATATAAAAGCTGTAAATATATATATACAGACAGGATCACCAACCACGAAGCACCTCCATGGGGGATCGAAATGTAAATAAAGTTTGTTAAAGTTATCAACCAATATACGGAGGAAACTCCAAAGGGACGAAATATAAATAAAGTCAGAATACTACCAACCACCACGAAGGAAACTCAAAGGGACAAAATGTAAATAAAGTCATATAAAGCGATCAATCGCCATGAAGGAAACTCTAGGCGGGACGAAAAATAAATAAATATATATATATATTATATATATATATATATATATATATATATATATATAAAAGCAATAAACGATCGGATGTAAAATCTAGGCTCATCGAACATATTCACGACCCACAGTTCATATATATAAGTATATATATATATATATATATATATATATATATATATATATATATATATATATATAAAAGCGAAGTAAACGACGGATGTAAAATTCGGGCTCATCGAAGCAGAGTCCCACCACGGTTCATATATATAAGTATAAATATATATATAAAAGCAGAGTAAACGCACTTTAGGATGTAAAATCTGGGCTCATCGAATGTAGTCCCACCATAGTTTATATATATATATATATATATATATATATAAAAGCGAGTAAACTCTCGGGGCATCAAGTGCAGGCTCATCGAACAAAGTTCGACTACATTATATATATATAAATGTATACATATAGAAAAGCAAGTAAACGCCTAGATCAAGTTCAGGCTCAATCGAGGCATAACTCGATAATGTTAGTCAATATATATGTAAATATATATATATATATATATATATATATATATATATATATATTGATTGAATGAAACCACTGGACCAAGTCTAGGCAAAAGCAAGCAACACGACTCTCAACGTGTAGTAAGGGTGTGCAAAGATGAAGAGAAAGACTCTAAAGTGTGTGAGAAGGCTTATGACTAAGCGCTAAAAAGGGCTTCTATATCTTTAGAGTGGGTAAACACTGGGATTTTGTGGGTACAAAAGAGGCTATATATGAGCTCACATGTGTTTAAAAGTGGGAAAATACACTGTAGGGCGAGTGCGAAGCGAATTGTGCAGGGTTTCCCCGTCTTTTTCTCTTAGAAAATTAGCACCCCAAGCCCTCTATTTATAGGCATATTAGCCGCAGGTGTACCAGAGGCAACCCGGGTTGGCCCGAGTTTGTCGGGTCGGGTCGTCTCGAAGTACGTGCACTCAGGCACTATAATGTCCACTTGGATTTTCAGAAGTGCAATCCGGGCATCCGTTTGAGGTATACAGGACCTATTTCGGACCGCCGTTGTTGAGAGTTGTACGTTGGCATGGGATTAGAGTTTGTGCGAAGTCATTGAAGATGGGACGATGCTCTCCGGTCTTCAAGCTTCAACTTTCATCCGTTACCCTGCACAATAGTCACTCGGGATTGGTTAGCCTTGTGGGACATCATTGCGTAGAGACGTGACGTGGCATCGTGTTTTGACGAGATGACGATTTTACCCCTCACTGGTGTTATCACGGATTAATTTGATAGCAGACGTTGCTCGAGACTTCATTTGAGATTGGATTTATTGCAATTGTTGAAGGTCCTCATTGTCATCTTTGAGGTGTGCCTGTCTTCCCGATGTTATTGTTGAGTTGGTGTAGTGTATCTCGTTGTGAGCGCTGAGATTGAAGCTGGTCGCATTTGAAACAAGCATTTCCGGGGTTATCACCGAAACTGCATTCCTTGGGGTTATCACCAAGGTTAGTGGCTATTCCCATGGTTGGGACTGAGACTGGATACCTCGGGGTTATCTCCGAGATTAATCGGTATTCTCTGGTGGTGCCGATATTGTATCTGCAGGCCTCGGAGTTACATCTGAGGTTGAAATCGTTACTCCTAGATTACGATCCGGGGTTGATGCTGAACTTCAGGTAGTATCCGGTATGGATTTGGATTGTCTTTCGGGGTGGTTCTCTTAAAAGATTTAATCTGTCCTCCCCGCAATGTGAGTGTGATAGTATAGAAAATTTCGAGTGTCTACAACCTACTTATTAACTTGCGTGTTGCGTGTTGTGCGTAACTTGATTTTACCTAACAAGTTTTTGGCGCCATTGCCGGGGAACTATAACTATGTTTATTACTTTCAATATCAGTTTAATTAAATTAGTTTTAATTAAACATTTTTCTTTTTCTTTTTGTTTTACTTCCTGTTTCAGGTTCTCTTGAATAGTGCATGCAAATTCGATCAAAGAAGCCAAAATTAGTACCTTACGAGGATGATATCGAGAAAAGGTTTCAGCGATTGAGTAAGTGGATAAAGGAGACCCGAGAGAACTTAGAACAATAAGATAAAATGGCTGCAGATGATCAGAAAGCATTGCGGGATTATGCCACACCGCGAGTTACTGAAATTTAGTCGAGTATTACTAGACCTGCTATTACTGCCAATAATTTTGAGATTAAACCTGTTACAATACAGATGATTCGGAACTCGATGCAGTTTGGGGGTTTGGCTAACGACGATTCAAATGAACATCTTGTGAGCTTTCTAGAAATATATGATACCTTCAAGTATAATGGGGTATCGGATGATTCAATGGGGCTTCGTTTATTTCCATTCACACTGAGAGATAAGGATAAAAGTTGGCTTCATTCATTACCACCGGGCTCGATTACTACTTGGAATGACTTGGCTCAGAAGTTCTTAGCGAAATTCTTCCAACCAGCAAAACACCAAAAATGAGGAATGAGATTACTACTTTTAAAAAACAGCATGGGGAGTCACTGTATGAAGCTTGGGAGAGGTATAAAGAATTATTGAGGAGATGTCTACATCATGGAAGTGGTTGCAGATGAACACATTTTATAATGGGTTAAATAGTAATCTTCGAACAAGCATAGACGCAGCGTCGGGAGGAGCATTTAAGTCCAAGAGGTTTGAGGAGGCATACGACTTGATAGAGACTATGGCGACTAATAACTACCAGTGGCCAACTGCAAGGATGACTCAACCAAAGGCAGTTGGAGTTTTAGAAGTGGATGGTGTAATGATGAGTAAGTTTTTAACCTATGATTTATATTCATTTAGCTTGTTATATTGTTAGTTTAATGATTACTTCATGTTGCTTTTGATGGGTTTTGTGCTTGTTGTAGGATATTCAGTGAGCTTATCAAGATGCTAGCATTGGAAGGAAATTCAAGAAATTTTAGACATTCTCAGACGCCATGGCATGCGCCTTTCATGATGAAAAAAAACAATGGCGCTACCGCAACAGAAAAAAGTTCTTGGTAACTTGGCGGGCAGCGCTTATCCTAGTACTAAACCGGCGTGGCGTGGGCGATTTCGGTCGGGCTACAATTTGTCTTTTTGTTAAATGTTGGAATCTGAGTTGTGATGGGAGAGTTAACTTCCTTATGTAATATGTTTATATTAAGAGTTGACAAGGAGGTTATTTCATGCATTTGGGAGTCTTTGACTAAAGACTTGTTTGGTTTTGATTAGGAGTGGGATTTCCATTAGAATTCTTATGTGATGAGTTGGAGATGGATTAGAATTGGTGGTGTGGAGCTGAAGTGAAGAAATTTATGCTAAGTGTTAGAGTTAGATGGAGTGACGGCAATAACATCGCAGATTTTAGCACTTGCTAAGAAGTTCGATGCTTGGTCAGGGGGACATAAACAACAAGTTACAGTTATTTATGAATTGTGCGCGGGTGAACATCCTACAGATCAATGTGCAATTAACCCAACGTCAGTACAATTTGTGGGTAGCTACAACAGAATTCCACAGAATACGTATCAGAATACATACAATCCGGGAAATAGGAATCATCCTAACTTTTCGTGGAGTAATAATCAGTATCAGCAAGCTCCACACACATCTTATCCCCCAGGATTTCAGAATCAACAACAACCACCAGCTCAACATCAAGAGAGGAAATCAGATTTAGAGGAGTTGTTGTCTAAGTACATAACAATCAACGAAGCAGCTATGAAAAATCAAGCAATGGCAATGAAATCGCAAGAAATAGCCATCAAGAATTTAGAAAATCAGATGGGACAAATAACTTTTGCATTGAATAACAGACCTCAAGGAGATTTACCAAGTGATACAGAGAAAAATCCGAAAGGAAATCATGAGCAATGTCAGGCAATTATGTTGAGAAGTGGAAAACAACTTGAGGGTCAGAAAACAGAAAATTCTGCTGTAAAAGAAGATGATAAAGAAAGTAAAAATAAAGTGATTGAGGACAGACAAGGGGAAAAAAAGCAATTGGAAAAGAGCAAAGCCTACGAACATCTCATTGAAGTTGGCGGATAGGTCAGTCACGTACCCGAGAGGCATTGTGGAGGACATATTGGTCAAGGTTGACAAGTTTATATTCCCCGCGGATTTCATAATTCTGGATTTTGAGGAAGATAAGAACATCCCAATTATCCTAGGGAGACCTTTCTTGGCTACGGGTAGAACGCTCATCGACGTATAAAAAGGAGAACTAACGATGAGGGTCCAAGATCAAGAAGTAAAATTTAATGTTTTTAAGGCCATGAAATTCCCCATGGATGAAGAGGAGTGTTTCGGGATGGATGCCATTGATCAGATAATCAGCGAAGACATGGTTAAAAGTTTGGCTAATGATCCATTGGAAACAACATTATTGGGAGATGAAGATTTAGATGATCTGGAATTTGTTAATTACTTGCAGATGCTAGAATCCCTGCCATGAGTTAGCAGATTTAAAGCACCCTTTGAACCATTGCACACGGATGAAAAAGCCACAACAAGGATGAAACCTTCATTGGAGGAGCCACATACTCTTGAACTTAAGCCACTCCTTAAATACCTCAGGTATGCGTATTTAGGCAATTCTAATTCTTTACCTGTTATTATTTTTGCTGGACTTAACGAATTACAGGAAAAAAAGTTGCTGATAGTGCTTAGAGACCACAAATCGGCCATAGGATGGACAATTGCGGATATCAAGGGAATCAGCCCATTCTTTTGCATGCACAAAATTCTGATGGAAGAAGATGCAAAGCCGACAGTGGAGTAACAAAGATGGCTCAACCCAATCATGAAAGGAGTAGTGAAGAAAGAAATCCTGAAATGGTTGGACGCTGGTATCATCTACCCGATTTCAGACAGTAAGTAGGTCGGTCCGGTTTAATGTGTACCGAAAAAGGGAGGATTGACCGTGGTACAAAATGATGACAATGAGCTAATTCCAACAAGGACAGTGACTGGTTGGAGGGTTTGCATGGACTACAAGAAGTTGAATAAGGTAACCCGCAAAGATAACTTTCCTTTGCCTTTTATCGATCAGATGTTGGAGAGATTAGCGGGACACGAGTACTACTGCTTATTGGATGGGTATTCAGGATATAATCAGATAGTCATTGCTCCTGAGGATCAAGAGAATACTACTTTCACGTGCCCATACGGCACATTCGCTTTAAGGAGAATGTCATTCGGCTTGTGTAATGCACCCGCTACCTTCCAAAGGTATATGATGGCCATCTTCTCTGACATGGTGGAGAAAAATGTGGAAGTCTTTCATGGACGACTTTTCTGTCTATGGGGATGATTTTAATGCTTGTCTAGAGAATTTGGTGACGGTTTTACAGAGATGCACATACACGAATTTGGTACTTAACTGGGAAAAGTGTCATTTCATGGTTGAAGAAGGAATAATTTTTGGGCACAAGGTTTCGGCTAAAGGATTAGAGGTTGATAAAGCGAAGCTGGAAATGATTGAAAAGCTTCCTCCACCAAGTTCAGTTAAGGGAATTCGAAGCTTTTTGGGACATGCTGGCTTCTACAAAAGATTTGTAAAAGACTTCTCAAAAATTGCAAAACCATTGTGCAGTCTTTTAGAGAAGGATTCAGTTTTTAAGTTTGATGAGAATTGTAAGTGGGTATTCGAGGTATTGAAGAAGAAATTGACTACAGCTCTAACTATCATCATACCAGATTGGAATTTACCTTTCGAGTTAATGTGTGATGCGAGCGATTATGCGGTTGGGACTGTCTTGGGTCAACGCCGAGAGAAGGTATTCAATGCCATATATTATGCAAGTAAGACACTTATAGAGACCCAAATGAATTACACAACTACGGAAAAGAAATTACTTGCAGTGGTATATGCATTCGATAAATTTCAGGCATACTTGATCGGGACAAAGGTAGTAGTTTATACAGACCACTCAGCCATTCGATACCTAATTTCGAAGAAAGATGCTAAGCCACGCCTTATTAGATGGATTCTTCTTCTCCAAGAATTTGATTTAGAAATAAATGATAGAAAGGGGACGGGGAATCAAGTTGCAGACCATTTATCTAGGATGGAAAATCAGGATAAAAAGGAAGAGGACAGATGTGTAATTAATGAATTATTTCTGGACGAGCAGCTGTTTGGGATCAATATGAAATTTCCATGGTACGCGGACTTCGCTAATTATTTAGTGAGCAACATCCTTCCACCAGATCTTACACGCCAGCAGAAAAAGAAATTCCTATATAACGTCAAGTGGTACTTGTGGGATGAGCCATATCTATTCAAATAGTGCACCGATAAGATGATTAGAAGGTGTGTACCATACAGTGAAGTGAACAACATATTGTACGAATGTCACTCATCCTCGTATGGTGGACATTATGGTAGTGAGAGAACAGCAGCAAAAGTGCTTCAAGCCGGGTTTTATTGGCCTACATTATTTAAGGACGCCCACCAGTTTATTAAAATTTGTGATAGATGTCAAAGGGTGGGCAACATATCGAAAAGGAATGAGATGCCACTACAAACAATCTTAGAAGTTGAAATTTTTGACGTTTGGGGCATTAATTTTATGGGGTCATTTCCATCATCATTCAATAATCAGTATATCTTGCTTGCGGTTGACTATGTGTCAAAATGGGTTGAAGCCATGGCACTCCCCATTAACGATGCCAAAGTGGTTCTTAAGTGCTTGCAAAAGAATATTTTTACGAGATTTGGCACACCTAGAGCTATAATAAGTGATGAGGGAGGTCACTTCTGCAACAAATCGTTCACAACTCTTTTGGCAAAATATGGGGTCAACCATAAGGTAGCTACAACATATCATCCCCAAACAAGTGGGCAAGCAGAGGTTTCAAACAGGGAAGTAAAAAGAATTTTGGAGAAGGTAGTGAATCCAAATCGAAAAGACTGGTCTCTCAGATTGGATGATGCACTATGGGCCTACAGAATGGCTTACAAGACACCTATTGGGATGTCACCATATCAATTACTATACAGGAAATCTTGTCATCTACATGTCGAGTTACAACATAAGGCCTACTGGGCTATTCAAAAACTCAATTTCGATCAAACAGCTGCATGTAAAAAGAGGATACTTCAGTTAAATGAACTCGATGAATTCCGACTCCAAGCTTACGAGAACTCTAAATAATACAAAGAAAAAGTCAAGAAATGACATGACAAGAAAATAATACAAAGAACGTTCGAGCTGGGGCAATCACTTCTATTGTTCAACTCACGGTTGAGGTTGTTCCTAAGCAAGCTAAAATCAAGATGGTTGGGTCCATTCACCATCAAAATAGTTTTCTCACATGGCGCCGTTAAACTCTATAGTAGAAACCCATTGGAGACTTTCAAGGTGAACGATCAACGGTTGAAGCATTGTGGGTGATTCAAATTGGGATGTCATCGCAATTACACTTGCCGACGCACAATGACACACAAGGCACCGTCGGGCTTACGATGTTAAAACTAGCGCTACTTGGGAGGCAACCCAAGCTCTAAACCTTTTCTTCCTTATTTATTCTTTATATTTTAGTTTATAGTCTAGCTTAAATATTTAGTTTTCAAAGAATAATGACTCCATAATAGTATGCTCGCAGGTAATGCAAGAAAAAGAGAGTCACCAAGCTACTGACCCCATAGCGCGGGCTGCACCACCTAACACATAGACACGGCGCGGGGCGCATGAGCACATCACTAAGCAACTGACCTTCGGTAGCGGTCGCGCTAATTCACTAATCCCGTGCGGTAGCGTCATATCGAAAGCACACAAGAGGCGCGCAGGCTACTCTATACACCGAAGGTACTACTCCTATGGTGCGGAGTGCACCGCATAAGACATATCTGAGATGGCGTGGTAGCGCTACTGACCAATACATATTGTTCCTACGATAGCAGGCGCACCATTTCAAGCTTTACACATGGCGTGGCCAAGCGAGAAAACACCAGGCAATAAAGAGTTCTAATCGAACCATACACGACAACAATCATCCAAACAATCCATTTTATACCCAAACTTCCCACTTCTCCTACAATTCAAACTCTTCAACTACTCCATAACGCTTCTAACTTTTACAACTCCCACTACACCACTTCTCCCTCTCCTTTTCAACTTCTTCTCCCATTAAACCCATAAACTCTATAACTCCCAACACACGTTGGTTTTTCATCTCCTATATGAACTCTACCCATACAAGTAGCCAAATTCATAACAGATACAAACAATACACTCCAACACTAAATCTATTTCCTTCCCTACACAAATTCATTCAAATTGGGGCATCTTTACAAAGGGGGAAACACAAAAATCATTGAAGGTAAGCACAAACTTACTTAATTCTCATTCTTATTCTCTTTTATTGATACCAATTGGTTGGAAAACCTTGGGAATTGGTTGCCAAATGAGTGTGTTATCTTATTTCACACTTTGGCTAGAGAGATAGTACCAAGCAACCAAATTTGGGGGAAGTAACCCTTCCACTCACCAACTGTTTGATAAAAGTCCTGAACCAAAAGTTTAGCCTAAACTTCACCAGAAACACGATGTCATCACACAAAAGACAACGTCCATCCATCTCCACTACTCGGGCTCAGTATGATCACACGAAATTTGTTAGTGAGAGGGCCGCGAAAAGGTTCAAGTCATCCATAGACAAGAAGAATTTGGTACTAGAACGTGGATTGAAGCCGGATGCTAACTTGGACGGTGATATGGCCTTGCAGATTATGGAACGTAATTGGTTTCAGTTAGTAGAACAACCACTTCCAGCGGTGCTTAATATAGTGAAAGAGTTTTATGCCAACGCAATGGAACATGTCAATCACATAGTTCAGGGTAAACCGGTGGCGTTTCATGCCAATGCCATCAACGAGTATTTTGGGTTGGAAGCACCACATACTGACCGATATGAAGATGGTTTGCCCGATCTAGATGAGTTGATTATAAGATTATGCAAACCGGGAACTCAATGGGTAACTTAAGCCGGAACGGATGAAAAGATAAGTTTTCCCCACTCCACACTTAGTCGGTATGGCAAAGCATGGTATGCATTCCTTTGTGCCCGTTTAATGCCCACATGCCACCAAAATGATGTAACTAAGGAAAGGGCTCGACTATTATATGGGATTGTTCACCACCATTACTGTGTGAATAACTCCATTGCATTCTTCAATGTAGATGTGGGTGATTGTATTGTAAGTCCATCGATGGGGTTGCTACGAGGAGTACTACTACGGGGTCTCGCTACATGGTTTCTTAATTACTGATTTATGCCGTAAAGCTGGGGTGCAGTGGCATCCTTCTGAGCTTGTCCAACAACCGATGGCTATAATCGATCATGCTATAATTGAGAGGTACAAGGCATGGGAAGGGGCAAGATCACATCCACGAGGAGAAGGCTATATTATGATTCGCCAACCTTCACCCCCAGTTGGAGCGGAACCAATGCAAGAGCAACCACCTCGTGGCTCAAGGAATCAATTTTTATGGTTGGACCAACGCCAAGACTTAATGCATCAGTACAATGCAAGTGCATTCAACACGCTTGCTGATGCGTTTTCCCATTGTAATCCTAATGCACATCCGGTGGTCATGCCTGTTCCTCCTATCCGTCCAGTATATCCTCATTCGGACGACGACGAGCAGTAACTCATTTTCAGGGAAGTCCTCATACTTTCATTTGATTTATTTTGTAGTAATGAGGACATTACTTGCTTTAAATTTGGGGGATTTTGTTTTCTGCCTGGTTAATTTTTGAAAATTTTAAAATTCATGTTAATTAGTTTGTTTAGTTTTTATGACTGTTCGTGTTCATGGCATTTAGTTTAATATATTTACAAAAAAATAAAAAATAAAAAAATTGCATGTAGTTTAAAGTGCATGAATCCAGTTATTAGATAGTAACAGTTTATTTTTAGCCAATGATGAGGTTGGAATTGTGTAGACAATGACAGTGCCACATATTAGAACTTTGATGTAATTTTTGTTATGAATTGAATCTTTTGCTTGTTTGAAAATGGTATAATAAGGTTAGCACGTTAATAACACTTATGTGGACTGGTTTGTTCAAATTGATACATAAGGAATATCTAAAGGATAATGCTAGTTTAAATAAAAGAATGACAAGGATAGGCAGTGAAGACGAATAATTAGGCAAGAACCTAAGTTTGGGAGAAAATTTGGGGTATAAAAGCTTCAGTAAATTGAGTCCTGTGGTGGGTTGAGAAAAACGTGAAACACATTTCTCATAAACACAGGCGTGAGATAAAGCGTAAAACACACTTACATTAGTTATGAAAATAATAATAAAAAATAAATAAATAAATAAAATGGGAAATAAGAGCAAAAAGCCCCCGTGATCGAAAAAGAAAGCATAAGTACCCCAGTTGGACCCTCGATATTAGTGATTGCTTGATTTTAGTTGGAGTTAGTCTGTTCTTGAAAATTTTGAGTTTACACTGTATGATGCCTTCTAAGAGACTTCTTATGTATTAAATTTGTATTCACATCAGTTAGCATGAATGTTGAGCACACACACACACACACATTATACCAGTAATAACGGTTAAAGATTTGAGTATTGATAAGGAATTATTGATTGGTTTTGACGTGAAGTGTTGTTGAGTTTGCTTAATTTCTCTGAGGACTAAATGAGTAAATAAATATTGTCTTAATACTGGATTCGTAGTTTAGCTTAGTTAATGCATTGCATATAGTTTTGCTTGAGGACAAACAATGTTTCAAGTTTGGGGGAATTTGATGAGTAGGTTTTTAACCTATGATTTATATTCATTTAACTTGTTATATTGTTAGTTTAATGATTACTTCATGTTGCTTTTGATGGGTTTTGTGCTTGTTGTAGGATATTCAGTGAGCTTATCAAGATGCTAACATTGGAAGGAAATTTAAGCAATTTTAGACATTTTCGCATGGCCGTAAAGCGCCGTGATGATGAAGCAAGCGGCCTACAAGCGTCTTATGACATAAAAAGTTATTGGTAAGCTTTGGCGCAGTCGCTACCGTTCTAGATACTAAACCCATCATGAGGTGCTACCGATCGGTTGGGGCTATATTTGTCTTTTTGTTAAATGCTGGAATCTGAGTTGTGATGGGAGAGTTAACTTCCTTATGTAATATGTTTATATTAGGAGTTGACAAGGAGGTTATTTCATGCATTTGGGACTTGTGAGTCTTTGACTAAAGACTTGTTTGGTTTTGATTAGGAGTGGGATTTCCATTAGAATTCTTATGTGATGAGTTGGAGATGGATTAGAATTGGTGGTGTGGAGCTGAAGTGAAACAATTTATGCTAAGTGTTGGAGGAAGATTGGAGTAGATATTCTTACACACTCAGAGAGCGAGATTTGAAAGCAAGATCTTGGAGGAACGAAGAAGAGAAGTAATTTCACGAAGATTGCAGATTTAAAGGGCGAGAAGGGTGGTGTATTACTATTCTCCTTTAATTTCAATTTGTGTAATCGAGATGACGATTTCTTTTATTTATTCAGTATTTAATTCATTAGTTATGAACTAAATTGTTTATTAGGCTTATAATAGATCTTTAAGTGGAACGATGATTATGTAATCTTTGATTTTCAGTTTAATAAGCTATTATTCAGTTTATCTATATTAATTTGAGCTTGAATTTATGAATTGCCTGATCAACAATTTTATGTGGACTTGTATGAATTCGAGAGAGGAAGTACGAGTCTAGACTTAATTAATATAACATGTGTTCTTGAATTTTGTGAATGAACAGAATCTTGATGAATGTTAGGGTAGAGACATGCTTGACATCGCATGTAATCAGATAAAGAATTTGGACTTAAATCTTCTTTAATTATAATTCATATATAGATATAATGAGTTAGTTGATTAAGGTGTTTAACTTGATTCTATCTAAATTGTGGATTTGAGTTAATACGGTATTAGTACATCTAGAGGTGACTAGTTCTACTTTAGTATTCTTGATTAATAAACTGAAATAGTGAATTAAACTGGAATGAAGGTGTAACAATTAGAGTGATACTTAGAGTGAAGTCATAAGCCTAATTCTTTAATATTTCTTTGAAAATTCAGTTTTTAGGGTTTGTTGAGTGTTTGATAATTTTAATATTTTTAATACTTTTAGTTATAAACTTGAAATTGGTTAGTTTAATAAAATTTGGATTAATAGGAAATCGGTAATTGTGATAGTTACTTTCTTGCTAGTCTCCGTGGGAACGATACTCTACTCACTAGTATATTACTTGTTGACCACGCATACTTGCATGCTGTGCGTAATTAGATTTTACCCAACATGTAACAGCTTTAGTAGTTCAGATATCTGCATTTTTGAATAAAATGGATACCATTACGAGAGTACAGGTTCAGCAGGTAGCTTTTTTATGTGAGTTATATGTGGGGGAACATCCGACAGAATAATGTGCAATATTTTCAGTAGCAGTACAGTTTTGTGGGTAGTTACACTCGACCACCAAATCTGTATCAGAACACTTACAATCCGGGGCAAGAAACCACCCGAATTTTTTATGGAGCAATAATCAGAATCATCAGCAAACTCCACGACCTACATACCCACCCGAATTTCAAAATCATCAACATCATTCAGTTCCGCAACCCGAAAAGAAAACAGATTTGGAGGAGTTACTAATGAAATACATAGCTGGTAATGAGGCGACCATGAAAACTCAGGCGGCTGCAATAAAAAATTTGGAAAATCAAGTGGGACAGCTTGCAAGTGCTTTGAACAATAGACCTCAAGGGGCTCTTCCGAGTGATACTGAAAAAAATCGTAGGGGTGGCTATGAGCAGTGTAAGATCTCCCCACACAGGTAGTGCCTCCAGATCTTTAGCGCGAAAACGACTGCTGCCAACTTTAGATCATGAGTAGGTTTGTAAGACCCTAACTTTTATGAATAAAGATGAATTTTCTCTAAATATCATTTGGAATATTATGGTGTGGATTTGATATAATGTTATAGTTGTTGGTTGTATTTATAAATTTTGCAAAGTAAGCAAGTTGTTATAAAATATTTGATTGGTCGGGAAATATTCATTTTAACAGGGAATATTCGTACGACGGCACAATCATTGGTGGACCCCACAACGGAATTATTGTCGGAGTTAGAAAACGACAGAAATATCTTTTTATAAAAATAACGGCGAGAGGTTTACCGTTAACTGTTTAAATATCCGGTGATAAAAGTACAGTAATACACGTGGTTGCATAGTAGCACACGGTATGGTACAATATCTTTGATTATTGATGCTTACGTGAGAAGTCACTTAGTTTTGTTCAATTATTCCCACAGTAATTGCTGCATAGTATCTCACGTTATTGATTCAATTATTGTCACAATATTTTATATTATTAAATCAATAATTGGGACGACAAAGCTATTCATATTATTATTTGCATTATTGACGATGTCTAGAAAGTTCTGTCGAGGAAAGGGGTTTGGTCACCTAATTGCGCGTCAATAGGGAGAAATCCTTATCGAAAAGCCCCCTCTTTCCTGGAAATGATCTGGTTGTTAATATTGTGAGTTATAATATTAATGATGAATGTTATTAAAAATATGTTTTGTGAAGCCAAGTGAATGGAGATAAATAAAGGGGATTTTTATGAAGTATTTGTTGTAAATTTGGCTTATTATATGGACCCCCACTTATTATAATATATATATATATATATATTATAATAAGTTTGTTTTTTATGTAAAATAGAATATATTATATTTTATTATTTGCATAAGATTGCATAGTCTCAAGATAGTAAAAGATAGTAAAATTAAATTTTTTTAAAGTTTTCACGTAAATAAATTCACCGTTGAATGTCTTTGTTGATGCGTGATATTTTCTTCTTAAATAGTATCATGTCATTCTCCTATAAATAGGATGCTCAGTTTAGAAATGAAAATTACACCAGAAACAGAGAATTCTTCTTCTATAATATCTCTGCTATACTAGTCAGAATTGCTCTTTTTTTGAGGTAAGGGGTATTATTTATTTCATATTCGCTTACGATATAATTTTTCGTAATCGTAAGAAATTTTATTTTCGTTCATTATTCGTAAGGAATATTATTTTCGTTTAATATTCGTAAGGGATATTGTCTTCGTTTAATATTCGTAAGGAATATTATTTTTGTTCAATATTCGTAAGGGGTATTATTTATTTCATATTCGCTTATGATATTATTTTTCGTATTCGTAAGGAATTTTATTTTCGTTCAATATTCATAAGAAATATTATTTTCGTTCAATATTCATAAGGGATATTGTCTTCGTTTAATATTCGAAAGGAATATTATTTATGTTCAATATTCGTTAGGGGTATTATTTATTTCATATTCAGAAGAGATATTATTTTTCGTATTCGTATGAATATTATTTTCGTTCAATATCAGTAAGAAATATTATTTTCGTTCAATATTCGTAAGGGATATTGTCTTCGTTTAATATTCGTAAGGAATATTATTTTCGTTCAATATTCGTAAGGGATATTGTTTTTATTCAGTATTCATAAGAAATAATATTTTCTTCCATACTCTGTAGTATGTGAGTAATATTATTTTGTTTTAGATTCTGAATTCTACACTCATTTTGTAAAGTATTACTTCTATACTCCTTGAAATTTGTAAAATATCTTTGAAATTTGCGCTTCATCTAGTATCATTTCACAAGGATATTTTACTGAACATTCTTGTTAAATTTTGATTTTTTCATACCAGGGTACTATTCATGAAGTACTATTCAAAGGGTACTATTCACCCGGGTTACTATTCATGACAAAAAATGATTTCTTTTTTGTCCAAATTATTTTTGGAATATTATTCTTGAATTTTACTCCATAAAGCAGTTATCATGTTGACAATTTGGACATTTTTAAACTCTGGATAAATTAAAAATCTTTAATATTTATTCTTGATTTTGTTGATTGATGCTTATATCATTGTCATCATCCTCATGCTTATATTGTGATGAAAGTCATCTTTAGCCCGAAGTGCAATGGACTGTTGATTGGTATGATTATGACCAGGGATTATTCGATATAATCATGACTTGTAATGTTACAAATGATGTGGTAAAAGTTCTCATTGGCCCGTAGTGCATTAATGGATAGTTATTGGCATGATCATGACTGTTGGTGATAACACGAATATCCTTCGCCCGTAGTGCATGGATAATTCGTGGATGTGATACTAATGAATATTCTTAGCCCGTAGTGCATGGATAATTCAGTGATGTGGATTATTTATTAAGTTGAGTCTCAGCGATAAAATTGATGATAAACTTTTAAATCATAGAAGATAGTAGATATCATGCTCTACTTGACTCTTCTAATGAATTGTTTGTTCCGCTGCAGTTAAACTTGTTGTCTATTGTATTCTATCAGTTTAACACTATTGAAGGCTAACGATAATTTATTCTGCATTATCTTAGTCATAATATTCTTTACTGGGCTAGTTGAGCTCACCCTTTGCTTTCATTGTTCTCTTCAGGAAATGAGAATATAGCCGAGACTAGTCGGGGAATGGAGTGACTGTCCAGACGGTTGCTTTAGTATTCCGTGAAATAGTGTGATAATAAATGTAATGAGGACTTCATTTGAGTTTGGATATAGTATAGAAGACAATATTCGTGTTAAAACTCTCAACTTATATTTTGTCGTATTTTACACGACAGTTGTATAATTAGGTTGTATTTGAATTTTGTACCATGTATTTGGTGACTCAGAATGGGTGATGTATACCTATTTTGGGGGCGTTATAGTTGGTATCAAAGCTTAGGGATATGATCCCTGGTTGAGATTTGAGACTAGAACTAGGAGGGGAGAGACTGGTATATCCTTCGCTAGTATGACCTACCTAAGCGTATTTGTTATTTAATTGGTCGGTCAGAATATAGGGATAATATGTGACATTCAATTAACCCTTGTTTTGTGGCAGTATTTGAAAATGGCATCTGAAAATATTGAGATAAGCAATGAAGTACATGAGACCGTTGAGTCACCACCGATCAATAACCAGGATAATGTCCACCAGGAAGGCAATAATCCTCGTGTAAACAACAACACCGACCAAATGACGAACGATGGTACGTTTAGGAGTTTTTTTATAATTCATGCAACACCAAACGAGAGAGACTACTGTTCAAAATATAGGTGTAAATACTGGCAACTCACGAATGGTCACCGCTAAGCAATTCAAGGAGCTGGGACCACTGGAGTTTTTGGAAAAGCCAGAACCACTTAAGGCAGAGACGTGGATTAAACAGATCACCAAGATATTTGATATCTTGGGATGCTCCGAGGAGCAAAAGGTTCCCTTTGCCACCTTTATGTTGCGTGAAGAGGCAGATTGCTAGTGGGAATCTGTAAAATGTACTCATCTTTCTGCACTGAAGATGTCTTGGGAGAAGTTCCAGGAATTTTTCAACGATAAGTACTTTCCCGAAAGTATTCGTCACATGAAGGAGGTGGAATTCATTAAGTTGGAGCAAAACAATATGACCGTATCGTAGTACGAGGATAAGTTTGCGGAGGTTATCCCGGTTTGCATCCCATTTGGTAGATAATGAGGAACGTATGACGCGAATGTTTCTGAGAGGTTTGAAACCCGAAATTCGTCAATACCTCATTTCTCACAAACTTTGTTTATATTCAGATGTTGTTAATAGGGCTCAGTTATTAGAATGCGATTATGAGTCAGCCCAACCAAAAGGCAACGACCAACAACACGATATTAATCATACCGGTGGCGACGGCTATCGGAACAATGATAATTATCGTGGAGGAAATTATTATGCCAGAAATGGTAACCACTTCGGTGATAATCCTGGCCAAGATAATAGAATAAATGAGTCAAGTTGAAATTTCAAGAAGAGAAGATTCAATAATGATAGAAGGAGAACAACACCAACACCTGTTTTCAAGGAAGGAGAACGACCACCGGTCGTATGTTACAAATGCGGAGGGGAGGGACACATCAGTCCAAACTATACGCAGCAACCCAAAGCGTGTTTCAATTGCGAGAGAGGGGGTCACCTAGCTCAATTTTTTCATGTAAAGAAGTTAAGTCCAGCTGGGACGGTGGCACCAAAGGTTGTCATAGACAAGTCAAAGTCGATAGTTTAAGGGAGAACATTTTTCGTGACTTCCCAAAAAGTGAGGAACCCGAACAAAGTTATTACGGGTAAGCTAATTATAAACTCTTTCGAAGTATATACCTTATTAGATACCGGTTCTACCCACTCTTTTATTTCACCTACTTGCTCTCAACGTTTAAATTTGACTCCAGAGAAATTAGACTTTGACTTATCTGTTGAAACTCCGTTAGGAGAAACCTTCGTTACATCCATTGTTTATAAATCTTATTTGATTCAAACCGGCACCCTCATGTTACATGTCGATCTTATCTCTTTGAAAATACTTGCATTTAATGCGATTTTAGGAATAGAGTGGTTAACTACTCATCATGCTAAAATTGATTATTTTCGTAAGGTTGTTAGCTTTCATATATCTAACCATCCTGTTATGCGAATTCAAGAAACCAAACCACTAAAGGCAATCACTGTCATACCAAGCCATAATTAAAGAGCCCCGAGCCTTTCGTTGGTGACTTCCTTGTGTGGGATGCACCGAAGCCAGACTTTCCCTAAGGGACGCCGTGAAAATGGTGGCAAGTTGATAGGTATCAATGTGAGGTGCTATCCAAGTCTTGGATGAGAGTCACCGTTTTGAATGAAATTTCTATTGTTAATAAATTTCCTGACGTATTCCCCGAAAAACTTCCTAGCCTACCCCTAGAGTGTGAAATCGAATTTTATATTGACCTTGAACCCAATACAAAACCCTCAAGTATATCTTCACCCAAAAGGAACTCAACATGTGGTAACGATGTTGGCTCGAGCTGTTAAAGAATTACGATCATACCATTCAGTACCATCCTGGAAAAGCGAACGTGGTAGTTGACGCGTTGAGTAGAAGATCATATGCGGGTACGAGTACGATATTGTCAACGCAAAGGCCCATTTTTTATGACTTACAAATGATGGAGATAGAGTTAAAGACTCCAGGGACACCCATGTGATGATGTCAAATATACGAGTAGAACTGACTTTAATCGATAAAGTTAAATCTGCTCAAGCTAAAGACTTGGAGCTGATGCGTATGAGGAAGAAAGTGCAAGAAGGTGCTATTCCGGAAGCAAGAATCGATGAAGAAGGAATACTTCGAGTTAACTCCAGCCTTTGTGTTCCTAACGACTCTGATTTGAAGTATAAAATCATGATGGAGGCACACAACACACCAATTACAATCCATCCTGGGAGTACCAAAATATATCGTGATCTTTGACATACATTTTGGTGGAGTAATTTGAAGAGAGAGATAGCGGAGTTTATCTCAAGGTGTCTAACTTGTCAACGTGTCAAGGCGGAGCATCAAGTACCAAAAGGTCCATTGCAACCACTTGAAATTCTAGAATGGAAGTGGGAGCACATCACCATGGATTTTGTTACTGATCTTCCCAGGGTTTCTCAAGGCATTAATGCAATTTGGGTCATTGTCGATAGATTAACCAAGTCTGCTCATTTCTTACCTATACGAGAAACTTATTCACTTGAACGTCTTGCTCGTATATACATAAATGAGATTGTAAGACTGCATGGTATGCAAGTATCCATAGTTTTTGATCGAGACCCAAGATTCACTTCACGGTATTGGGTCAGTTTTCAGAAAGCTATGGGCACGGATTTATGATTGATTCAAGTATATCATCCTCGAGACGGATGCAGGCAATCGGAGGACAATTCAAACTCTTGAATATATATTAAGACTCTGTGTCCTTGACTTCAAAAGAAGTTGGGACAAGTTCTTGTCATTGGTGGAATTCTCCTACAACAACAATTATCAAGCAAGTATAGGCATGGCTCCATTTGAGGCGTTGTATGGACGCAAGTGTCGTTCTCTAGTATGCTAGGACGAGGTGGGTGAAGCAACATTGTTGGGACCAGAATTAGTACGCATGACAATGGAAAATATTCAAATGATCCAGCAACGTATAAAAACCTCACAAGATCGACAAGAGAGTTATGCTGATCTTCATTGAAGGGACGTGAAATTCAATGTTGGAGATCATGTGTTGTTACGTGTTGCTCCATGGAAAGGAGTTACAATATTTTAAAAGAGAGGAAAGCTCAATCCTCGATTTGTTGGCCCATTTGAAACCCTCGATCGAGTAGGAACTGTGGGCTATAGACTCGCTTTACCGCTAAGTATGTCTCGTGTTCATAACATTTTTCACGTATCTATGTTACATAAATATGTGGAAGACCCGAACCACATTATTAATTTAGAACCGGACGAGATAGCGGAAGATTTAACGTATAAAGAGGTACCTATTAAAATCTTGGATAAAAAGGAACATATTCTACGCTCCAATGTTATACCTCAAGTCAAAGTTTTGTGGAGAAACCACGATGTTGAGAAAATGACCTGGGAGTTAGAATCTGAAATAAAATCAAGATATCCTCACCTCTTTGACATACCAGGTATGTACACCAATTTTGAGGACGAAATTTCATAAGAATGGGAGGTTGTAAGACCCCAACTTTTATGAATAAAGATGATTTTTTCTCTAAATACCATTTTAAATATTATGGTGTGGATTTGATATAATGTTATAGTTGTATGTTATATTTATAAATTTTGCAAAGTAAGCAAGTTGTTATAAAATATTCGATTGGTTATGGAATATTCGTTTTAATATGGAATATTCGTACGACGACACAATCATTGGAGGACCCCACAACGAAATTATTGTCGGAGTTAGAAAATGACAGAAATATCTTTTTATAAAAATAATAGCGAGAGTTTTACCGTTAACTGTTTAAATACCCGGTGATAAAAGTACAGTAATATGCGTGGTTGCATAGTAGCACACGGTATGGTACAATATCTCTGATTATTAATGCTTACGTGAGAAGTCACTCAGTTTTGTTCAATTATTGTCACAGTAATTGCTGCATAGTATCTCACGTTATTGATTCAATTATTGTCACAATATTTTATATTATTAAATCAATAATTGAGACGACAAAGTTATTCATATTATTATTTGTATTATTAACGATGTCTAAAAAGTTCTGTCGAGAAAAGGGGTTTGGTCACCTAATTGCGCGCCAATAGGGAGAAATCCTTATCGGAAAGCCCCATCTTTCCTGGGAATGATCTGGCTGTTAATATTATGAGTTATACTATTAATGATGAATGTTATTAAAAATATTTTTTTGTGAAGCCAAGTGAATGGAGATAAATAGAGGGAATTTTTATGAAGTATTTGTTGTACATTTGGCTTATTATATAGACTACCAGTTGCCCATTTTTCAAAATAGTCGGGAGAAAGTTATCTCAGTTTTTGTTTGTATATATATAAGTATTATATATATATATATAAAGTTTTTCACATGGGGGGGGGGAATGTTATTCACTGGAGGGAGTACTTTGTATATATATATATATATATTATAATAAGTTTTGTTTTTTTTTTTATGTAAAATAGAATATATTATATTTTATTGTTTGCATAGTACTGCATAGTGTTGCATAGTACTGCATAGTGTGTACATAGTGCTGTAGTGCAACATAGTAAAATCAAAAATTTTAAAAGTTTTCGCCAGCCGAATTCGCCCGTGAATGTATTGTTGGTCCGTGATATGTTTTTTCTTAAATAGTATCATGTCATTCTCCTATATAGGATGCTCAGTTTAGAAATGAAAATCACACAAGAATCAGAGAATTCTTCTTCTATAATATTGAGCGTATTTCTTTAGAGTTTAAGAAAGTTTTGAGTGTAGAAAACAATATATGTTTTCTTTAAGAATATCTCCGCTATACTAGTCCGAATTGCTCTCTTTTTGAGGTAAGGGGTATTATTTATTTCATATTTGCTTACGATATTATTTTTCGTATTCGTAAGAAATTTTATTTTCGTTCAATATTCGTAAGGAATATTATTTTCATTCAATATTCGTAAATGATATTGTCTTCGTTTAATATTCGTAAGGAATATTGTAAGACCCCAAGTTTTATGAATAAAGAATAATTTTCTCGAAATATATTTTTGAATATTATGGTGTGGATTTGATATAATGTTATAGTTGTGGGTAATATTTATTAATTTTGCAAAGTAAGCAAGTGGTTATATAATATCCGATTGGTCGGGGAATATTCGTTTTAACAGGGAATATTCGTACAATGACACAATCATTGGTGGACCCCACAACACAAGTATTGTTATAGTTAGAAAACGACAGAATTATCTTTTTATAAAAATAACGGCGAAAGTGTTACCGTTAAAACTGTTGAACTACCTGGTAGTAAAAGTACAGTAATACGCGTGGTTTCATAGTAGCACACGTTATTGATTATTGATGCTTACGTGAGAAGTCAGTCAATTATATTCAATTATTGCTACAGTAATTGCTGCATCATATCTTTCATATTATTGATTCAATTATTGTCACAGTATCATTTGCATAATATGTTATATTATTAAATCAATAATTGAGACAAAGAAAGTTATTCATATTATTATTTGCAATATCGACAATGTCTAAAAGTTACATCAAGGAGAGGTTTGGTCACCTAATAATTGCGCCATAATAAGGAGAAATCCTTATCGAAAAGCCCCTCTTTCACGGGAGCGACATTTGTGGTTATTAAATATGGTGAATTATAATATTAATAATGAATAAGTTCGTGTTGATTAAAGATAAAATTGATAGTTCCATTGTGTGGGAATTATTAGTGTTAGTGGAAATCGATATTTATTTCGATAATAATTAATGTCTAGAGGTTATATTGACCAATTCGATAATTCAACGGATAAATGAACAATTAATTGCTATTAATTCACATGCTTATAACTATGTGTTCACATGTGTGTACTATTGATTCACATTCTTGTACAATTAGGGGTGGTGGTGCAAGATTGATAATACTTGCATGACTAAGTTAAAAATAGAGGTATAGATAGAGGTACTATATTGTAATTCATATTTTCATATGTCTAGAACTATTGATTCACATGATTTACTATTAATTCAAATTATTTACTATTAGGGAAGGTGGTGCAAGTTTGATAATACTTGCAGGACTAAATTAAAAATGAAGAAAAAGAGGAAGGTATTATACTGTAATATTTTGAGCCCCAAAACATGCAATTATCGAAACTATATTTTCCTATAAATAGAAGCTCATTCTTCCTTCATTTCTCACCAATTCACTAAAGCTTTAGAGCAATTATTGTAGAGAGAAATTATAGAGAGAAAGAAGAAGAGAAGTCTGCTACCTCTCTATTCTAGTATCCAGTTTTATTCTAAGGTAATGGGTATTATTCTTTCATATTCGTGAAGAGAGTTATTTTCTTTCAATACTCGTAAGGGTTGTTATTCCATTCTTTATTATTATGTTGGAATAACACCATACATGCCAATCACCGCATACATGGTGAAATTCTTACATTATTCCATTCTTTATTATTACATTGGAATAACTTGATGTGTGGTCTATCGTATGCTGGTGAATTCTCGTTGTTATTCCATTCTTTATTATTACATTGGAATATCCTTTACATGGCCGATTACGCATGACCTGGTTCCATTCTTTATTATTCTGTTGGAATACCCTGTCTGTGTGGGTTACGCATGACCTGGTTCCATTCTTTATCATTCTGTGGGAATAACCTTTCTGTGCGGATTACGCACGCTTGGTGAATTCTTCTGTTATTCCATTCTTTATTATTCTGTTGGAAAAACTTGTCTATATGGATTACCGCATACATGGTGAATGATCCTTCGTATTCATTCCTTATTAAATTGTGGAAATGATCTGTCTACGTGGATTATCGCATGGCGGGCAAAAATTCATTTGCGGTTTCATATATTCTATTATACTTAGTTGGTTAAAGTTTTGGCTTTTATACTCCATAAAATTAGTGGAATATCCTTGATATTTGTGCTTCATCCAGTATCTTTTCATGAAAATATTCGTCTGAGCATTCTTAAATTTTACTCTACAAAGAAGTATCATGTTGACAATTTGGACGTTATTGATTTCTGGATAAATTAAAATTATAAATCTTTAAAATTTATCCTTGAACTTGTTTTATTGAATTATTATGTCATTGTCATCATCCTCATGCTTATATTGTGATTAAAGTCATCTTTGGCTTACGTGCATAGATGGACTTGGTATGATTATGACCAGGGATTATTCGGTATAATCATGACAGTAATGTGACGGATGATGTGGTAAAAGTCCTCATTGGCCTGTAGTTCATTGATGGACAGTTGTTAGTATGATTATGAGCATGGATTATTCGGTATAATCATGACCATTGATGATTACATGAATATTCTTGGTCGTGATGAAGGGATGATTCGATTTTATTTATTAAGCTGAGTCTCAGCGATAAAGTTGATGAATTTTTTTTTAAATCATAGAAGATAGTTGATTTTATGCTCTACTTGACTCTTCTAATGGATTGCTTGTTCCGCTGCAGTTAAACTTTTTGTCTATTATATTCTATTAGTTTAACATTGTTGAAGGCTAATGATAATTTAATCTGCATTATCTTGGTCATAATATTTCTTACTGGGCTAGTTGAGCTCACCTTTTCTGTTATTGTTCTCTTCAGGAAATGAGAACGTAGCTGGGACTAGTCGGGGAACGGAGTGACGGTCCAGATGATAGCATTAGTAGTCTTCACTATTCTGTTAAATAGTGTGACAATAAATGTAATGAGGACTCCATTGAGTGTGGATATTGTCTAGATGACAATATTCTTATTAAAACTCTTAGATCATGTTTTGTTGTATTTTACACGACTGTTGTATAATTAAGTTGTATTTGAATTTTGTACCATGTATTTGGCGACTCAAGATGGGTGATGTATACCTATTTTGGGGGCGTCACAAATATAATTTTCGTTCAATATTCGTAAGCGGTATTATTTATTTTATATTCGCTTACGATATTTTTTTTTTGTATTTGTAAGGAATTTTATTTTCGTTCAATATTTGTAGGGAATATTATTTTCATTCAATATTCGTAAGCGATATTGTCTTCGTTTAATATTCGTAAGGAATATTATTTTCATTCAATATTCGTAAGGGGTATTATTTATTTCATATTCAGAAGAGATATTATTTTTCGTATTCGTATGAATATTATTTTCGTTCAATATTCGTAAGGAATATTATTTTTGTTCAATATTCGTAAGGGATATTGTCTTCGTTTAATATTTGTAAGGAATATTAATTCGTTCAATATTCGTAAGGGATATTATTTTTGTTCAGTATTCGTAAGAAATAATATTTTCTTCCATACTGTGTAGTATGTGAGTAATATTATTTCGTTTCAGATTCCGAATTCTACACTCATTTTGTAAAGTATTGCTTCTTCTATACTCCTTGAAATTAGTAGAATATCCTTGAAATTTGCGCTTCATCTAGTATCGTTTCACAAAGATATTTTTCTGAATATTCTTATTAAATTTTAATCTTTTCATGCCGGGGTACTATTCACTGGGTACTATTCACGGGGTACTATTTACTCGGGTACTATTCACCCGGGATACTATTCATGACAAAAAATGATTTCTTTTCTGTCCAAATTATTTTCAAAATATTATTCTTGAATTTTACTCCATAAAGCAGTTATCATGTTGACAATTTGGACATTTTAAAACTCTGGATAAATTAAAAATCTTTAATATTTATTCTTGATTTCGTTGATTGATGCGTATATCATTGTCATCATCCTCAAGCTTATATTGTGATGAAAGTCATCTTTAGCCCGTAATGCATAGATGGACTGTTGATTGGTATGATTATGACCAGGGATTATTCGGTATAATCATGACCTGTAATGTTACAAATGATGTGGAAAAAGTCCTCATTGGCCCGTAGTGCATTGATGGACAGTTATTGGCATGATCATGACCATTGGTGATAACACGAATATCCTTCGCCCGTAGTGCATTGATAATTCGTGGATGTGATACTAATGAATATCCTTGGCCCGTAGTGCATGGATAATTCAGTGATGTGGATTATTTATTAAGTTGAGTCTCAGTGATAAAATTGATGATATACTTTTAAATCATAGAAGATAGTAGATATCATGCTCTACTTGACTCTTCAAATGGATTATTTGTTCCACTGTAGTTAAACTTGTTGTCTATTGTATTCTATCAGTTTAACACTGTTGAAGGCTAACGATAATTTATTCTGCATTATCTTAGTCATAATATTCTTTACTGGGCTAGTTGAGCTCACCCTTTGCTTTCATTGTTCTCTTCAGGAAATGAGAATATAGCCGGGACTAGTCGGGGAATGGAGTGACGGTCCAGATGGTTGCTTTAGTAGTCCTCACTATTCTATGAAATAGTGTGATAATAAATGTAATGTGACAACCCGAGAATTTTGAATATTTTTAAAATTTTTATTAATTGATTTAAGGTTCAAAATTAGAACCTAGATAGAAAATTAGTGTATGCGTTTGATATTTTTAAAATAGAATTTTGAGGATTTCAAAATTCTGTGAAGGATTTAAGTGAATTATTCAAGATTAAGGAAATACGTGAATATGTTCTGTGTATATGTGTACAGTATGTGGTTAATGGTCAAGGGTTGACCAGATAAACGATATCTATAACAAACCCTAATTATATATTAAGAACTTTAAACGTTCGTTATAAAACCCTAGCGGTTAATAAGAAACCCTAGAAACCGGTTTTGGAAACCCTAATTTCAGTTCCGGGAATTCGAAACCCTAATTCGGTGCATAAAACCCTAAATCGGGAACTTAATGGCGTAAGTGTAAATAATTATAGGATTAATTAGGGTTAATCTTAACAAATTGGTTACAAAATCCTAATTCCAAATTTGAAACCCTAATTACGGATTTGAAACCCTAATTTGTAAATAGGGAAAAACCTAAGTGTTAATTTAATACTTTTAATGTTAATTAGGATATATTAATTCTAATTTTCAAGTTAAGTAATTTGAAAATCCTAATTAGTGGTTTATAAACCCTAATGACCAATTACGGCCCTAATTGCTAAATTAGTGATCTTAATTAGGAAATGTTAATCCTAATTAGAAAGATTTAATTGTGATTAAGAAATTTTAATATAATTAGTAAATCCTAATTATAATTTAGAAATAATAAATTTTTATTTTTAGAAACCTAAATTGGAAATGTTAGAAATTAAATTGCAAAGTTAAGGGTTAAACCCTAAAAATGTCCAAACCCTAAACCCTAACCAAACCCTAAACTCTAAGTGTTTGGCTAATGTCCAAAATGCCATTAAAATTAAAGACAAAATGACCAAAGTGCCCTTTGTTGTATTATTGAACTTAACTTGCAAGTCTTGCCCTATTATGGTTGGTGACCAACCCTAGTCCTAGACTTGTGCTACAAACACTGATTTCAGCCATCTAGCTCAGCCAAATACATTGTATTATATCAATTATAAGAGATTCAAGAGAGAGAAATGGCTACTTTAATTTCATTTTCTCCAAACCAATGCTCTCACTAGAAATTCAAGATTTAGAAAGAGAGAGAGAGATAAGCTAAGCCTTAATCATCTCTTAGCAAGCCAATATCAGATCCAAGAGGCAGAAATAAAAAAAAATCAAAGCTCAAAGGTATAAGAACCCTAATTTCGAAAATCTTATGATTTGTTGTTAGATGTTGAAATTGATTGGTTAAAGATGTGTTATAAGGTGTCTATAAGTGATCTGGGTTGATAGATCATGGATCTATAACATCTAGATGCACGAATTTAATGTTTTCTAAAATCTGGAAATACTTAAAAAAAGTGGCCCGACAACGAATGTCAGTGGCCTTAGATTCGTATATGTTTTTACTTTGTGTTATTTTATGTTATAACTATGTTCTATGTTATGAAGACTATGATCTGGAACTTGAATCAAGTCCAGATCATGTGTAGATCGAGAGATATAAGCGGTCAAAGATCGTTGACCGTTCACGGAAAGATGAATTCTGGGCAGCCCAGAATTCCAGTAACCTCTGATAACGTTTTGCAGCCGCTAGATCTGGCTGTATGTTAATGTTTTAGACATGTTTGTTTTGTGGGCTTGTAGTCTGGTATCAGTACTACAAAATGAAGACTTTATATCACTTAGATTATAAATGGAATGGCATATAATCACAGTCAAACTATCGTTGACCACCAGCTATTGTAAAAATATGGAAAAACCCAGATTCTTAAGAACATGTTTTTTTGTCAGAACTTTGACCATGCTTAATCGCTGTGTGTGATGTTATTATACTTATTTGGTGAATGATACGTGTACCTTGACATATGGAATACATGATACAACCTTTACCTCACACAAAATGCAGACTGCATTTAAAGTTACGAAGCTCAAAGTACTGACTCGGAATGTTCTTCATTTCTGGAAAACCCAGAAATGAAGAACAACCTCTGACAAGTATTTTGGAGGATTAGATCTATCTGGTAGATTGTTTAATAGCCATTAACTTGATTGATTATGATTGTATTACACCTATACTACATTATAAATACATTAGATTTCCCAGAATCATGAACAAAAAAGTTTTAGAATCGGTCAAACCACCCACCCTGTCAACTGGCGATGAGTTTCTGGGCAGCTCAAGAACACACCAAGAACACCTATAGCGACGGGTCTGTTGCTATAGGGCCCTTTAGCGACGGTTTTTAATATATTTAATTTCTGATTTTCAGAAAATTATTTAAAAATTGATAAAAATGGTTTTTAATTATTAAAAATACATAATAAATTCCAAAAAATATTTTAAAGTCCGAAAAATAGTTTTTAATTATTTTAAGTACATTTCATAAATATTTAATATTTTTGGAATATAAATGGTATTTAATTTATTTAATTATAATATTAAATAAATTATTTAAAAATGATTTTAATCATGAAAAATAATATTATGGTATAAGAAAATATTTAAAGATATTTTCAAAGTGACTTTTAATATTTTATGATGAAATTCATTAATTAATCAATATTAATGGTAATTAGTTTATTTAATAACTTTATTAAATAAATTATGGAAAAATAAATTTATGTTTTATAAATCATATAAAAATGATTTAAGTATTATAAAAATATTTTAAGTTATAAAATATAACTTTTGATATTTTGTCATGAAAATATTAATATTTTAATATTAATAGCAATTATCGGATAATGAATTTAATTGGTTTAAAAATCCTATAAATATGATTTTAAGGTATTAAAAATACTTTGATGTATTATAAATATATTATAATATTATGACATGTATTTCATTATTATTTGATATTAAATCAATATTAATGATAAAAGAATTATGTGGTATTTAATTCAGTTAAATATGTTATTAATGATTAAAAATTTACGATAAATAGTAATAATTATTTAAAAATTATTACGAGCTTATGAAAATTATTTTGCCTGCTTAGAAAATTATCTAAGATATTGTTAAGTGTTTTGCTAGAGATTAATTGAACTTAAACTCGTCAATTGTCCGACTAGATCGTCGGAATGTTAGAATTGTGTCGGGTTCAACTCAGACTGCAATAGTTTGACTTGATACTGAGTCTTATGTGTGTAATAGACTGATAGGGTTATGTGTTATGTGTAACGTGTTTAGGTTATTTTATAAATTGTGATGATATTATTCTAACTTAGCAATCGATATTATTTATATATTAGGTTCAGACAAAGCGTTATAAATTGCGTAGCGGTAATCAACGGTTCAGGCAAGTTTGTTTTACTTAACTCTAATAAGAGTAGTTTTATTCGGATAAACTTATGGTTAATCATTGCTGGTTGTCATGAATTGTACTTTGTACATATTGCATGTATAAGTCAGGTATGAAAGGCTGATCACCTTCATTACCAGTTGGTACAGATATATTTGTTCATATATAATACTTGTTCAGTCATAAATTTGTTCCTGCTAGTTTACAATTATATTGTTGAATTATAGCCAGCCAATTATTCAAATCATTTCAATCATGATATATCGTTATATTGTTGAATTTAAACTTCTTTGGGCAACTTTCATGCTCACCCTTGCTATATCATGATAAAACATTGCAATGATTAAAGCGAATCGTCGGGATCTGAAAAGGTCCAAAGCAGTTTCGACTTTAGTAGACGCAGCGTGCGATTAGATTTGTATTATTTGATATTAATGTTGTTATATGTTAGAAAAGTTATGAATTATGTACAAGTTAAGGTTACTCGATCTTGGGGAATAGTGTGTAAAGTTATTGTATAAACAATTTATGTTTATATCTTCCGCAAATAGTAATAGTTGTATAGAATGATCGAACCGGATCTGGGGTGATTCGGGACCTCAGATTCGGGGCCCTCACATGTAATGAGGACTTCATTTGAGTTTGATATTGTCTAGAAGATAATATTCGTGTTAAAACTCTCAGCTTATGTTTTGTCGTATTTTACACGATAATTGTATAATTAGGTTGTATTGAATTTTGTACCATGTATTTGGCGACTCAGAATGGGTGATGTATACCTATTTTGGGGGCGTCACAAGGATAATTCCTCTCATATTCTTTGAGTTGACGTGAGGCATATGCTATGACTTTCCCATATTGCATGAGAACACATCCTAATCCTCTGCCTGAAGCATCATTGTACATGACAAATCCCATCAAACCTGATGGTATTGTCAGAACAGGTGCTGAAATGAGTCTCCTCTTGAGTTCTTGAAAACTCTTCTCACATTCCTCCCTTCATCCGAATTTTTTATCTTTTCGAGTCAGCTGAGTTAATGGAGTAGCAATTCGAGAAAATCTTTGCACGAATCTCCGATAATAACCAACTAAGCCCAAAAAGCTACGTACTTCAGTTACTAACTTAGGTTGCTCCTAACTTTGTATTGCTTCAATCTTTGTCGGGTCAATTGATATTCCATACTTGATACCACGTGCCCAAGGAATGTGAGACCCAGATTTTATCAATAAAGATTTAAATTTTGTGAAATAATTTTTAATATTATGGTGTGAATTTGAGATAATATTATAGTTGTGGGTAGTATTTATAAATTTTGCAAAGTATGCAAGTGGTTATATTATATTCGATTGGTGGGGAATATTTGGTTTAGCGGGAATATTCGTACAATGGCTCAATCATTGGTGGACCCTAGCGAAATTATTGTCGGATTGAAAGCGACAAAAATATTTTATTGAAATAACGGCGGAAGTTTTCTGGTTGATCTTGTTGAACTACTCGGTAGTAAAAATGCGATGTCGTGTGGTTGCATAGTAGCATTGCGGTATTGATTATTGATGCTTATGTGAGAAGTCACTCGGTTTGATTCCATTATTGTCGATTAATAATATGAATTATTATAGCGATAATGGCGTTTTGTTTTATTAGTATTATTAACGTAATAAAAGCGAAACATCTTTATATAAAGCGAGAATACTTTATTAAAGTTATTACATAAATAGAATATATTATATTTTATTATGCATAGTGTTGCATAGTTTTTTGCATAGTGTTTTGCATAGTGTTGCATAGTGTTTGCATAGTAAAATGTTTTTATATAAATAGAATATATGATATTTTATTTAAAAGATTTTGCTTTAAATATGGATAGTCAGTTAAAGTAAATCAATACGGGATAGTTCATGGATTAATTACTATGCATTCTATTTTCCTATAAATAGAAGCTCATTCCTTCATTATTTTCTTACGAATTCTTTGAAACTCAGAGAGAAATTATAGAGAAAGCTATAGAGAGAAAATCTATAGAGAGAAAAAGAAGAAGAGTATTACGGTACTTCACTACTTTGATATCCGGTGTCTTTTTTACGGTAAGGGGTATTATTTGTTGTGTACCGTAGTAAAAGTGTTATTCTTTCTTATTCATGAAGAGAACTTACATTATTCCATTCATTATTATTACATTGGAATAACTTTTGTAAAAGTGGTATACCTATACATACTTACTATATATATGGCATACCTATACTTGGTGAAATTCTTATATTATTCCATTCTTATTTATTACATTGGAATAACTTTGTATCATGGAATCCCTATACTTGGTGATCTTCTTACATTATTCCATTCTTTATTATTACATTGGAATATATCACATGCGTGTGTTTTTACAGGACTGGTTCCGTGTTTATTATTAGCATTTATTATTACATTTGGAATATCACATATGTGTGTTTTACAGGACACAGTTCCATGTTTTATTATTGACATTTATTATTACATTGGATCATCACATGCCGATTGTGAATTTCACACTTTGGTTTGGTTCGAATTATTATTATTACATTGGAATAAACATACATCATGCAATCTGCATGCATGGTGATTTCTTTTGTTATTCCATTCTTTATTATACCCGGTTGGTTAAAACTTTGACTTCTATACTCCATGAAATTAGTAGAATATTCTTGATATTTGCGTTTCATCGATATCTTTTCATGGAAATATTCTTACGATCATTCTTGAATTTTACTCTACAAAAGCGGTATCTTGTTGACAATTTGGGCGTTATTAATTCTGGATAAAATAATTCTTGAACTTGTTTTATTGAATTATTATGTCATTGTCATCATCCTCATATTATATTATGTTATCTTTGGCTTACGTGCATAGATGAACTTAGTATGATTATGACCGAGGATCATTCGGTATAATCATGGCTTGTTATAAATGATGTGATAAAAGTCCTCGGTGGCTTTGTAATGCGGTGATGGATAGTTTTGGTATGATTATGACCGGGGTGATTCGGTATAGTCATGACCATTGATAATTTGATGAAAATCCTTGGCCAAGTAGTACACGGGGATGATTAGATATTGTGGTTTATTCATTAAAGCTGAGTCTTAGTGATAAAAATTGATGAAAACCTTTTAAAACCTAAAAGATAGTAGACTTTATTTTCTACTTGACTCTTTTAATGGATTGCATATTCCATTGCTTGATTAAGCTGGTTGTCTATTGTATTTTATCGGTTTAACATTGTTGAAGGCTAATGATAATTTATTACGCATTATCTTAGTCATAATATTTCTTCTTTGGGCTAGTTGAGCTCACCCTTTCTTTCCTTTATTCTCTTGAGGAAATGAGAATATATTTGGGACGAGTCGGGGAGCAGAGTAATGGTCCGGAGGATAGCATTAGTAGTCCTCACTATTACGTGAAATAGTGTGATAATAGTTGTAATGAGGACTCCTTTTGAGTTTGTATAATATCTAGTAGACAATATTTGTATTCAAACTCACGGTTTTTATGTCGTATTGTACCGAGCAGTTATATTAGTAAGTTGTATTTGAATTTATGTACCATGTAAGTGGCGACCCAAGATGGGTGGCGTATACCTAATTTTGGGAGGCGTCACGGTTGGTATCGAGCTTAGGATATGATCCTGGCTAAGATGTGAGATAAGAACTAGGAGGGGAGAGGGGGGAATTCCTTCGCTAGTATGACCTACCTAAGTTTATTTGGTATTTAATTGGTCGGTCGGTGAGTATAGTGATAATATGTTGCATGTTAATTAACCCTTATTTTGTGGCGGTGTTTGAAAATGGCATCAAGAATGTTGAGAATAGCAATGGAGCACAGGAGGCTGTTGATTCTCCACGGATCGATAATCGGGATAATGTGCGACGAGGATGGCGATAATCCTCTGTAAACAACAACTTCGATCAAATAACGAGCAATGATGCGTTTAGAGAGTTTTAGAATTCATGCGACATCGACGAATGGCGGCTTTCATTCATAAAGCGGTGAAAATAATGGCAACCACGGTCGGTCACCGCTAAGCGATTCGAGGGCTGGGACCACCGGAGTTTTTGGGAAAGCGAGAACCACTTAAAGCGGAGGCGTGGTTAAGCGAGATCACCAAGATATTTGATGTCTTGGGATGCTCGGAGAAGCAAAAGGTTCCATTGCCACCTTTATGTTGCGTGAAAAGGCGATTCTTGGTGGGAATCGTAAAAGCGTACTCCAGGTGACATACTGAAGATGTCTTGGGAGAAGTTCAAGAGTTGTTCAACGACAAGTACTTTCCGAAAGTACGTCACATGAAGGAGGTGGAGTTTATCAAGTTGGAGCAAAATAATATGGCCAGAGTGTCACGATGTATGAGGCTAAGTTTGCGAGTTATCTCGGTTTGCATCCCATTTGGTCGATAATGAGGAGCGAATGGCGCGAATGTTTTTAAGAGGTTTGAAACCCGATATCGTCGATACCTAATTTCTCATAAACTTTGTTTGTATTGAGGATATTGTGAATAGGGCTCGATTATTGGAAGTAGCGATAATGAGTCAACCTGACCAAAAGGTAACGACCAACAACTGATAATAATAATCGAGTAGTGGTGGCGGTGACCATAGCGAACAACGATAAACATCGTGGGGAAATTATCATTTCGGTGGTAACCATGGCCAAGATAATAGGAATGGAAATTTCAAGAAAGGAAATTCAACAATGATGGAAAGGCGTCGACACAAGATCCGTTGTTAAGGAAGGAGAAGCGACCACCTATTATATGCTTCAAATGCGGAGGAGAGGGACACATCGGTCGAGCTTGCGCCATCGTCATCAAAGCATGTTATAATTGTGGAAAGAAGGTCACTTAGCTCGATTTTTTTGTCGTTCACAGAAGACAAATTCAACTAGGATGGAGGCACCAGGCACATCCCGAGAAAAACCAAAATCGGTAGTTTAAGAGAGGCGTTTTTTTTTGACTTCTCTAGGAACGACGAATAAAATTATCACGGGTAAGTTAATCATAAGCTTTGCGAAGTCTATACCTAGTGTTAGATACCGGTTCTACCCACTCTTTTATTTCACCTAGTTGTGTTCAGCGTTTAAATTTGACTCAGAAGAAGTTAAACTTTGACTTATTGGTTGAAACCGTTAGTAGAGCCGCCGTTACCTCTCTTATTTTTAAATCTTGTTTGATTCAAATAAACATTTTCACGTTACCTGTCGATCTTATCTTTTTGAAAATATTTGCCTTTGATGTGATTTTAGGAATCAATTGGTTAACTACTCATCATTCTTTTCGTAAGGTTGTTAGCTTTTATATTCATAACCAACTTGTTGTGCGAATTCAAGTAACCAAACTACTAAAGTCAATTATTGTCATATCAAGCCATAAGTAAAGAGCCCCGAACCTTTCGTTGTTGACTTCCTTGTGTGGAATGCTGCAAAAGCGGACTTTACGTAGGCGACATCGTGAATGAAGATGGCAAGTTTATAGGTATCATTGTGAGAGGTCTTATCTAGGTTAAGGGATAGAAAGTGAGTTGGTATCAATGTGACGTATTATCAAGTCTTGGATGAGAGTACGATTTTGAATGATATTTCTATCATTAATAAATTTCTTGGCGTATTCTTGAAGACTTTCTAGCCTACCTAGGCGTGAAATCGAATTTTGTATTGACCCCGATCTACAAAAACCCATTTCTTAAACCCTCGAATATTTCTTGACTAAAAGGATGCATTTACGTGGATTATGATGAAAGTCATAATAAAAGCATTGGACTAATGAAAATCATGGGTATATGAAGTATTAGTAAGTGTTATGATGAGTTATGTTGGTTATTATGTGAAAACATGAAAGTTTCTTAGAAATCACAAAGAGTTGAAAATCAGATTTTGGTGAAAAGCGTAACATGAAATTCAATTGACCATATCTCCTATTATATTTTGAATTTTTGAGTGTGGTCAAGTCCTAGAGTTAGATCTATGAGTTACCTAACTAATCCAAGTGGAATTACTGGAAAAGGTGTTGTAGATTTTTGTGTGGACTGATTTTAGCAAAAGGGTGCAAAGCTGCAAAATTTCAAAAAAAGCTTCTTGCCATGATTTTAGAGAGGCTGTTTCGGCCACATAAATTATGAGAAAAATTCTGGCCTTTTGGGACATGAAGGTATATGGTATAAAGTACCTCCTGTCCAAAAATGAGCTCATTACGACTTAAAATGAGCAAGTTATGACTATTTCAATATTTAGGTTTTCAATGAAAAAACGCTATAATAGGAGTTCTATAACTCAGATGACCATGAAATTTAAAGCTGGAAGCTCACGTTAACATGTGTAAGGTCCTGCCAAGATTTGGGAATTTTGGAGTTAAACTTGAGGTAGCTAATTTCTTAAGGAATTAATTAGAAATTGATTTTGAAAAATAGTAAATGAATTTTAAAATTTCGAGAAAAATATATTTTCATTATGGGACTATATTATGCTAAATCCCAGAAAAGAAATATTTTTGGGACTGATTTGGTATTTTTCATGAAAATAGTTTAATTCTGAACATATGAGTTAAATATGTTATGTGAAGTAACAAAGTTGAAAATAGGATTTTATGGCTAGAGAATCCTATATAGAGTATATGCATATTTTTTTTTTGATGAGGATTTGATAATTGGTGATGATATCTTATGAGTATGGCATTTTGAATGATTAAATGCATTATATGGTAAAAGCGTAAACAATTGAGATAAATTGTTTATAAATTTAAGAAGTGATTAAAATATTGTTATAATATTAATGATATTAGATTATGAGATTATTAAGTGATTGATAACATGGGGATATTCTTGAATCTGGATAAATTATATTATAAATGTTTAATATTTATCCTTTATCTCATTTGATTGATTCTTTATATCATTATCCTCATGTTTTATATTATGTTGAAAGTAAATACGTGGCTGTAGTGCATAGATGGACTTGGTATGATTATGACCGAGGATTGTTCGGTATAATCATAGTAGTAATTGAAAACACGATTATCTTTGGCCGTAGTGCATGGATAATTTGTGGTCGTGATACTAATGAATACACGATTATCTTTGGTAGTAGTGCATGGATAATTTGTGGTCGTGATAATCTTAATGAATACACGATTATCTTTGGTAGTAGTAGTGCATGGATAATTCGTGGTCGTGATCTTAATGAATACACGATTATCTTTGGTAGTAGTGCATGGATAATTTGTGGTCGTGATACTAATGAATACACGATTATCTTTGGTAGTAGTGCATGGATAATTTGTGGTCGTGATCTTAATGAATACACGATTATCTTTGGTAGTAGTGCATGGATAATTTGTGGTCGTGATACTAATGAATACACGATTATCTTTGCGTAGTGCATGGATAATTCGTGGTCGTGATCTTAATGAATAATACGATTATCTTTGGTAGTAGTGCATGGATAATTTGTGGTCGTGATCTTAATGAATACACGATTATCTTTGGTAGTAGTGCATGGATAATTTGTGGTCGTGATACTAATGAATACGATTATCTTTGGTAGTAGTGCATGGATAATTTGTGGTCGTGATCTTAATGAATACACGATTATCTTTGGTAGTAGTGCATGGATAATTCGTGGTCGTGATACTTAATGAATATCCTTGGCACGTAGTGCGGGGATGATTCGATGATATGGATTAATTATTGGTGAGTCTCGTGATGAAATATTAATTCATGGATGTGGTAAAAGTCATCTTTGGTAGTAGTGCATTGATAGACTTGGTATGATTATGACGAGGATTATTCGGTATAATCATGGTAGTAATTGAAAACACGAATATCCTTGGCGATGGTGCATGGATAATTTCGTGGTCGTGATCTATTAAGTTGCGTCTCGGCATTATTGGTTTCTGATTGTATATCTTTGGCTTTGTAGTGCAAAGATGAATTGTTAATGAATATCTTTGGTAGGATTGCAAAGATGAATTTAATGTTTTCAACGATAAAAGGTATTCAAGGTATCCTCACCTCTTTATCATCATACAGTCGTACCCTAATTTCGAGGCGAAATTCCATAAGGAGGGGAGATTGTGAGACCCAGATTTTATCGATAAAGATTTAAATTTTGTCGAAATAATTTTTAATATTATGGTGTGAATTTGAGATAATATTATAGTTGTGGGTAGTATTTATAAATTTTGCAAAATATGCAGTGGTTATATTATATTCGATTGGTGGGGAATATTCGGTTTAGCGGGGAATATTAAATACAATGACTCAATCATTGGTGGACCCCTAATAGAATTATTTGTCGGATTGAGAAAGCGACAAAAATATTTTATTGAAATAACGGCGGAAGTTTTCTGGTTGATCTTGTTTGACTACTACTCGGTAGTAAAAATACGATGTCGTGTGGTTGCATAGTAGCTGCGGTATTGATTATTGATGCTTATGTGAGAAGTCACTCGGTTTGATTCCATTATTGTCGATTAATAATATGAATTATTATAGCGATAATGACGTTTTGTTTTATTAGTATTATTAGCGTAATAAAAGCGAAACATCTTTTATATAAAAGCAGAATACTTTATTAAAGTTATTACATAAATAGAATATATTATATTATTATTATAGTATAGTGTTTTTGCATAGTGTTTTGCATAGTGTTGCATAGTGTTTGCATAGTAAAATGTTTTTATATAAATAGAATATATGATATTTTATTTAAAAGATTTTGCTTTAAATATGGATAGTCAGATTAAAGTAAATCAATCTGGATAGTTTCATGGATTAATTACTATGCATTCTATTTTCCTATAAATAGAAGCTCATTCCTTCATTATTTTCTTACGAATTCTTTGAAACTACAGAGAGAAATTATAGAGAGAAGCTATAGAGAGAAAATCTATAGAGAGAAAGAAGAAGAGATACGGTACTTCTTTACTTTGATATCCGGTGTCTTTTACGGTAAGGAATATTATTTGTTGTACAAGTAAGGGTGTGATTCTTTCTTATTCATGAAGAGAACTTACATTATTCCATTCATTATTATTACATTGGAATAACTTTTTGTAAAAGTGGTATACCTATATATACATGTTATTCATATATGCGGCATACCTATACTTGGTGAAATTCTTATGTTATTCCATTCTTATTTATTACATTGGAATAACTTTGTATCTGTGAATCCCTATACTTGGTGATCTTCTTACATTATTCCATTCTTTATTATTACATTTGGAATATCACATGCGTGTGTTTTACAGGACTGGTTCCATTGTTTATTATTCCGCATTTATTATTACATTTGGAATATCACATGTACGTGTGTTTTTACAGGACTGGTTCCATTGTTTATTATTCGGCATTTATTATTACAGTTGGATCATCACATCGATTGTGAATTTCACGACTTTGGTTAGATTATTATTATTACATTGGAATAACACATACATCTGCAATACCGCATGCATGGTGATTTCTTTTGTTATTCCATTCTTTATTATACCGGTTGGTTAAAACTTTGACTTCTATACTCCATGAAATTAGTAGAATATTCTTGATATTTGCGTTTCATCGATATCTTTTCATGGAAATATTCTTACGATCATTCTTGAATTTTACTCTACAAAGCGAGTATCTTGTTGACAATTTGGGCGTTATTAATTCTGGATAAAATAATTCTTGAACTTGTTTTATTGAATTATTATGTCATTGTCATCATCCTCATGTTATATTATGTTATCTTTGGCTTACGTGCATAGATGAACTTAGTATGATTATGACGAGGGATCATTCGGTATAATCATGGCTTGTTATAAATGATGTGATAAAAGTCCTCGGTTGGCTTTGTAATGCGGTGATGGATAGTTTTGGTATGATTATGACCGGGGTGATTCGGTATAGTCATGACCATTGATAATTTGATGAAAATCCTTGGCCAGTGTAATGCGGGGATGATTAGATATTGTGGTTTATTCATTAAAGCTGAGTCTTAGTGATAAAAATTTATGAAAACCTTTTAAAACCTAAAAGATAGTAGACTTTATTTTCTACTTGACTCTTTTAATGGATTGCATATTCATTATGATTAAAGCTGGTTGTCTATTGTATTTTATCGGTTTAACATTGTTGAAGGCTAATGATAATTTATTACGCATTATCTTAGTCATAATATTTCTTCTTGGGCTAGTTGAGCTCACCCTTTCTTTCTTTATTCTCTTGAGGAAATGAGAACATAATTTGGGACGAGTCGGGGAGCGGAGTAATGGTCAGGAGGATAGCATTAGTAGTCCTCACTATTACGTGAAATAGTGTGATAATAGTTGTAATGAGGACTCCTTTTGAGTTTGTATAATATCTAGTAGACAATATTTGTATTCAAACTCACGGTTTATATGTGTATTATTGTTACGACAGTTATATTAGTAAGTTGTATTTGAATTTATGTACCATGTAAGTGGCGACCCAAGATGGGTGGCGTATACCTAATTTTGGGGCGCACAAAATAGGTACAAAATAGGTCAATGCGAGTAATGTGGTACTTATTTTTGATGGTGACATGGTTCAACTCCCGATAGTCAATGCAAAGTCGCATACTCCCACCTTTCTTTTTTACGAATAAAACAGGAGCACCCCAAGGAGATGTACTAGGACGAATGAAACCAATGTCTAACAGTTCCTGTAGTTGGGTTTTTAACACTTGAAGTTCAATAGGAGCCATTCGATATGGGGTTTTTAAAATGGGTTTTGTACTGGGTTCAAGGTTAATACAAAATTTGATATCACGCTCTGGGGGTAGGCCAGGAAGTTCTTCAGGAAATACGTCAGGAAATTCATTAACAACAGAAATATTATTTAAATCTGACGTATTTTTATTTAAATCTATGACATGGGCTAAGAAAGCTTTACATCCGTTTTTCAATAAACGCATAGCTTTATGGCTTGATATGACAGTGATTGACTTTAGTGGTTTGGTTGCTTGAATTCGCATAACAGGTTGGTTAGGAATATGAAAACTAACGACATTACGAAAATAATCAATTTTAGCATGATGAGTAGTTAACCAATAAATCCCTAAAATCACATCAAATGCAAGTATTTTCAAAGAGATGAGATCAACAGGTAATGTGAGGGTGCTGATTTGAATCAAACAAGATTTGTAAACAGTGGATGTAATGAAGCTTTCTCTTAATAGAGGTTCAACAGATAATTCAAAGTCTAATTTCTTTGGGGTCAAGTTCAAACATTAAGCATAAGCAGGTGAAATAAAAGAATGGGTAGAACCGGTATCTAATAAGGTATAGACTTCGAAAGAGTTTATAATTATGTTACCCGCGATAACTTCGTTCGGATTCCTCGCCTTTTGGGATGTTACGACAAACGCTCTCCCATGAACCACATACTTTTTTTTGTCCGTAGCCGCCTTTGGTGCCACCGTCCCAATTGGACTTGACTTCGCTACAGGACAAAATCAAGCTATGTGTCTGTCCTTTATACAACTGAAACACACCTTGGAAGGCTGTGTACAGTTTGGACTTATGTGTCCCTCCTCTCCGTATCTGTAGCATTTAACTGGCGGTCGTTCTCCTCCCCTAGAAATCGTTACTGGTGCTGGTGCTATTGCCGACGTCTTCCCGTCATTATTAAATCTTCTCTGTTTGAAATTTCTACTTGACTCACCTCTCATATTATCTTGGTCATGATTACCACCAAAGTGGTGATCATTTCTGGCACGTTGGTTATCACTGCTTCGATGACTGTTGCCACTAGTATGACTATTATCTTGCTGCCGGTTGCTGTCTTTTGGTTGAGCTGACTCATAATCCCGCTCTAATAATTGAGCTCTATTCACAATATCTGAATACAAACAGAGTTTATGAGAGATAAGATGTTGACGAATTTTAGGTTTCAAACCTCTCAGAAACATTCGCGTCATTCGCTCCTTATTATCTACCAAATGAGATGCAAACTGGGAAAACTCCGCAAACTTAGCCTCGCACTGCGATAAAGTCATATTATTTTGTTCCAGTTTGATAAATTCCACCTCCTTCATGTGACGAATACTTTCTGGAAAGTACTTGTCGTTTAACAATTCTTGGAACTTCTCCCAAGACATCTTAAATGCGGACTTATGTGTACATTTTATAGATTCCCACCAGTAATCAGCCTCTCCGCGCAACATGAAGGTGGGGAAGGGAACCTTTTGCTCTTCAATGCAGCCCAAGACATTAAATATCTTGGTAATTTGATTAATCCATGCCTCTGCCTTAAGTGGCTCTAGCTTTCCCAAAAACTCCGACGATCCCAACTCCTTAAATTACTTGGCAGTGACAAGCTGTGAGTTACCATTGTTTCCACCTATATTAGGAGTCTCTCTCGTTTGGTGTTGCATGAATTATAAAAAGCTCCTAAATATCCCATCGTTTATCATTTGGTCAGTGTTGTTGTTTACATGAGGATTATTGTCTTCCTGATGCACATTATCCTGATTATTGATTAGCGGTGTCTCAATGGTCTCATGTGCTCCATTGCTCATCTCAAAATTTTCAGATGTCATTCTCAAATACTGCCATAAAACAAGAGTTAATTAAAGAAATTGACATGTCACATATCATCCCTATATTTCGATCGACCAATTAAATAACAATTAAGCTTAGGTAGGATGCACTAGCGAAGGATTTACTCGTCTTTCCCCTCTTAATTCTAATCCCAGATCTCCACCAGAGATCATATCCCTAAGCTCTGATACCAACTGTGATTCCCCCAAAATAGGTCCACACAATCCATTCTGAGTTGCCAAATATATGGTACAGAAACCAAATACAAACTTCATTAATACAACTGTCATGCAAAATACGACAATACATGTGCTGTGAGTTTTAATATAAATACTATCTTGTAGACAATATCCAAACTCAAATAATGTCCTCATTATAATTATTGATACACTATTTTACAAAATAGTGAGGATTGCTATAATAACCGTCTTGAATCATCACTCCACACCCCGACTAGTCCCAACTATATTCTCGCCTCCTGAGAAGAACAATGGAACAAAAAGGAAAAGGGTGAGCTCAACTAGCCTAGTAAAGAATATTATAACTAAGATAATGTAGAACAAATTATCCTTAGTCCTCAACAGGGAAAAATCTGATAAAATACAATAGACAATAAGTTTTAGATCAACAATTACAGCGAAAACAACAATCCATTAGAATAGTCAAGTAGAGCATGATGTCTACTATTTTCCATGATTTAAAAGTCCATCATCAATATTTTATCCCTGTAACATCAATCAATAATTATTTCTAATCAACAAATTATCTATGCACTACGGGCCAAAGATAATCGTTTGTATCACCAGTGGTTATGATCATGCCAAACACCTGTCCATCTTTGCACTACGGACCAAAGATATCAATGAACAGTTCATCTTTGCACTACGGGCCAAAGATAACTTTCAACATAATTTAAGTCTAAGAATTATGATAATGACAATAAGAATGAATCAAGTGAGACCATAACATGGATTCAATTTCAAGAATAAGATTCATAAAAGATAACTTGGACAAAGAAAAGAAATTAAATTTTGTTGTGAACAGTACTCATGAATAATATCGTATGAATAGTACCTAGACATGAAAAAAATTCAAAATTTAATACAAAATTTCAGACCAATATTCCAGTGAAATGATATTAGATGAAGCGCAAAACTTAAGGAATTTTTAATCATTTCAGGAATTATAGAAGCAATATTTACCATAGTAAGTTTAAATTTAGGAATATGAAATGAAATAATATTCCTTACATAATATGGAGTATGAAAGAAAATAATATTTCTTACGAGTATTGCAATAAAATAATATCCTTTACCTCAGTAGAAACTAAATTTGACTGGAATATCGGATATTATTCTAAGAAAATCTTGCACAAAAAGCTACACTCAAAGTATCCTTATAATCAAGAGAAATACTCACAATACTATAGAATAAGAATTTCTAATATTGAAATGGTGTGTTGAGGAAGGAGGGTAACTCCCCTTTTTATAGTGCAGCACGGAGGAGAAATCAATGTCATCTGCCGAACTTTTTTTTCTTTCCTCCTCCGTCTAACCTGCCTAACTTCTCCATTTTCTTCCTTGCCTAACCTATAAATTCTCAATTAGTGAGGCCCACAATTTGGAACAATTTTGCAGGAGAATTTGAAAAGGAATAGCTCACATTTTAATTTGAGGGCCCACACTATTTGGAAAATATCACATTTGCAGGAGAATTATGCATGTAAACCTCCTCTTTGAAAAAGAATATGCAGAAGAGAATTCAAAATGTGCACGCAATTATTTTGGAGAATTCAAAACCAAAATGATAACCTTCACTCCACTTTTATTCACATACTAAAAATTATATATTATAATAATAATAATATTACCATTTAAATTATAAAAAATTATATAATTATATTATCATATTATTATAATGTAATATTATAATAATATATTTGAATGAATATTTTATCGGAGGAGATAATTATAATTCCACAAAAAAATATGTCAAACTTTCAGCAAATATTTCATACTAAAATTCCTTCATTTATGTCAAAATTAAACCAAAATCCATCCCATAATAATTATTCACAATTAATATTATAAACTCACAATATTAACAACCAGATCATTCCCAAGAAAGAGGGGGCTTTCCGATGAGGATTTATCCTTATTGGCGCGCAATTAAATAATCTAACCCCTTTCCTCGACAGAATTTTCTAGACATTGCCAATAATGTTAACTAATAATATGAATAATTGTGTTGTGTCAATTATTGATTTAATAATATAAAATAGTGTGCAGATGATACTATGACAATAATTGAATCAATAATATGAGATACCATGCAACAATTATTGTGGAAATTATTGAATGAATTTGAGTGACTTCTTAGGTAAGAATCAATAATCAGAGATACTATGCAATATAGTGTGCCACTGTGCAACCACGCGTATTATTGTACTTTTATCACCGGGTATTTCAACAGTTAACGGTAAAAGTTTTGTCGTTATTTTTATAAAAGGGTTAAGTTCAGATGGCCACATGGGGTTTGGACGATTTTCCACTTAACCACCTGTAGTCAGTAAAGCTACATTTAGACTCTTGACTTTTTGAGTTGAAGTGAAAAAGTGCTTTCCGTCTTAACTCCGTTACTTTATTTGGCTAAAGACTTAATTACCCTCACTTTAAAACATCTAGCTGTAAAATCATTTATAAAAACACCCAGCTGTTCAACTCTCTCTCTCTCTGTTTTTCTAACAAATAAAAAACTTCAATAATATCCACTGATCTTCAGTGATTATAATTCCAAGTTCAGTAAAGAAAACTTTAACAATCTCCACCGATCTTCGGTGATTATAATTCCAAATTCAGTAAAGAAAATGCAACCAAATTTGACATAAATCAAGAAAGAACTAAGAAAAGCAAATTCAATCCCAGCTAATCTAAACAACAAATGACGAAATGCATACATTTAACAACTGAGGGTAATCATTAATTATCCTCGAATTCACATCAAAATAAAAAAAATTAGAAGAACAAAATGCATACATTTACATCAAATCGAGCAATTCAAGAACTCTTCAAACTAAAACAAAATAAAAAAGAACATGTGTATACCAAATTACCAATCAAAAAACAAAAATAACAACTGAATTTGAACAACAAAATTCTGGGTTTCAACAATGTCACAATTTCATCAACATTCTCCCAAATGGGTCTTCAAAATTAGAAGGAAAAAAAGAAGAGGAAATCTTCAGGAACAAGCCTTAAGCGAACCGGTGACCGACCTTTCGCAGATTTTAGTAATATAGAAGTTCCTTGAAGAAAACTGGCGACTTTCAATGACATTTAGTAAACTATTTTTTGTAACATTAACACTGCGTATTGATTAAAAATTCATATAATTGTACAAAAAGACCGATTCTACGATGAATTTACTTACAAAGGGAGTTTGAGTTTCATTTACTGGGAGTTTGAGTTTCATCGAATAAGAAAGAGAAAATGACCTTGGGTTTTGTCCGATTCGCCATGGATCTGTTTCAATTCAGTGAGAGATCGTAGGAAAGGTATTACATTTACTCGACATGTACACTTCCATCGCCAAGAATCTTGGTAGGGATTGAGTTGATCTTCTCATTCGAATCAATCTCTGATGTCCGATCTTAAGCCCTCAACACGCTGATCAAAATCGCCGGCTCGATCAGAACAGAGATAACCGAGTTTGAGTCGTCGATTCAGAAGTCGCCAAATCAAAGTCGCCAATCGCCGGAGCCGGAGCCGGCATTCATCATCTGAACATTAAGAATAAATCAGATCCGAAACGAATCCCTCACTCCTAACATCTCAAACCCAGAAAACCTCCAAGATCCGAACCCCAAAACCCAAATCCAAAACCTATCATCGCCACAAAATTTCGGGAAGGTTCCAACAAGAAGCAGTAGTGAACTAATTTTACTGTTAGAAAAGTGAAGATTTTGAAATTTGAAGGAGAAGAGGGAGTGGGTAAGATGGTGATCAGTCATGTGAGGAAGAGGCCGTGATGAAGAGGGTGGAGTCTGGAAGAGTCTGGTTCAGACATTTTTGGGTGAGAAATGAGAGAGATAGAGAGAGGAAGCATGGTTTGAGGAGTGAGAAATAAGAGAAGGGGGTATTTCGGACATTTACTAGTCTTTTTTCATTGTTATAGTCTCTTTTCACGCGCTTTTGGCATCTGATATATACGCACTATTAAGTTGGATGGAAAATGTAACGTTTTCACTTTAACTCAAAAAGTCGTAAGTTTAAATGTAGCTTTACTGACTACATGTGGTTAAGTGGGAAATCGCCCAAATCCCAGGTGGTCATCTGAACTTAACCCTTTATAAAAAGGTTATTTCTGTCGCTTTCTAAATTCGAAAATTATTATGTTATGTGGTCCACCAATGATTGCGGCATCGTACGGATATTCCCCGACCAAACAAATATTTTATGACCACTTGCTTACTTTGCAAAATTTGCACATTTCACCCATAACTAAAACATTATATCAAATCAACACCTTATTATTCAAAATAATAATTAGAGAAATTAATTCTTTATTCATAAAAAGTTGGGGTCTTACAGAATCTATATCCATCAAACCAAATACACACAAGAGCTACTCAAAAGATTTGGTTTTGAAGGATCCAATTCAAAGGCTACACCCATGAGTACATCAATAAAGCTTACTTCTGATGAAAAATGTATAGATGTAGAATTGACCAAATATTGAGGTATGATTGGCTGTTTATTATATTTAACTACATGTAGACCTGATATAATGTATAGTTTATGTCTTTGTGCTCGATTTTAAGCAAAACCTAAGGAATCCCATTTACAAGTTGTAAAAAGAATTTTGAAGTATTTAAGTGGTACTATTAATTTGGGGTTGTTTTATCCAATTTGCAATCGCTTTGAACTAATGGGCTACTCAGATGCTGACTATGTAAGATGTCAAATTGATAGAAAAACTACAAGTGGTGCTTGCACGTTTTTGGGACAAAGTCTTGTGACTTGGCATAGTTAAAATCAAACTTCAGTTGCTTTATCAACCACTGAGGGTGAATATCTTGCTGAAGTCTTGGAACAGTTTCTGAGGAGAATCATGATTACATGAAGTCTTGGAACTCTAAAAACAATGTTTTGGAAAGCTAATTAATTATATCTTCTTTGCTTTACCTGATTTACTCCTATCTAGAAGTCAAGTTCGTTAGTGGGTTATTTGGAAAGATAAAGTCAAATAATAAATAATGAATTATATTTGCCTAGCTTGTTCAAATTAAAAAAAGATATACATGGATTGATATGAACTTAAATGTCTCTAACGGAAATCAAATTTGAGTATTTGAGAGATATACCTTGAGACAGAATTTGTTTGTACTAGCAACGATAATATTTTTAAGGCTATAAATTCAATTGGGTTATCTCAGTTTATGTACACAAAATTTACACTGCACTGTTATACATTGAGAAGCTATAAAATTATTTTGGTGCAATTATTTGGTTGCTGCAATTAAAATTCAGATTATCTTCAGCGAATTTTCGTGAGTTCTAAATTGGTGATATCTCTTTACTCTTTGGTCATTGCATACATTAGTTGAGCCTTGCATTGTTAAATTGATTATTTATTTTGATCATTAGACCTCTATATTTGTAACCCTTTATATTTAGACTAAGTTGTGACGCCCCCAAAACAGGTATACATCACCCATCTTGAGTCGCCAAATACATGGAACAAAATTCATATACAACTAAATTATACAACAGTCGTGTAAAATACGACAAAACATAATCTAAGAGTTTTAATAAGAATATTGTCATCTAGACAATATCCACACTCAATGGAGTCCTCATTACATTTATTGTCACACTATTTAACAGAATAGTGAGGACTACTAATACTATCATCTGGACCGTCACTCCATTCCCCGACTAGTCCCAGCTACGTTCTCAATTCCTGAAGAGAACAGTGAAATAAAGGGTGAGCTCAACTAGCCTAGTAAGAAATATTATGACTAAGATAATGCAGAATAAATTATCATTAGCCTTCAACAATGTTAAACTGATAGAATATAATAGACAACAAGTTTAACTGCAGCGAAACAAGCAATTCATTAGAAGAGTCAAGTAGAACATAAAATCTACTATCTTCTATGATTTAAAAAGTCTTTCATCGACTTGATCGCTGAGACTCAGCTTAATAAATAAAATCGAATCATCCTTGCATCACGGCCAAGGATATTCATGTAATCATCAATGGTCATGATTATACCTAATAATCCCTGGTCATAATCATACCAACAACTATCCATCAATGAACTATAGGCCAATGAGGACTTTTACCTCATCATTCGTCACATTATGATCATGATTATACCGAATAATCCCTGCTCATAATCATACCAAGTCCATCTATGCACTACATGCCACAAATTACTTTCAACATAATATAAGCATGAGGATGATGACAATTCAATAAAACAAGTTCAAGAATAAATTTTAAAGATTTATAAGTTAATTTATCCTGAACTCAATAACGTCCAAATTGTCAACATGACATCGCTTTTATGGAGTAAAATTCAAGAATGCTCGGAAGAATATTTCCATGAAAAGATCTTTGGATGAAGCGCAAATATCAAGGATATTCCACTAATTTCATGGAGTATAGATGCCAAAACTTTAACCAACTGAGTATAATAGAATATATGAAACTGTAAACGGATTTTCGTCGCCATGCGGTAATCCATGTAGACAGATTATTCCAACATAATAATAAAGAATGGAATAACAGAAGAATTCACCAGGCGTGCGTAATCCGCACAGACAGGTTATTCCAACAGAATAATAAATAATAGAACCAGGTCATGCGTAATCTGCATAGACAGGATATTCAAACAGAATAATAAAGAATGGAACCAGGTCATGCGTAATAAGCACCGACAGGATATTCCAACAGAATAATAAAGAATGGGATAACAACAAAATTCACCAGGCATGCGATGGTAGCCAGATGCATGAGTTATTCCAATGTAATAATAAAGAATGGAATAATGGAAGAATTTCACCATGTATGCGGTGCTTGGCATAGACATGTTATTCCAACATAATAATAAAGAATGGAATAACAACCCTTATGAGTATTGAAAGAAAATAACTCTCTTCATGAATACGAAAGAAATAATACCCCTTACCTTAGAAGAAGACTGGATATTGGAATAGTGAGGTAACAGACTTCTCTTCTTCTTTCTCTCTATAATTTCTTTCTATAATAATTGCTCTATAGCTTTAGTGAATTGATGAGAAATGAAGGAAGAATGAGCTTCTATTTATAGAAAAATATAGTTTCGATAATTGCACGTTTTGGGGCTCAAAATATTACAGTATAATACCTTCCTCTTTTTCTTCATTTTTAATTTAGTCCTACAAGTATTATCAAACTTGCACCACCTCCCCTAATAGTAAATAATGTGAATCAATAGTAAATCATGTGAATCAATAGTTATAATCATGTGAAAATACGAATTACAGTATAGTACCTTCAACTATACCTCCATTTTTAACTTACTCATGCAAGTATTATCAATCTTGCACCACCAGCCCTAATAGTACAAGAATATGAATCAATAGTACACACATGTGAACAAATAGTTATAATTATGTGAATTAATAGCAATTAATTGCTCATTTATCCGGTTAATTACCTGATTGGTCAATATAACCTCCAGACATCAATTATTATCGAAATAAATGTCGATTTCCACTAACACTAATAATTCCAACACAATGGAACTATCAATTTCATCTTTAATCAACACGAACTTATTCATCATTAATATTATAACTCACAATATTTAACAACCAGGTCGTTCCTAGGAAAGAGGGGGCTTTTCGATAAGGATTTCTCCTTATTAGGCAATGAAAGGTGACCAAACCTCTCCTCGACAGAACTTCAGACATTGTTAATATTGCAAATAATAATATGAATAACTTTGCCGTCTCAATTATTGATTTAATAATATAACATATTATGCGAGATGATATATTGTGACAATAATTAAATCAATAATATGAGAGATATGATGCGAGAATTATCGTAGCAATAATTGAGTATAACTAAGTGACTTCTCACGTAAGCATCGATAATCAATACCGTGTGCTACTACGCAACCACACGACATCGCATTTTTTACTACTTGGGTAGTTCAACGGTTTTAATGGTAAAATTTTGCGATTACTTTTATAAAAGAAGATACTCACATTTTCTAACTCTAATAATACTTACATTGTGGGGTCCACTAATGATTGTCTTAAGTCGCATTTACGAATATTCCCTGTTAAAATGAATATTCCCCGACCAATCAAATAGTATATAACCACTTGCTTACTTTACAAAATTTATAAATATTACCCACAACTATAACATTATATCAAATCCACACCATAATATTAAAAAATATAATTCGAGAAAATTATTCTTTATTCATAAAAGTTGGGGTCTTACAACCTCCCATTCTTATGAAATTTCGTCCTCGAAATTAGGGTACGTACCTGGTATATCGAAGAGGTAAGGATATCTTGACTTCATCTCAGATTCTAACTCCCAGGTCATTTCCTCAACATCGTGGTTTCTCCACAAAACTTTGACTTGAGGTATAACCTTGGAGCGTAGAATATGTTCCTTCTTATCCAAGATTTTAACAGGAACCTCTTCATACGTTAAATCTTCTGCTATTTCATCCGGTTCTAACTCAATAATGTGGTTCGGGTCTTTCACATATTTACGTAACATGGATATGTGAAAAACGTTATGAACACGAGAGACATACTTAGCGGTAAAAGCGAGTCCATAAGCCACAGTCCTACTCGATCGAGGATTAAAAATGGGCCAATGAATTGAGGATTGAGCTTTCCTCTCTTCCTAAATCTCGTAACTCCTTTCCATAGAGCAACACGTAACAACACATGATCTCCAATATCGAATTCTACGTCCTTTCGATGAAGATCAGCATAACTCTTTTGTCGATCCTGTGAGATTTTTATACTTTGTCGGATCGTTTGAATCTTTTCTGTAGTCATACGTACCAACTCCGGTCCCAACAACATTGCTTCTCCCACCTCATCCAAGCATACTGGAGAATGACACTTTCTCCCATACAACGCCTCAAATGGAGCCATGCCAATACTTTCTTGATAACTGTTGTTGTAGGAAAACTCCACCAATGGTAAGAACTTGTCCCAACTTGCCTTGAAGTCAAGGACACATAGTCTTAATAGATCTTCAAGAGTTTGAAAAGTCCTCTCCGACTGCCCGTCCGTCTGAGGATGATATGCCGAGCTAAATCATAAATCCGTGCCCATAGCTTTATGCAAACTAACCAAAATTGTGAAGTGAAACTTGGGTCTCGATCAGAAAATATGGATATTGGCATACCTTGCAGTCTTACAATCTCATTTATGTACATACGAGTAAGACGTTTAAGTGTATAAGTTTCTCGTATAGGTAAGAAGTGTGCATACTTGGTCAATCTATCAACAATGACCCAAATTGCATCTATGCCTTGAGAAACCTTGGGCAAACCAGTAACGAAATCCATGGTAATGTGCTCCCACTTCCATTCTGGAATTTCAAGTGGTTGCAATGAACCTTTTGGTACTTGATGCTCCGCCTTGACTCGTTGACAAGTTAAACACCTTGAGATAAACTCCGCTATCTCTCACTTAATATTGCTCCACCAAAATGTATGTCGAAGATCATGATACATTTTGGTACTCCCAGGATGGATTGCAAACGGTGTATTGTGTGCCTCCATCATGATTTTATACTTTAAATCAGGGTCATTAAGAACACAAAGTCTGGAGTTGACTCGAAGTATTCCTTCTTCATCGATTCTTGCTTCCGGCATAGCACCTTCTTGCACTTTCTTCCTCATACGCATCAGCTCCAGTGCGTAGCTTGAAAGCGACTTTAACTTTATTGATTAAAGTCGGTTCTACTCGTATATTCGCCATCATCACATGGGTCCCTGGAGTCTTTAACTCTATCTCCATCCTTTGTAAGTCATATAAAATGGGCCTTTGCGTTGACAATATCGCACTCGTACCTGTATATGATCTTCTACTCAATGCGTCAGCTATTACGTTTGCTTTTCCAGGATGGTATTGAATGGTATGATCATAATCTTTCAATAGTTCAAGCCAACGTTGTTGCTGCATGTTGAGTTTCTTTTGGGTGAAGAAATATTTGAGGCTTTTATGATCCGTAAAGATCTCCACTTTCTCCCCATACAAGTAATGCCTCCAAATTTTAAGTGCGAAGACAACAGCTGCCAACTCTAAATCATGAGTAGGATAATTTCTCTCATATTCTTTGAGTTGTCGAGAGGCATAGGCTATGACTTTCCCATGTTACATTAGAACACATCCTAACCCTTTGCCCAAAGCATCACTGTAGATGACAAATCCCTCCGAGCCAGATGGTATTGTCAGAACAGGTGCTAAAATGAGTCTTCTCTTGAGTTCTTGAAAACTCTTCTCACATTCCTCGCTCCAACAGAATTTTGTATCTTTCCGAGTTAGCTGAGTTAATGGAGTAGCGATTCGAGAAAACCCTTCTACGAATCTCCGATAATAACCAGCTAAGCCGAGAAAGCTACGTACTTTGGTCACTGATTTAGGTTGCTCCCAGCTTTGTATTACTTCAATCTTTGCCGGGTCAACAGATATTCCATGACTTGATACTACGTCCCCAAGGAATGCTACTTCTTCAAGTCAGAACTCACATTTCTTCAACTTGGCATAAAGCTTGTTTTCACGAAGCTTTTGGAGTATCAGCCTCAAGTGTTGCTCATCATCTTCATGACTTTTGGAATATATGAGATTGTCATCAATAAAGACAACCACAAAATGATCCAAATATTCCTTGAATACTCGATTCATCATATCCATGAAGGAAGCAGGAGCATTAGTCAATCCAAAGGACATGACTCAAAATTCATAATGTCCGTACCTAGTTCTGAAAGCCGTCTTTGGAATGTCATCAGTTTTAATCTTTAACTGATGATATCCGGAACGAAGATCGATCTTTGAAAAGAATTTGGCGCCTTGCAACTGGTCAAACAGGTCATCAATACGTGGCAATGGGTACCTATTTTTGATGGTGACATGATTCAACTCCGATAATTAATACAAAGTCGATACTCCCATCTTTCTTTCGAACGAATAGACGCAGAGCACCCCAAGGAGACGTACTTGGGGACGAATGAAACTGATGTCTAACAATTCCTGCAGTTGGATCTTTAACTCCTGAAGTTTAATAGGAGCCATTCGATATGGGGCTTTGGAAAGGGGTTTTGTACCGGGTTCAAGGTCGATACAAAATTCAATTTCACACTCTGGGGGTAGGCCAGGAAGTTCTTTAGGGAATACGTCAGGAAATTTATTAACAATAGAAATATCATTCAAATCTGACGTATTTTTATTTAAATCCGCTACATAGGCTAAGAAAGCTTGACATCCATTTTTCAATAAATGAATAGCTTTATGGCTTGATATGATAGTGATGGATTTTAGTTGTTTGGTTACTTAAATTCGCATAATAGGTTGGTTAGGAATATGAAAGCTAACAACCTTACGAAAATAATCGATTTTAGCATGATGAGTAGTTAACCAATCAATCCCTAAAATCATATCAAATGCAAGTATTTTCAAAGAAATAAGATCAACAGATAACGTGCGGTTACCGATTTGAATCAAACAAGATTTATAAACAGTGGATGTAATGAAGGTTTCTCCCAACGGAGTTTTAACAGATAAGTCAAAGTCTAATTTTTTCGGAGTCAAATTTAAACGTTGAGCGCAAGTAGGAGAAATAAAAGAATGGGTAGAATCGGTATCAAATAAGGTATAGACTTCGCTAGAGTTTATGATAAGCTTACCCGTGATCACCTCGTTCGGATTCCTCGCTTTTTGGGAGGTTACGACAAACGCTCTCCCTTAAACTACCGGTTTTATCTGTGCAGGGACTACCTTTGATGCCTCCATCCCAAATTGGACTTGACTTTGGTGCACGACAAAATCGGGCTAGGTGACCTTCTCTTCCACAATTATAACATGCTTTAGACTGCATCACGCAGTTTGGACTAATATGTCCCTCCCCTCCGCATTTGTAATATACGACCGACGGTCGTTCTCCTTCCTTAACAACAGGTGTTGGTGCTGACGTCTTTCCATCATTGTTGAATCTCCTCTTCTTGAAATGTCCACTCTTATTGTCATGGCCATGATTACCACCGAAGTGATTACCATTTCTGGCATGTTGATTCCCTCCACGCTTGTTGTCACCTCTTCGATGACTGCTACCACTGGTATTATCGACTTGTCGGCTGCTCTCTCTCGGTTGGGTTGACTCGTTATCACACTCCAATAACTAAGCCCTATTTACAACATCTAAATACAAACATAGTTTGTGAGAAATTAAGTATTGACGTATCTCGGGTTTCAAACCTCTTAGAAACATCCGCGTCATTCTCTCCTCATTATCAACTAAGTGGGACGCAAATCGAGAGTACTCGGAAAACTTAGCTTCGTACTGTGACACGGTCATATTGTTCTGCTCCAGCTTGATGAACTCTACCTCTTTCATGTGACGAATACTTTCGGGAAAGTACTTGTCGTTGAAAAGTTCTTGGAACTTCTCCCAAGACATTTTGAGTGTGGCAGGCTGGGTACGCTTTACCAATTCCCAACAGTAATCTGCTTCTCCTCGCAACATAAAGGTGGCAAAGGGAACCTTTTACTCCTCGGAGCACCCCAAGACATCAAATATCTTGGTGATCTGTTTTATCCACGTTTTTGCCTTAAGTGATTTTGGCTCTCCAATAAACTCCGGTGGTCCCAGCTCCTTGAACTGTTTAGCGGTGACCGTCCGAGAGTTTCCAGTGTTTCCACCTATATTTTGGACAGGAGTTTCTCTTGCCTGATGTTGTACGAATTGCGGAAAGCTCCTAAACATTCCGTCGTTCGCCATTTGGTTGGTGTTATTGTTCACCTGAGGATTATTGCCTTCTTGTTGCACATTATCCTGGGTATTGATCTGTGGTGACTCAACAGTCTCCTGTGCTCCATTGCTATTCTCAACATTCTCGGATGTCATTTTCAAATACTGCCACAAAACAAGGGTTAATTAACACATCACATATTACCCCTATATTCTGACCGACCAATTAAATAACAAATAAATTTAGGTAGGTCATACTAGCGAAGGAATTTCCCGTATCTCCCCTCCTAGTTATTGTCTCACATATCAGCCAGGGATCATATCCCTAAGCTTTGATACCAACTGTGATGCCCCCAAAATATGTATACATCACCCATCTTGAGTCGCCAAATACATGGTACAAAATTCAAATACAACTTAATTATACAACAGTCGTGTAAAATACGACAAAACATAATCTAAGAGTTTTAATAAGAATATTGTCATCTAGATAATATCCACACTCAATGGAGTCCTCATTACATTTATTGTCACACTATTTAACAGAATAGTGAGGACTACTAATACTATCATCTGGACCGTCACTCCGTTCCTCGACTAGTCCCAACTACGTTCTCAATTCCTGAAAAGAACAGTGAAAGAAAGGGTGAGCTCAACTAGCCCAGTAAGAAATATTATGACTAAGATAATGCAGAATAAATTATCATTAGCCTTCAACAATGCTAAACTGATAGAATATAATAGACAACAAGTTTAACTGCACCGGAACAAGCAATCCATCAGAAGAGTCAAGTAGAGCATAAATTCTACTATCTTCTATGATTTAAAAAGTCTTTCATCAACTTTATCGCTGAGACTCATCTTAATAAATAAAATCGAATCATCCCTGCATCTCGACCAAGGATATTCATGTAATAATCAAAGGTCATGATTATACCTAATAATCCCTGGTCATAATCATACCAACAACTATCCATCAATGAACTACAGGCCAATGAGGACTTTTACCACATCATTCGTCACATTACGATCATGATTATACCGAATAATCCCTTGTCATAATCATACCAAGTCCATCTATGCACTACAGGCCACAGATGACTTTCAACATAATATAAGAATGAGGATGATGACAATTCAATAAAACAAGTTCAAGAATAAATTTGAAGGATTTATAAGTTAATTTATCCTAAACTCAATAACGTCCAAATTGTCAACATGATACTGCTTTGTGGAGTAAAATTCAAAATGCTCGGAAGAATATTTCCATAAAAGATTTGGATGAAAGCGCAAATATCAAGGATATTCCACTAATTTCATGGAGTATAGAAGCCAAAACTTTAACCAATCGAGTATAATAGAATATATGAAATCGCAAATGAATTTTCGCCGCCATGCGGTAATCACGTGCAGCATGATTATTTCAATGTAATAATAAAGAATGGAATAATGAAGAATTCACCATGCCTGCGTAATCCCAGCATGACATGTTATTCCAACGTAATAATAAAGAATGGAACCAGTCACGCATAATCCGCACAAACATGATATTCAACAGAATAATAAAGAATGGAACCGTGTTAAATGCGTAATACGCACCCAAGCGAGGATATTCCAATGTAATAATAAAGAATGGAATAACAATGAATTCACCGGAGCATGCGATAGGCCGCATGCAGAAAAGTTATTCCAATGTAATAATAAAGAATGGAATAATGAGAAGAATTTCACCATGTATGCGGTACTTTGATGACAAAAGGTTATTCCAACATAATAATAAAGAATGGAATAACAACCCTTATGAGTATTGAAAGAAAATAACTCTCTTCATGAATACGAAAGAAATAATACCCCTTACCTTAGAAGAAGACTGGATACTGGAATAGTGAGGTAGCAGACTTCTCTTCTTCTTTCTCTCTATAACTTCTCTCTATAATAATTGCTCTATAGCTTTAGTTAATTGGTGAGAAATGAAGGAAGAATGAGCTTCTATTTATAGAAAAATATAGTTTCGATAATTGCACATTTTGGGGCTCAAAATATTACAAAGATAATACCTTCCTCTTTTCTTCATTTTAATTTAGTCCTGTAAGTATTATCAAACTTGCACCACCTCCCCTAATAGTAAATAATGTTAATCAATAGTAAATCATGTGAATCAATAGTTATAATCATGTGAAAATACGAATTACAGTATAGTACCTTCAACTATACCTCTATTTTTAACTTAGTCATACAAGTATTATCAATTTTGTACCACCACCCTTAATAGTACACACATGTGAACAAATAGTTATAATTATGTGAATTAATAGTAATTAATTGCTCATTTATCCGGTTAATTACCCGATTGGTCAATATAACCTCCAGACATCAATTATTATCGAAATAAATGTCGATTTCCACTAACACTAATAATTTCAACACAATGGAACTATCAATTTCATCTTTAATCAACACGAACTTATTCGTCATTAATATTATAACTCACAATATTTAACAACCAGGTCGTTCCCAGGAAAGATGGGGCTTTTCGATAAGGATTTTTCCTTATTGGCGCGCAATTAGGTGACCAAACCTCTCCTTGACAGAACTTCTAGACATTGTCAATATTACAAATAATAATATGAATAACTTTGCCATCTCAATTATTGATTTAATAATATAACATATTATGCAGATGATACTGTGACAATAATTGAATTAATAATATGAGAGATATGATGCAGCAATTACTGTAGCAATAATTGAGTATAACTAAGTGACTTCTTACATAAGCATCAATAATCAATACCGTGTGCTACTATGCAACCACGCGTATTACTGTACTTTTACTACCGGGTAGTTCAACAGTTTTAACGGTAAAACTTTCGCCGTTATTTTTATAAAAAGAGAATTCTGTCATTTTCTAACTACGACAATACTTCCGTTGTGGGGTCCACCAAGGATTGTGCCGTCGTACGAATATTCCCTGTTAAAATAAATATTCCCCGACCAATCGAATATTATATAACCACTTGCTTACTTTGCAAAATTTATAAATATTACCCACAACTATAATATTATATCAAATCCACACCATAATATTAAAAAATATAATTCGAGAAAATTATTCTTTATTCATAAAAGTTGGGGTCTTACATAAGTATTGTCTAAAGGTATTTAATCCGAGTGGATTAAGAATTGTTTACAAACAGGTTCAAGGAAACATAGGTACTTAAGGAGTGCATTGGTGCACAAGGAGCAAAAGTTCTCAAGTGATTTTTGTAATTCAAGTATTGAAAGAATCTGTTTTGTAAAAAGAGTCAATTTAAAGAAATAAAGTGAGTCTCCAATACTAGTTGGTATTGGAGGTGGACTGGGCTATTATTATAGAGGGTAATAGCTGAACCACGCAAAAAATCTTGGTGTTCATCTTATTACTTGCTTTACCTTATTTGCCCACAAAAGTTATTTAATTATATTAATATTTAAAATTTGTATATTTCCATTATCTTAAGAAAATTTATTAACACTTAGTATTTTTACAAAGATATTAATTCAGGAAGCTATTCTCATTCAACAATAAAATCAAAGACTCAATCTAGTAGGTTGTATTTATCCAACAAGCTAAATTCATTAATCCAATTGGCTGAATTCTGTGGTTTGATTTAAAACAAAAATTGGTCATAGTTTGTTCCCACACTTATTCAACCCCCCTTCTAAGTGTGCCTTATCTGAATTTTAATAAGGCCCCATTCATAGCTTTTGTTAGGGGGAAGATGGTGCCCTTCAGCACCGAAGTGATTAATGCGTACTATGATCTTCGAGCACCCTAGGTTTGCCAGTACACAGCGTATAGAGATAGTTGGCCAAATTATGATCAGATTTTGGCAGAGATTTGCAAGCCGGGCACTGTATGGTTGAAAGGGAAAAAACGTGGAACTTTGTTTCTTAACAAAGACTTGAGCAGATTTGGGAAGATTTGGTATGCGTTCTTAAGTGCTAAGTTGTTCCCTTCCCAACATGTCAGCGAGATAATCAAGGAGAAAGCATGTCTGCTGTATGCTATTGTGAAGGAGTTTGATATCAATATTGGGGCTATTATCAACTTTTCTATTCGACGTTGCTTGCGTGGACCGTTTGTGAGAGGACTACCACATCCGTCCCTCATTTGTGGATCATGTCGTCAAGCAGGCGTGAGATGGGGAGTTGATGAGCTAGTGCAGCAGCCACTTCAGCTTTTGGATCATAGGTTGATTGCTAGATATGCTGAGTGGCCAGGGGGTGAGTCGCATCCTAGGGGATTAGGATTTTTATTTCCTTCCGATTCTGATGATGATGAGGAAGAAGCTGTAGATTCTGAGGATGATGATGAGGACTTTCAAGCTGATGAAGTCCCTGAGGGTGAGGAGGCTATTGCACCCACTTCATCATGAAAGACAAAGTTTATATTTAGCACCCAATTTCAGAGTCTTCAGTAACATTTGGATGCACGGAACAAAATAGAGGATAAACGGCTAAAGAAGCTCGTAGAAAGGCAGGATCATATGTTTGCGACTCCAAAATATTTCAATGCATCCTTGGCTGACATGTTTACTTGACTAAATCCCAGTGCTGAGCCGTTGCAAATTCCTGTTCCTCAACCATTACTTGCTTATCCACCCTCCGACTTTGATGTTGAGATAGTTGAGCCTGACGCTTAGCCTCTCAGGGAAGTCCTCTTTACTTAAATTCTTTATATTTCTTATAATGAGGACATTGTTTATTTTAAGTTTGGGGGTGGGTATGTATTTTTACATATTAATAGTTTGCACATTAGTTGTTATTTCCATTGCATTATGTTTGCATAGTTGATGTATAGTAGTTGCATATTAGCATGTCTTAAAAAAACTGAAAAACTTGAAAAATCAAAAAATACGCCAGTTCATCATATTTTTTGCATGTAGATAGTTCATATTGCATGATTCTGGATAGTCAGTAAGTATGAAGGTAACTTGGCCGATGATGAGATTGAGATTACATAGTTATTGTGCAGTTTTGATAATTAAGGCATTGATGCAATTTCCTGGCATGATATAAATCTTTTCTTGTTTGAAACTGATGTAACCAGATAACACAATATGATGACCATGTTGATCAACTTAGTTGAAATAGTCACATAATTGACTTCTTGGGGGAAATTGAGGGTTTAATGGAAAAAAATGAATGAACTAGTGGTGAAGGCTAGGAATATGAAAAGACCTAAGTTTGGAGGAAGATATGGGATCCATATATATGTAAAAAGAAAAAGAAAAAGAAAAAAAATAGTTAGGAAAAAAAAGAGGAAAAAAATATGAATAAACATCGTGACTAGTTTAGTACTGTGGCCTTTGTTACTCGAGTAAGTATGTCATAGGGGATGCCTTTACACCCAGTGCCCTAAAGCCGTCTGGTTTGGGAGTCGTTGGTCGAAAGCTCGCTAAATTGGTAGCACTGAAAAGCCTAAGAATACTAGACATTGCACAATTATGTGTAAGTAGAAATACGGGAAAAAGTGCAAAATGCCCTTGTAATTGAATAAAGATAGCAACCAATTGAAAGTAGTATGCACACAAGTCAATTATATTTGATGATAAAGCATATACTTTGTAACAATCTTATTCATTTATTAATAAAAAAAATATTAATTTATTAAAAGCTTTTAATTATCTACATGATGCTGCTTTATAATATGTAATAAACCCATAGTTTTAAGTAATGATTTTAGAATAATGATGATGATCATTCTAATGAGATCTAAATTTTTAGAAAGCTTAAAACTAAAATAGTTCTCAATCGTTAGATTACTAAATTGGGGATTAGTGAATCCGGATAGATTGGTACATACGTTGCTTGCTCATTAGATGAGGATGATTAATCTCATGATCATTTGTGTGGAGACACTAAAGCAAGTATGTAGGTGTTTATTGGAGAATAAGTACACTGAACGTGGCTCGCTAAGGAATACCTAATGGAGTTTTACTACTTCTGTAAATAGGAATTCCTGTAGTGATAGTAGTACAAGTGATCCTTGGACTTGAGATCTTCATAGTATCTTGTGTATGATGAGTTATACTTTGACTTATTCCTTAAGACCCTTAGGGTATATCAAAAGGTATGCTTGGGTATAATAAGTTGTATATAGAGATAATGTATGATCAATAAAAAATCTACTGCTTCTAGTAAAAGAAGAGAAATGTCCTATGTGATTCGATAAATGACAACCCAGTAGTACTTGGCCAAGGTAGAATGAAATTAGAAAGGAGTTTCTAATTTGCATTATTTGGTGTTGTGCATTTAAGAATCGAAAAACATATAATTAAATAAATTAAGACTTGACAGTAATTTTATGTCTTATATTTAATTGGGACATTGTATGGTGGAAAGATTGAATTGTACGGTAACTATTTATTCAAATGTTCTTTTATGATTAATGTTGAAATTTATATTATCTGGAAAGTCGTTAATCGTTAGGGAGGCTTATCCCTATTGTAGAATAACTATTATTTATTTAAATAAATTAATAGTTTAATTTATTTATTTAAATAAGATTAGAATTGTTCTAATTAATTTATTCACAACCGGTTTAATATGGAGAACCTAAAGGGTCACATCGTAAAAGGAAGAATTATTATTTAAGAAGTTAATGGCATAATCGTAATAATAAGTTAAGTATATTTAATTTAATCTATGGCGATAGAATAAATTAAATAGATTAATATTTATTATTTAATATTTTAGAAATATTAAATATAAATTAATAAGAGGAGTCTTATTATTATTATTACTATTATTATTATTATTTAATTCATAAAGGAGTTTGGGAATTAATTAATAAAAGTACTCTCAAATATCCTAATAAGATTAGGAGGCTAATTAATTAAAAGAGTTTAATTAATTATTTCTAATAAGATTGGGAGCCTAATTAATTAAAGGAATTTAATTAATTAAAATAAAACTCAATTCCTTAATTGTTAAGGAGGGTTGCCCACATCTATAAATAAAAGGAGTCTTTTTATGGGTGAGTGTTGTTGACTTTTTCACAACAGACGTAATTTCAATAGTTGGGAGAGTACACCCTTTTCTATGAGAGATAGAAAAACTAGGGTTTTGCCAAATACCCATCTTCTTGAATTTTTCTTCTTCCTTGGTAGATCACCTCTAGAGCCAAACACTTGGGTGGCTAATGTTGATCAAAGGAAGGAACCAAACCCGGTGGATTCAAGTTGAACGCGAAAAAGATTTGGAGGTGAATTTGTACCCGAGGAAGCTCGAATCTTCAAGGGTATGATTCTTGTTCTTTATCTTTTCGTTTAATTAATAATTGCGCATAAAGGATGATCCGGGTATATGGTTTGTAAAATTTTAAAACTATGATTTTCCATGCTTCCGCTTAATTTGTGCAATTTGATTGCGTTTATGAATATTACAAACCTAACATATCTCATATTAAGTCTTGACTTAGTAATTGTATATTTTGGCTGAGTTTAGCTTGTTTACACAACTTCTTAAGTTAAAACTGTGATCTTTCCTAGAAGAAGCGTATTATGTGATATATTTGATCTATAGTCGGTTTCCATGGTTGTTGAGCACAAACACACACTGTGTCAGTGATAACATGGGTTGATTTACAGATTGATATGGTATTATTGATGTGTCTTGGTGGGATTTACTGTCTATCTCTATTGTGATTATCTAAGGCATAATTATTAACTTTGTACTGTCTGATGGCTGGATTCCTAGGCATATAGTTAGTTGCATTGCATTATGTTTGCTTGAGGACAAGTAAGGTATAAGTTTAAGGGTATTTGATGAGTGGGTTTCATACCTACGAATCAGTTAATCTTCAAGCTTTAATCATTGTTATCTTAAGTGTTTTTAGTATGGTTTAATGCGTTTTCATGTTTGTTCATTGCAAGAACAGGTTGGAATGGAAAAGCAGGAAATAGGAGCTTAAAGAGCAGAAAAGGAATTTCCAGGATAGACATGCCACCGGGGCGGGGGTACTCGAAGCATATTTGCATTTTTATACCTAATGAAGTATTAGTAGGCACTTAGTGTTATTTTGTAACACTTGATTCGGGAACGACTTATTTTAAAAGGACTTATAAGTTAAAATATAATTGACTTATAAGTTATTTTAAGGTATGACTTAATAGTACAAACATTCATCATCAATTTGACTTATAAGTCAAAAATTAAGTTAAAACAAGTTATGAAGGTGTTCGGCTCATAATAACTTATAAGTTTAAATAATGTAAAGATTACTAAAAAGGACATTAATAATAAGAGGAGCAAAATACACATTACATTTAGTCAAACTAACTTATTTTAAAATGACTTGTAAGTCATTTTAAAATAAGTCACGAATAGTTACTTAATTTTTGACATATAAGTCAAAAAATAAGTCACAAAATAAGTTGCAAACAAACACTTCAACAGTAGAACCAACTTATAAGCTACTCCTGAACAGGCTCCAAGTCCTGATGATAAGAAATTGGGTGGAAAATTATTTCGATATTGGAAAGACATTGTGACAACCTGAATTTTTAGAAATTATTTAGATAAGAATTTAACAAATAAAATTCTTATTATAAGATATTTTGAGTTTGAGTATGTGTATATATGTGTTATATATTATGAAATATGTGATTTGGTGTGAAGATGATTATATATTCATTATTGGAAAAAAAGAGGTTTAATAGTTAATTAAAACTATTGAAGAAATTATAAATAAAATATTTATGAAAAGAAAAATATCTAAGTAACATTAGTTAATTTGATTAAGTTAAAATTATATTATGAGATAATATAATTTGATTATTATTAATGACGATGGAAATTATTATGAATTAAATTTCATAAATAATGTGAGTAATTCACTTAACTAAATAGTGAATTAATGTAGATATATTTGTTGTAATAAAATGAGGAACTAATATATATTACATATAATTGTTATATGTTAATGTAATACGATTGTGAGTTTCAGTAGATAGTGAAATATTTATCGAATTAAATAAATATTTTAGTTTGAATGTAGTGGAATAAATAAATATTCAATGGAAGTTATTATGGAATACTTTGTTTAAGTATGGTAATATTAAATAAATTGATGATAAATAATTTTATAATTTATGTGTATTTTAGTACGTTAATGTGATGGTAATATTCTAGTTTAATTAAATAATTAAATTAGAGGGTTGGTGATTTATTAAATAAAGTGGAAGTTATATTGGTTAAGTAATCTAATCAAATAAAATGACATTTGTGAACCATATGATAAGGGGATTATTTAAATAAATTAGTAAGGGATTAATTGGGTTTTAGCCAAACATGGCCTATAACCCTTTGTATTTCTAATTGCCGAGTTTTGATAACTGACTAAACCACGTTAAAGTTGTGGTCAGTTTACTTGCTAAAACACAGAGAGGAAGGAGAAACAAAAAAAGAAATTAAGAGAGAAAATCATCTGTAAATTGAGAGGATTTGAGAACCAAGAAAGAAGGAAGAAGAATAATCATCTAGCTATTCTAGGATGGAGTCGAAGGTAATTGTCTAAATCTAAGTTCTTGGTTTTATTTCTTATAAACTTCATTGTAATTAGAGTTTGGTGATTGATTTCTCAAAAGATTGTTTATATATGTTTTGGGGGTATGTAATCAGTTATATATCATCTAAGGATGATTTTGAAGTAATTAAATTCATGGAAACATGTTTAAGAAGGAAGAATTTGAGTTTTGTTGTATATATAAGTTTTAGTCTATTTTGAGACTAAAATTGGCTATGAATTTATGTATAGAGTTTGAAATTGACGATAATTTATATTAAAACATTGAGAAACGAAAAGAATGCAAGTTGAATGAATCAATTTGGTTAAGAAATGAATTTGTTGTGAATGATTACGCTAAACATGTTAAAACATGAAAATTTAGTATAAACATGAGTTTTGGGTCAAGATTTGGGTTAGTTAATATTTCTTTAAATTTTTGCTTCTTTGTTAAGTTGTAGTTCTATGAATTACAAGTCCATAAAGTTGAAAATGAACTCATTTGGATGTGTATAACTCGAGTTATGAAGGTTGGAAGGAGACAGGGTTAAAAATTCGTAAGAACAACAAAACTAGAAAATAATTGCGCACCTTTACGTTAGGGAAGTGACAAATACTACCCCCAAGGCTATTTGGGAAGTCCGCAATACTGGAATAGTAGTCGATCTTGGGAATTTGTTTTAAACTTCTGTAGTAAAACGGCCATAACATTTTTATACGCATTCCAATTGAGGCGTTTCAAGATGATCCGAAATGAGGATGAGTAGACCTACAACTTTCCTGCTTTAAGTTTTCAATTTGAGGTCGTTAGAAGGGGTCAAAATGGCCATCTTTGGGACTGATGTGTATTCGGAGGCAATCGAAGGGCGTCGGGCATGCACGTATCCAAGTAGTGCTTCCGACGATAAAAGATATTGTTCTAAGTTATAAAATATGAATATCAGTAAATATAATGATGCTTAACATTAATAAATGATGTATTAGATAAGTTGTATAAGCATACACAGGAGAGACGAATCGGGCGTGTGACGAATGAACGTCGAAACGCCATGAGAAGTGTTAATAAATGTAAAAAAAGTGTTTCAATTCAATTGAAATGAACATGATAAGATATGGAATTTGGTTAATATAAAACCAATAAGGAGTCCTAGCAATACTTAAACACTTGAATGAACTTCAGGTATGACCTAAAAAGAAATATAGCGAGATATAAGTCGAAAGTTAACACAATTAAATTGAATATTGTGTATTGATTAGTAAGAAGGGTTATGTGATGTATAGTAAAGTTTATATTATAACTACTATGCATTTTTATGTGACTAATAGTTGATGCATGATTGTATAATTATGTAGGGCACGTGAAGTGCAGATAACTGTAAATTGTTAAACTGTTATTAGTAAACAACGATCAAAGCAAGTCTTTCAGTTCCTATTTGCTATATGAACTTGATGATGAACTATTTTAAATCTTTATTACAAAAAGTATGATGTGTTATATATGTTGAAAGTATGAAACGATAAAGTCAATTTATGACTACATTGATTGAGTAAAGAATGTTAATTGAGTAAGAAACTCCATCTTTATACTTGTCATGTGAACTATAGTATGTATGTTATGTTAGTCCAATGATTATGAGATGTATGTTGAGCATGTTATTATGTGTTACGTGATGCATGAAAATTGTTAGATTTGTTGGGCTGTCAAGCTCAACCTTGCAAATAACCACTTTTGTAGGTTAAGGATTCAAGGTAACGCTGTGTCTTACTTGAAAGACATGAATCAGATGTAAATATGGATGAAGATTTATATACTTTGGCTGAGTTGTTATTATTTTGAACCATGTTTAAGGTTTTGGATGATGTACTTGATAATGTATTATGTTTAAGAGATGTTGAGTTATAATGTTTAAATTTTATCCGATGTCTAAAGGTTATTGAACCTGGATGTAAGTTTTATTTATTAACTCTGATAAAATGAGTAATAAACTAAGTATGGTTCAAAGATAGGTAAAGATAAAGGTTTTGAGAAATGTACTTAATAATTTATGATATGAAACTTCATATTTAGTTGTAAAGTTTGAGCTACCCAATGCATAAGGAATATCGAGCTGAAATGTATGATTTTATATAATAACTCTGATGAAGCGAATCGTAAAATAAAATTTGATTCAAAGATGTGTAGATGATAAAGGTTTTGATTCAGGGAATTAAAGTAAGAAGACATAAAAGTTTAAATTATTCCGCATTTTATTAAGTTTAACATTGAATAATGATGTAAAATCAGAAATTAGACGTATTATTAACAACCGAAGTTGAGAGATGAATTGTATGAATTTTGAGGTCGTTACAGACATCTTTAGTGATTCAGCATCAAAGAAGACCCCCTGATATAGTTTTTTCTTTTCAACTGACGAATATGGATTCAAGGGCGAACATGAAATATCTTTTAAAGATAAACTACTAGATTCACTTCCAACGGATGGTAATACATGAGACTCTAAAACTTGGAGGAGGAGGAAGAGGAACAATTAATTACTAGTCATGATCGTAATGCAAATGGAATTAACAAATGAAGTTAAACGTTGCTTTCAGTTTAAAAAGGATCTTCTTTGTTGCATCTGATCCCCTTTGAAAAATGCAGTATAGTTAAATTATTGGGTACTTAATTCGATGGGCTATGTGTCTCTGTTGTAGAGTTTACAAAGCATCTGGAAACCAAAAGGAAAAGTCATCAAGTTATTGATCTTGAGTATAATTTATTTGTTATATATTTTTGGTATAAAGAGGATCTTTCCCACTTTTTGGAAGGAGGATATAAGACCCCAACTTTTTATGAATAAATATTTAATTTTCTGTAAATGTTATTTTGAATAATAAGGTGTGGATTTGATATAATGCTATAGTTATGGGTGATATACGCAAATTTTGAAAAGTAAGCAAATTGTCATAAAATATTCGTTTGGTCGGGAAATATTCTTTTTGTCGGGGAATATCCGTATGATGACACAATCATTGGTGGACCCCACATAACGAAATAACTGCCAAATATAGAAAGCGACAGAAATAACCTTTTTATAAAAAATAGCGGCAAAACTTTTACCGTTAATTGTTAAAATACCAGATGATAAAAGTATAGTAATACATGTGGTTACACAGTAGCACACTGTATTGTACAATATCTCTGATTATGGATGCTTATGTAAGAAGTCACTCAGTTCATTTAATAATTTCCACAGTAATTGTTGTATAGTTTCTCATATTATTGATTCAATTATTGTCACAGTATCCTCTGCACAATATTTTATATTATTAAATCAATAATTGAGACGACACAGTTATGCATATTATTATTTGCATTATTGACAATGCCTAGAAAGTTCTGTCGAGGAAAGGAGTTAGGCTATTTAATTGCGCGCTAATCAGGAAAAGTCTTTATCAGAAAGCCCCCTCTTTCCTGGGAATGATCTGGTTGTCAATATTGTGAGTTATAATATTAATGATGAATAATTGTTGAATGATTAAAAATATGTTTATTGAAGATAAGTGATTTGTGATAAATATTTATTCAATTTTTTATATAAATAAAGGGGTTTGACATGAAGTATTTGTTGTAAGTTTGGCTTATTACATGGACCTCCACTTACTCATTTTTCAAAATCGCCGGTAGAAAATTATCTCAGTTTTGTTTTATTATTATTATAATAGTAATAAAACAGAAAACTTTTATATAAAATAGAATACTTTTTATATTATATATAAAGTTATTCGTTTTATTAGATCATAAATAGAATATATTATATTTTATATAAAATTTTTGTTTTATTAGAATATTTTATTACACAGTAATGAATAGTAAAAATCAGAAAATCAGCCGATTTTGCGCCTTTGAAAAATTTCATGTTCACCCGTGATTATTTTCTTAAATAGTACCCTGCCATTCTCCTATATAAATAGGATGCTTAGTTAAGAAAAAAAAATCATACCAGAATCAGAGAATTCTTCTTCTATAATATTGTGCATATTTGTAAGACCCCGAATTTTATGAAATAAAAGTATTCAATTTTCTTATAATTACTATTCAGTAAATGGTTAAATTGATAAAAATTTAAAGTTAAAGGTGATATATATAAATATTTTAAATAAGCAAGTGGTTATAAAATACTCATTGTTGTCAGGGAATATTCGTTTGGTCGTGGAATATTATTCCTGTCGGGGAATATTCGTACGACGGCGCAGCATTTTGTGGGCCCCATAACGAAAACCGATTGGATGAAGAAAACGACAAGTATAAGTTGTTTATAAATAACGGCGTAGTTGTTATCGTTAATACTGTTGGAATACCCGGTGGTTAAAAAACAAAGAATGTCTGGCGTTGTTGCTTGTGAAGAAGACATGGTATTGCATGCTTTTTTGAATTATTGATTCTTATGTGACGCCCCCAAAATTAGGTATACATCATCCATTCTAAGTCGTCAGATACATGGTACAAAATTCAAATACAACTTCATTTATACAACTGTTGAGCTGTGGTATAGAATACGACCACAATTAAATATGAGTTTTAATACAAATGTATGTAACTCTCATGGTACCTCGACCACAACCTTACAATGGTACTTTACATAAAAGTACAGTCAAAAACTATTTTAGAAACTAAAATCTTTGGGTAGTGCTCAAGAAAACCTTCGTACATGGGAGGCCATGCGTCAAGGTTATGATAGATATCATATGTCCATAGAATTATCCTTGGTTGACCCAAAAGTCCCCAAAGAAAAACAAGAAGATTACTATCATCTTATTTCCAATGGCAAGTCTTCTCTTGACATATAATTATCTCCGTTGTCTCCAAGTGAAAATTATATTTCAAAAATACTCCAAGATCATATAGGTAGTGCTCGTAGATATACTCAAAGAAAGATGGCGCATTACAACCACGCTCTTATGATAACACGAGGTTGTATGTCATTAGACATCTTGTATGATAGTGGCAAAACACCATTCCAAAGTTGGGTTCACCTCACCCTATTTGATTCACCAAATATAACTACTGAATGTTGTATAGAATACAACACACTTTTCTATACTGTTTAGGGAGAACCTCCACAGCTAGAGACCACTATTCTATTCCCCTGTTATCCCCGCTCGACTCGGCAACACTCTTACGGCATTATCTATGTTTAAAGTCCATAAGGTCTATTATCTTCTCTATGTTTAAAGTCCACCAATAATGTTTTATCCGTGTAACATCAATCAACAATTCCCGTCCACGATCATGTGAATAACTCATAATCACAATTGTGATTCTAAATTCCTCTTCGCACCTAGGACGAAGATAATTTTCATCACCTGAAACATCAAAAATCATGGTTATACCAAATCACAATTCCTACTCGTAATCATTAAATCATCTTTGCACTACGGCCAAAGATATTCATTATTATCACATCCATGAATTAATATTTCATTGTTGAGACTCAACTCAATAATTAATCCACATCATCGAATCATCCATGCACTACAGGCCAAGGATATTCTTTAGTATCACGACCACGAATTATCCATGCACTACAGCCAAAGATAATCGTGTTTTCATCAACGGTCCTGATCATGCCATAAAACAATTCATCTTTGCACTACGGCCAAAGAGAATCCATAGCCATAATCATAGCAAAAACTGTCCATCAATGCACTACGGGCCAATGATGACTTTTTCCACATCATTTGTAATATTTCGGTTATGATTATACCGAATAATCCCTGGTCATAATCATACCAAGTCCATCTATGCACTACAGGCCACAGATGACTTTCAACATAATATAAGCATGAGGATGATGACAATGATATAAGAATTAATCAAATGAGATAAAGGATAAATATTAAACATTTATAATACAATTTATCCAGCGTTCAATAATAACCAAATGTTATCAATCACTTAATAATCTCATAATCTAATATCATTAATATTATAACCATATTTTAATCATTTCTTTAACTTATAAACAATTTATTTCAATTGTTTACACTTTATCAAATAATGCATTTAATCATTCAAAAATGTCATACTGATAAGATTTCATAATCAATGATCAAATCCCTCATCAAAAATCTGCATATACCCTATATAAGACTCTCAAGCCATAAAATCCCATTTTCCAATTTATTTACTTCACATAACATATTTAATTCATTTACTCATAACTAGTTCATTTTCATGAAAAATACCAAATCAGTCCCTAAAATATTTCTTTTCTGGGATTTAGCAGAATATAGTTCCATATTGAACATATATTTTTCTCGGAATTTTTAAAATTCATTTACTATTTTTCAAAAATCAATTTCTAATTAATTCCATAAGAAATTAGCTACCTTAAGGTTAACTCCAGAAATTCTCAAATCTTGGCAGGATCTTACACATTTTAACGTGATCTTCCAGTTTAAATTTTATGGTCATCGGAGTTATAGAACTCTGGTTATAGCATTTTTTGTCGAAAAAACCTAAATATTGAAATAGTCATAACTTGCTCATTTTAAATCGGAATGAGCTCATTTTTGGACAGTAGGTACTTTATACCATATAATTTCATGCCCCAAAAGGCCGAAATTTTTCTCACAATTTAAGTGGCCGAAAATTCCCTTTGAAATTTTCTGGCAGTAGCTTTTTGGCACTTTTCAATTTTTGACTCCTTTACTAAAATCAGTCCACACGAAAATCTACAACACCTTTTCTAGTGATTCCACTTGGATAAGTTATAAAACTCATAGATCTAACTCTAGAACTTGACCACACTCAAAAATTCGAAATATAATAAGAGATATGATCAATTGAATTTCATACTCCATTTTTACCAAAATCTGATTTTCAACCCTTTGTGATTTCTAAGAAACTTTCATATTTTCACATAATAACCAACATAACTCATCATGACAATGACATAATAATTCAATAAAACAAGTTCAAGAATAAGTTTTAAAGATTTATAAGTTAATTTATCCTGAACTCAATAACGTCCAAATTGTCAACACGATACTACTTTGTAGAGTAAAATTAAAGAATGCTCAGAAGAATATTTCCATGAAAAGATCTTTGGATGAAGCTTGAAATATCAAGGATATTCCACTAATTTTATGGAATATAGAAGTCAAAACTTTAACCAACCGAGTACAATAATGAATGGAATAACAAAAGAAATCACCATGCATGCGGTGCCAGCATGATGTGTTATTCCAATGTAATAATAATAAATAGCGGAACCAAGTCAAAGTAAATTGCACCCAAACGAGGATGTTCCAAATGAGAATAATAAAAGCGGAACCGTGTCGGCGAAAGCATACGAACAAGATATTCCAACAGAATAATAATAAAGACGAAACCAGGTCCGGCGTAAACGCACAGACAGGATATTCCAATAGAATAATAATAAAGACGGAATTTAGAAGAATGTTACCAAGTATAGGGTAGTCCGCGTATACTGGTTATTCCAGTTGAATAATAAAGAATGGAATAACAGAAGTTCTCTTCATGAATACAAAAGAAATAATACCCCTTACGAGTACAATAAATAATATCCCTTACCGTAAAAGAAACTAAATATAAGAGTAGGGAAGTAGCAGAATACTTTTCTATAGTTTCTCTATAATTTCTCTCTCCAGAGTTTCAGTGAATTCGTAAGAAATAATGAAGGAATGAGCTTCTATTTATAGAAGAATGGACTGAATAGTAACTAATTCATGAACGATCCAGATTGATTTACTTTTAAGCAGATCATCCATGTTGATTTACTATTAAAACTTAAAAGTAACGGTCATATCGATTTATTATTAAAAATTTAAACCAGCGATCCATATTGATTTACTATTATAACTATCCACCAGCGGTCCATATTGATTTACTATTATATCTTCAACCAACGGTCTGAAAAATTAGCACATCTCCTCATGGACTAATATTGTACCCAAAAATATAATTTGGACCGAAAAGAAAAATATTTTACGGGTGAATAGTACTCAGTGAATAGTAACTCGTGAATAGTAACTCATGAATAGTAACTCGTGAATAGTAACTCATGAATAGTAACTCGTGAATAGTAACTCATGAATAGTAACTCATGAATAGTAACTCATAAATAGTACTCCGACACGAAAAGTGTCCCGAATACCCGATTGAACAATACTGAGTGACTTCTTACATAAGCATCAATAATCAATACTGGTGTACTACTATGCAACCACGCAGATATCGCATTACTTTTAACATCGAGTGTTTCAACAGTTAACAGTAAAACTTCCACTGCTTTTTTTTCATAAAATATTTTTGTCATTTTTCAATCAATCAATAATAATTACATTGTGGGGTCCACCAATGATTGTACTTGGTCGCATTTAATATTCCCCGATAAAAAGAATATTCCCTGACAAAACGAATATTTTATATCAACTTGCTTACTTTGCAAAAAAAAATTCACATATTACCCTTAACTTTAAAATTTTATCAATTTAACTATTTACCAAAATAGAAAAATTGAATAATTTTATTTCATAAAATTCGGGGTCTCACAATCACCCCTCCTTATGAAATTTCACCCTCAAAATTTACGTACGTACCTGATATTCGAAGAGATGAGAATACCTTGCTTTCTTTTTGGGTTGTACCTTCCTGGTTATATCCTCTGTATCATGATTTTTCTATTGCTCATCTCCTGTATTTCAGATATCATTCTAAAATATATCTTCAAAATAAAGGTTAATTGACATATCACAATTTCTCAACTTATCAAGTAAACAATTTCAGCTTAGGTAAGTCACACACTAGCGAAGTATATAACTCGTCTCTCCCCTCCTAGTTCTAGACTCTTATCTCCGCCAGCGACCATATCCCTAAGCTCTGATACCAAATGTGACGCCCCCAAAATTAGGTATACATCACCCATTCTAAGTCATCAGATACATGGTACAAAATTCAAATACAACTTCATTTATATTAATCTGTTGGTGTCAGTATAGAATACGACCACAGTTAAATATGAGTTTTAATACAAATGTATGTAACTCTCATGGTACCTCGACCACAACCTTACAATGTTACTTTACATAAAAGTACAGTCAAAAACTATTTTAGAAACTAAAATCTTTGGGAAGTGCTCAAGGAAACCTTCGTACATGGGAGACCATGCGTCCAGGTTATGATAGATATCATATGTCCATAGAATTATCCTTGGTTGACCCAAAAGTCCCAAAAGAAAAACAAGAAGATTACTATCATCTTCTTTCCAATGGTAAGTCTTCTTTTGACATATAATTATCTCTCATTGTCTCCAAGTGAAAATTATATTTCAAAAATACTCCAAGATCATATAGGTAGTGCTCGTAGATATACAAAGAAGTGGATGCGCATAACCCCGCATCTTATGATAACATGAGGTTGTATGTCATTAGACATCTTGTATGATAGTGGCAAAACACCCTTCCAAAGTTGGGTTCACCTCACCCTATTTGATTCACCAAATATAACTACTAAATGTTGTATAGAATACAACACACTTTTCTCTATCTTGTTTAGGAGAACCTCCACACTAGAGATCATGTTTCTATTCTGTTATCCCCGCTTTCGATTCAAGAACACTCTTACGGTAACACTCTTTATTTACGAAAGGAATTGTGAAGCAGAAAGGGTGAGCACAACTAGCTCAATAAAGAATATCATGACTAAAGATAATTAAATTATCAATAGCTTTCATCAATAATAAATCAGAGATTTAAAACATATGACAGATAATAAAACTTTTCAACCATAGTTGCAGCGGAACGAGCAATCCATTAGAAGAGTCAAATAGACCATAAGGTCTATTATCTTCTCTATGTTTAAAGTCCACCAATAATGTTTTATCCATGTAATATCAATCAACAATTCCCGTCCATGATCATGTGAATAACTTATAATCACAATTGTGATTCTAAATTCCTCTTCGCACCTAGGACGAAGATAATTTTTATCACCTGAAACATCAAAAATCATGGTTATACCAAATCACAATTCATGCTCGTAATTATTAAATCATCTTTGCACTACGGCCAAAGATATTCATTATTATCACATCCATGAATTAATATTTCATTGCTGAGACTCAGCTCAATAATTAATCCACATCATCGAATCATCCATGCACTACAGGCCAAGGATATTCTTTAGTATCACGACCACAAATTATCCATGCACTACGACCAAAGATAATCGTGTTTTCATCAACGGTCCTGATCATGCCATAAAACAATTCATCTTTGCACTACGGCCAAAGAGAATCCATAGCCATAATTGTGACAACCCCAAAATAGGTCCATTCCATCCAACCCATTCTGAGTCACCAAATACATGGTACAGAAAACAACTACAACTTTATTACAACAATTATCGTGCAAAATACAACAACACATATGTTGTGAGTTTTGATACTAAAATATACCATCTGTGACTCTGGACACCAACTTGGATAGCACGTCACCATGACACCTTACATAAAGGTACAGTCAAAAACTATTTTAGAAATTAAAACCTTTGGGAAGTGCTCAAGGAAACATTCGTACATGGGAGGCCATCCGTCTAGGTTATTATAGATATCATATGCCCACAAATTATCCTTGGTTGACCCAATAGACCCCAAAGAAAAACGAGAAGATTACTATCATATTCTTCCCAATGGTCGGTCTTCTCTTGACATATCATTATCTACACTGTCTCTAATTGGGTATTATACTCCAAACAAACACCAAGATTATATAGGTAGTCCTTGTAAATATACTCAGCAAGTGGATGAGTACAACCTTGTCTTATGATGACACGAGGTTATATGTCATTAGACATCTTGTATGATAGTGGCAAAACACCCTTTCAAGTTAAATTCACCTCACCCTCAACATCTATAGACCACCGTTCTATTCCCCTATTATTCCCCGCTTGTCCCAGCTACACTTTTATTACCTGAAAGGAATTATGAAGCAAAAGGGTGAGCACAACTAGCTCAGTAAAGAATATCATGACTAAAGATAAATAAATTATCAATAGCCTTCAACAGTAATAAATCAAAGATTTAGAACATATGGTAGATGATAAAACTTTTCAACCAAGTTGCAGCGGAACGAGAAATCCATTAGAAGAGTCAAATAGACCATAAAATCTATTATCTTCTCCATGTTAAAAGTCCGTCAACAATTTTTTATTCCTGTAACATTAATCAATAATTCCAGTCCACAATCACGTGTATAACTCATAATCGTAATTGTAGTTCTAAATTCCTTTCCTCATCGAGGACAAAGTTAATTTTCATCACCTGAAACATCAAAGATCATGGTTATACCAAATCACAGTTCCTGTTCATAATCATACTGATAAATTCATCTTTGCACTACGGGCCAAAGATATTCATCAACAGATTCATCTTTACACTCATGGCCAAAGATATTCAACAACATGTCATCTTTTGCACTACTGAGCCAAAGATATTCATCATCGGTTAGTCATGTTCATCTAAACACTGTTCATCTTCGCACTACTGTCCAAAGATATTCATCAGAAATCATTCATATTTGCACTACAGGCCAAAGATATTCAGTTATATCATTATTTAGGACTGAGGATGATGAAAAATATTTTAAAGAAAACGAATCAAGTGAAACAAAATAATAAATATTAAGGATTCGTACTTCATATATTCCATGTCCAAAAATATCTCATAAATAATCATAGTGGAGTAAAATTCAAGAATGATCAAAACATAGATCCAATCAAAGATAGGAATCATAACAGACAATCTTGGACACAGAGAAGAAAACTTAATTTTTCTGTGAATAATATCGTATTTGTGAATAGTGTCGTATACGTGAATAGTAACTTCGACCCCAAAAGATAGAAATTTCACAAAAAACATCATCATGCTTCGTGAATAGTACTCGTGAATAGTAACTCATGAATAGTAACTCATGAATAGTAACTTATGAATAGTAACTCGTGAATAGTAACTCATGAATAGTAACCCCTACATGAAAAAGTTTCAAATTTGATAAAATGTTCGAACCAATATTTCAACATAATGATATTGAAGAAATAATATCACTTACGAAGAAAATAACATCCCTTTCAATCCCTTAAAATCCCTTACTATCCCTTACCTCAAAAAAGCAATCTTGGATTGGAATAACGCGAACGAACTTGCACCGTGATATAGCAACACTCAAGATATCAAAATACTCACAAGAATACACTCGATAATAGAGAGAAATAGAGAAAACTTGAGTTTACGGTGTGATTTTCAATTCTAACATAAGCACCTATTTATAGGAAAATGCTTAGAACACGAGAAGCGAGTAAAAATTAATAAAATAATAATTTATTTTTCTCAAATTCCCTACGCACACCAATATAGTCTAGACATCAGCCACACCTCAATAACAACCAAAAAATGTTTTTCTCAATTAATTAATATAAAACTCCAAATAATAATAATTAATTAATCTGAAACTTCAATAATTCATAATAAATAGCCCTTTTATCAGAAAATTCGAATCACGCAACTTTTTATAGGAAATTCAATTCTCTACAACTTTTCAGAAGAAAGTTTTTCCAAATTCCAAACATAAATTGACCAAAATCCACATACGGGCAATTTTACAGGCTATAATCAAATTTTAGTCAAGAAATGGGGTCCACTGACACACAAAACATGTGTTAATTATTTAATGCAACAAAAATAGTCTTCCTCCTCATATACTCATATATCACACATTCATTGTAAAAATATCATCATTATTATATTATAATAATATAATAAAATATTATTTTATCGAAAAGATAAAATATCAATTTTCAACAATTGTCACTTTAAAAATTTTCTCCATCTATATCCACATAAAATGAATATTTTCCTTATCATATAAATCAATAATTAATTATTCACAAATAATATTCTGTAATCACAATAATGACAACCGCACGGTTCCCAAGAAGAGGGGTTTCGGTAAGAATTTCTCCTTCTTGGCGCAATTAGGTGACCAAACCTCTCCTTATGTAACTTTCTAGACATTGCCAATAATATTATCTAATAATATTATTCAGATAATATGAATTATTGCTTCGATAATGGAAAATACTGTGTAGTGACAATTATTAAAACAACAGTAATATAAAATATCAACGCAGCAATTATTGAATCAATAAAATATTGAACAGTAATTACTGTAACAATTATTGAGTAGTGTCTTATCAATAATTGGTGCAATACCGTGTGCTACTGTGCAACAACGGGTATTACTTTACTTTACCCACCGGGTATTCCAATGATGTTAGCAGATCTGTGAAATTAAATTACGCGTTATTTGTAAAAACTCAAATTTGTCTTTTTTCTTCATCAAGCGGTTATTACATTATGGGACCCATAAATGGTCACACGTAAATGCATTTAATATTCCCAATGTAAAGAATATTCCACGAACAAACGAATATTCCCCAATAGAAATGAGTATTTTATAACCACTTGCATATTTTGAAAAAAAATTAATATATCACCCTTAACTTTAACTTTTATCAATTTAACCATTTACTGAATAGTAATTATAAGAAAAATTGAATACTTTTGTTTCATAAAATTTGGGGTCTTACAATAATCATACCAAAAACTGTCCATCAATGCACTACGGGCCAATGATGACTTTTTTCACATCATTTGTAATATTATGGTTATGATTATACTTAGAATAATCCTGGTCATAATCATACCAAGTCCATCTATACTACTAAAAGCCATATGAGATGACTTTCAACATAATATAAGCATGAGGATGATATGATGATATAAGAATTAATCAAATGAGATAAAGGATAAATATTAAACATTTATAATACAATTTATCCAAATAGCTCAATAATAACCAAATGTTATCAATCACTTAATAATGTCATAATCTAATATCATTAATATTATAATCATATTTTAATCATTTCTTAAACTTATAAACAATTTATTTCAATTGTTTACACTTTATCAAATAATGCATTTAATCATTCAAAAATGCCATACTGATAAGATTTCATAATCAATGATCAAATTCCTCATCAAAAATCTGCATATACCCTATAGGACTCTCAAGCCATAAAATCCTATTTTCCAATTTTATTACTTCACATAACATATTTAATTCATTTACTCATAACTAGTTCATTTTCATGAAAAATACCAAATCAGTCCCTAAAATATTTCTTTTCTGGGATTTAGCAGAATATAGTTCCATATTGAACATATATTTTTCTCGGAATTTTTAAAATTCATTTACTATTTTTCAAAAATCAATTTCTAATTAATTTCTTAAGAAATTAGCTACCTTAAGGTTAACTCCAGAAATTCTCAAATCTTGGCAGGATCTTACACATGTTAACGTGATCTTCCAGTTTAAATTTTATGGTCATCGGAGTTATAGAACTCTGGTTATAGCATTTTTCGTCGGAAAAACCTAAATATTAAAATTGTCATAACTTGCTCAGTTTAAATCGGAATGAGCTCATTTTTCGACAGTAGGTACTTTATACCATATAATTTCATGTCCCAAAAGGCTGAAATTTTTCTCACAATTTAAGTGGCCGAAAATGCCCTTTGAAATTTTTTGGCAGTAGCTTTTTGGCACTTTTCAGTTTTTTACTCCTTTACTAAAATCAGTCCACACGAAAATCTACAACACCTTTTCTAGTGATTCCACTTGGATAAGTTAGAAAACTCATAGATCTAACTCTAGAACTTGACCACACTCAAAAATTCGAAATTCAATAGGAGAAATGGTCAATTGAATTTCATACTCTATTTTTACCAAAATCTGATTTTCAACCCTTTGTGATTTCTAAGAAACTTTCATATTTTCACATAATAACCAACATAACTCATCATGACAATGACATAATAATTCAATAAAACAAGTTCAAGAATAAGTTTTAAAGATTTATAAGTAATGTATCCTGAACTCAATATCGTCTAAATTGTCAACATGATACTACTTTGTAGAGTAAAATTCAAGAATGCTCAGAAGAATATTTCCATGAAAAGATCTTTGGATGAAGCTTAAATATCAAGGATATTCCACTAATTTCATGGAGTATAGAAGTCAAAACTTTAACCAACCGAGTACAATAACGAATGGAATAACAAAAGAAATCACCATGCATGCGATTACCCGCATAGAAAGGTTATTCAGCAGAATAAAAGTAGCGGAACCGGTCAAAGTAAATTCGCATCGACGGGATGTTCCAACAGTAATAATAAAGATGGAACCGGTCGGCATAAACGCCGCATGTGATATTCCAACGGAAAAATAATAAAAAGGCGGAACCGGTCCGGTGTAAACGCACAAACAGGATATTCAAATGTAATAATAATAAAGACTTTTAATTTAGAAGAATGTCACCAAATATAGGGTAGTCGCATTATCTTTGGTTATTCGGTGAGAATAATAAAGTATGGAATAACAGAAGTTCTCTTCATGAATACAAAAGAAATAATACTTTTCTATAGTTTCTCTGTAATTTCTCTCTCTACAGTTTCAGTGAATTCGTAATAAATAATAAAGGAATGAGCTTCTATTTATAGAAGAATGGACTGCATAGTAACTAATTCATGAACGGTCCAGATTGATTTACTTTTAAACAGACGGTCTGTGACAACCCCAAAATAGGTCCATTCCATCCAACCTATTCCGAGTCGCCAAATACATGGTATAGAAAACAACTACAACTTTATTACAACAATTGTCGTGCAAAATACAACAACTCGTGTGTTGTGAGTTTTGATACAAATATATATATCAACTGTGACTCTTGACACCAACTTGGGTAGTACGTCACCATGACATCTTATATAAAGGTATAGTCAAAAACTGTTTTAGAAATTAAAATCTTTGGGAAGTGCTCAAGGAAACCTTCGTACATGGGAGGCCATGCGTCTAGGTTATGATAGATATAATATGCCCACAGAGTTATCCTTGGTTGACCCAATAGTCCCCAAAGAAAAACGAGAAGATTACTATCATATTTTTTCCAATGGTGAGTCTTCTCTTGACATATCATTATCTCCACTATCTCCAATTGAGAATTATATTTCAAATAAACTCCAAGATCATATAGGTAGTGCTCGTAGATATACTCAGCAAGTGGATGTGCACAACCCTGTCTTATGATAACACAAGGTTGTATGTCACTAGACATCTTGTATGATAGTGGCAAAACACTCTTCTAACGTTGGGTTCGCCTCACCCTATTTGATTCACCAAATATAACTATTAAATGATGTATAAAATATAACACACTTTTCTATACTATTTAAGGATAACCTCCACAGCTAGAGACCACCGTTCTATTCCCCTGTTATCCCCGCTCGACCCAGCTACACTCTTACTACCTGAAAGGAATTGTGAAGCAAAAGGGTGAGCACAACTAGCTTAGTAAGAATATCATGACTAAAGATAATTAAATTATCAATAGCATTCATCTGTAATAAATCAGAGATTTAGAACATATGGTAGATGATAAAAATTTTCAACCATAGTTGCAGCGGAACGAGCAATCCATTAGAAGAGTCAAATAGACTATAAAGTCCATTATCTTCTCCATGTTAAAAATCCACCAACAATGTTTTATCCCTGTAACATCAATCAATAATTCTGGTCCACAATCATATGAATAACTCATAATCATAATTGTAGTTCTAAATTCCTCTTCTTATCCAGGACAGAGATAATTTTCATCACCTATCTTTACCTGAAACATCAAAGATCATGGTTACACCAAATCATATTTCCTGTTCATAATCATACTAATAACTTCATCTTTGCACTACGACCAAAGATATTCGTCAACAGTTCATCTTTGCACTACTGGCCAAAGATATTCATCAACAATTCATCTTTGCATTACAGGCCAAAGATATTCCTCAACAGTTCATATTTGCACTACATGCCAAATATATTATTATCTCAAAGAAATATATAATCATTTGAGAATTTATATAAACAATAATTATAACCATGTTGATCAATTCATCTTTGCACTTAAGCTAAAGATATTCAATTATAAATTCAATGGTCATGATCATACCAGTCAACAATTCACCTTTGCACTACTGGCCAAAGAGAACCCATAGTCATGATCATACCAATAATCTACCCATCTTTACACTCAAGTCAAAGAGAAATTAATATCATCATTAGGGTTATAAAAATGTTATATATGATAATAAAAATAATATAATCAACATATAGATTTATTCTCAAGAGTAATATTCATAACTCAACTATAATTTGGTTAGAAAAAGAAACTAATTTGTCATGAATAGTAACTCGTGAATAGTAACCCATGAATAGTAACTTCATGAATAGTAACTCGTGAATAGTAACTCATGAATAGTAAACCCGACACAAAAAGGTAGAAATTCCACAATAAAATCCATACCAATATTTCGGTATAATGATATTGAAATAACATTTCTTAAACTTATAAATAATTTATTTTAATTGTTTACACTTTACTAAATAATGCATTTAATCATCCTAAAATTCAAAACTCATAATATTTCATCACCAATAACCAAAACCCTCATCAAAAATCTGCATATACCTCATATAGGATTCTCAAGCCATAAAATCTTATTTTCCAATTTTCTTACTTCACATAACATATTTAATTCATTTACTCATAACTAGTCTATTTTCATAAAAAATACCAAATTAGTACAAACAAATTTTCTTGTCTGAGATTTAGTAGAATATAGTCCCATATTGAACATATATTTTTCTCAGAATTTTTAAAAATCATTTACTATTTTTCATATGGCCAAAACCGCCGAATATTTAGATATTTATCAAAAATTGTACTTTTATCCAAAAATTCCGAAATTTACAGAGTATACTTCTATCATATACATGTACTCCCAATAAAAATTTCACCAATTTTGGAGTTAACCACAAGGAGTTATAAGGGTTTTCTTTTAAAATAGTATTTTCCCGTAAAATTCATAACTCTTAATCTATACATCCAAAAATCGCCATTTTTGGACACAATCAATAAAACTCATCAAATTATCATTTTAAATTTTTCCATATTTTTTGAAGGTCTGAAAAGTTACGAAACATAAAAAACATAACCACCCTTAAAATCCCTTACTATCCCTTATCTCAAAAGAGCAGCACTTCTGACTGGATATAGGATATGACGCTGAAGAAAACTTGCACTGATGAATAGCAACTCACCAAGTATCTAAATAATCACAAAATACACTCGATAATCTAGAGAGAAAAAGAGAGAAAACTTATGAATTCTGGTGTGATTTTTAATTATAACTTAGCCCTCTATTTATAGGAAAATGTTAGCACGCCGAAGCAGACTTGACCTGCTACTTGATGGCTTTACCTGCTACTATTACACCCACCAAAAATCAGCTATCTTCCCCAACAACCAAAAGTGGAGCCCACTCATTTTTAGAATTTTCCACCAAAATCATTTATAAACCTAATTTCCGAATCAGTCACCTCTTAAAATTCATAACAAATCATTCGTTCATTTTTAACGGTTCAAAATTTGTGAACATATACTCAACTTATATATGTATAACATATCCAAAAATCACAACAATCCAACGGTCAGATTAAAAATTATAACTCACACAATAAAGCTGTAAGAACACTGATTTGATCTTTTAATACCTCCAATCCGACAAAATACTGATAAAATACCTCAACATTAATTCCTTCATTTATAACCACATAAATAAATCCATCATTTATATCCACATCAAATAAATATTTCATTATCATATAAATCAACAATTAATTATTCACAAATAATATTACAGAATCACAATTATGACAACCAGGCAGTTCCTAGGAAAGAGGGGGCTTTCCGATAAGGATTTTTCTTTACTGGCGCGCAATTAGGTGACCAAACCTCTCCTTGACAGAACTTTCTAGACATTGCCAATAATGTTATCTAATAATATTATTCAAATAATATGAATTATTGATCCGATAATGGAGATACTTTGCGATGACAATTATTGAACAACAATAATATAAAATATCAATATGACAATTATTGAATCAATAAAATAAAATATTGAGCAAGAATCATTGTAACAATTATTGAGTAGTGCATTCTCACGTAAGAATCAATAATTGAAAAAATCTTGTCAATACCGTCTACGTACTCTTTGTGCGAGACATATTCTTGTATTTTAACCACTAGGTATTCCAACAGTGTTAACTGTAACAACTACGCCGTTATTTATTAAAACTCAAATTTGTCATTTTCTTCATCCAACAGTTATTACATTATATGGGCCCCCTAAATGGTCGCTTGTGGCCGTGCATACGAATATTCTCAAACATAAAGAATATTCCACAACTAAACGAATATTCCCCGACAACAATGAATATTTTATAACCACTTGCGTATTTTGAAGAAAAAAATTCATATATCACCCTTAACTTTAACTTTTATCAATTTAACCATTTACTAAATAGAAAAATTGAATACTTTTATTTCATAAAATTCGGGGTCTTACACGGTCCATGTTGGTTTACTATTAAAACTTAAAGTAACGGTCCATACTGATTTACTATTAAAACTTTAAACCAGCGATCCATATTGATTTACTATTATAACTATCCATCAGCGGTCCATATTGATTTACTATTATATCTTCAACCAACGGTCTGAAAAATTAGCACATCTCGTCATGGACTAATATTGTACCCAAAAAAATAATTTGGACCGAAAAGAAATATATTTTACGGGTGAATAGTACTCCATGAATAGTAACTCGTGAATAGTAACTCGTGAATAGTAACTCATGAATAGTAACTCGTGAATAGTAACTCATAAATAGTAACTCATGAATAGTAACTCGTGAATAGTAACTCATGAATAGTAACTCGTGAATAGTACTCCGACACGAAAAGTGTCCCGAATACCCGATTGAACAATACTGAGTGACTTCTTACATAAGCATCAATAATTAATACCGTGTACTACTATGCAACCACGCGTATTACTATACTTTTAACACCGGGTATTTCAACAGTTAACAGTAAAACTTCCGCCGTTATTTTCATAAAGTATTTTTGTCATTTTCTCAATCCGATAATAATTCTGTTGTGGGGTCCACCAAGGATTGTACCGTCGTACGAATATTCCCCGACAAAAAGAATATTTCCCGACTAATCGAATATTCCCCGACAAAACGAATAGTTTATATCAACTTGCTTACTTTGCAATTTTTTTTTTCACAAATTACCCTTAACTTTAAACTTTTATCAATTTAACTATTTACCAAAATAGAAAAATTGAATACTTTTATTTCATAAAATTCGGGGTCTCACATCTTACGTAAGAAGGCACTACTCAATAATTGTTACAGTAATTACTATTCAATACTTTATTTTATTGATTTAATAATTGCTACGTTGAAATTTTATATTAATGTTGTTTTAATAATTATCACTACACAATATTTCCAATTATCAGATCAATGATTCGTATTATTTTAATAATATTACTAGATAACATTATTGACAATGTCTAGAAAGTTCTGTCTAAGGAGAGGTTTGGTCACCTAATTGTGCGCCAGTAAGGAGAAATTCTTATTGGAAAGCCCCTTTCTCGGGAGGCATACTGGGTTGCGAGATTGTGATTCTGTAATATTATTTGTGAATAGTTAATTATTGATTTATATGATAAGGAATGTAAGACCCCAACTTATTATTAATGAAATTTAATTTTCTCTATTTATTATTTTGAAATAGTAAGGGTTGATGTGATTAATGTGGATAGTTAGGGGTAAAATACGCAAATATTTCAAAATAAGCAAGTGGTTATAAAATATTCATTGTTGTTTGGGAATATTCGTTTGGTCGTGGAATATTAAATCTTGTCGGGAATATTAAATACGACGGTAGCAACCATGTGTGGGCCCCATAACTGAAAGCGATTGGATGAAGAAAACGACAAATATAAGTTGTTTAAAAATAACTGGCGTAGTTATTCTCAATTAATATTGTTAAAATACCGGTGGTTAAAAACACGATAGTACTACGGTATTGCACCAATTATTGATTCTTACGTAAGAAGGCACTACTCAATAATGGTTACTGATGAATTATTGTTCAGTATTTTATTGAGTTAATAATTCTTTGCGTTGATATTTTATATTCTTTGTCGTTTCAATAATTGTCATTACGGTATTTTTATTATCGAAGCAATAATTCATATTATCTGAATAATATTATTAGATAACATTATTGGCAAAGTCTAGAAAGTTCATCTAAGGAGAGGTTTGGTCACCTAATCAAGCGCATGAAGAAGAAGAAATTCTTATTGGAAGCCCCCTTCTTTTCAGGAAGCTGCTGGTTGTCAATATTGTGATTTCGTAATATTATTTGTGAATAATTAATTATTGATTCATATGATAAGAAAAATATTGATTTTATATGGATATAGATGGAGAAAATTTTATTGTGACAATTGTTGAAAATTGAAATTTTATCTTTTTACGATAAAATAATTCATTTAAATATATTATAATATTTTAATAATATAATAATGGTGATATTTTTACAACGAATGTGGGATATATGAGTATACGAGGAGGAGGAGTATTTTGTTGCAATAAATGTTTAAAACATGTTAAACATGTCGGTGGACCCCATTTATTGGTCGAAATTTGATTATACACGTAAAATCGCTTGGTTTGTGGATTTCGGTCAATTTTTATTTGGAATTTGGAAAAACTTTCTTGCAAAGTTGTAGAGAATTGAATTTCCTATAAAAACTCGCAAGATTCAAATTTTCTGATGAAAGGGCTATTTATTATGAATTATTGAAGTTTTGAAATTCGGAATAATTGATTTTGGAGTTTAAAATATTTTTTGTAAGAAAAACGTTTTTGTTGTAATTGAGTGGCTCACATGTGTTATAAATGATTTGAAATCAGATTTCTAGGGTGGGCTTGAATATTTTAAGAAATATTATTGTTTTATTAAATTTTCGCTTTGGTGTTACAAAGATTTTCCTATAAATAGGGTGCTTAGGTTAGAATTGAAAATCACACCGTAAACTGAAGTTTTCTCTCTATATTATCGAGCGTATTCTTGTGAGTATTTTGAGTATACTTTGAGTATTGTTAGGCGGTGGTAAGTTCCTTTGAGACTTACCCCCGGTATTCACCTAGAAGTACTAATCTTTCGAGGTAAGGGATGTTATTTTCTTCTCAAATGATATTATTTCTTCAATATCATTATGCTGAAATATTGGTTGGAACTTTTTATCAAATTTGGAACTTTTTCATGTCGGGGTTACTATTCATGAGTTACTATTCACGAGTTACTATTCACGAGTACTATTCATGAAGCGTGAAGATGTTTTTTGTGGAATTTCTATCTTTTGGTGTCGGAGTTACTATTCATGTATACGGCACTATTCATCGAAAAATAAAATTTCTTCTTTTTGTCCAAAATATCTATTCTGGATACTAGCTTTGATTGTATCCATGTTTTGATCATTCTTGAATTTTACACCACTATGATCATTTTTGAGGTATTTTTGAACATGGATAAAACAAAGTACGAATCCTTAATCCTTAATCCTTGTCATTTTGTTTCACTGGATTCGTTTCTTTAAAAATATTTTTCATCATCCTCAGTCTTAAATGATGATATTATTGAATATCTTTGGCCTGTAGTGCAAAGATGAATGATTTTGAAGAATATCTTTGGTAGTAGTGAAAAAGATGAGCAGTGTTTAGATGAACATGACTAATGATGAATATCTTTGGCTGTAGTGCAAAGATGAATATTTGATTCGGATGTATATTGATTGATGTTACAGGGGATAAAAGATAGAGCGATGAACTTTTAAATTCATACATAGAAGATAGTAGTTTGCATTCTCTACTTAACTCTTCTAATGAATTATTATTTCGCTGCGAATATTGATTTAAAATTTGTTGTCTATTGTATTCTATTAGATTTTTCCCTGTTGAAGACTAACGGTAATTTGTTGTATATTATCTTAGTCATAATATTCTTTTCTTGAGCTAGTTGAGCTCACCCTTTTCCTTTTGTTCCATTTTTCTCAGGAGGCGAGAATATAGCGAGTACGAGTCGGGGTATGGAATGAAGGTTCTAGAGAGAGTCGTTTAGTAGTCCTCACCATTTTTGTAAAATAATGTATCAATAAATGTGATGAGGATTTATTTGAGTATAGATATTGTCTAGAGGATAATATTTGTATTTAAACTCATAGTTTTACTGTTGTAATAATAAAGTTGTAGTTGTTTCTGTACCATGTATTGACAACTCAGAATGGGTGATGTATACCTATTTTGGGAGCGTCACAAGGAAAATATTCATTTTTTGTGGATATAGATGGAGAAAATTTTAAAGTGACAATTGTTGAAAAATTGATATTTTATCTTTTCTGATAAAATAACTCATTTAAATATATTATTATATTTTAATAATATAATAATAGTGATATTTTTTACAATGAATGTGTGATATATGAATAAATGTGGAGGAAGATTATTTTTGTTACTAAAAATATTTAAAACATGTTTTTCATGTTTGTGGACCCCATTTCTTGACTGAAATTTGATTATAGCCTGTAAAATAGCCCGTTTGTGGATTTCGATCAATTTTTGTTTGGAATTTGGAAAAACTTTCTTCTGCACAGTTGTAGAGAATGAAATTTCCTATGGAAAAGACATAAGGTTTGAATTTTTCTGACAAAAGGGCTTTATTATGAATTATTGAAGTTCTGAAGTTCCAGAATAATTGATTTTTGGAAGTTTTAAATAATTATATTAACAAAAACGTTTTTAACATTTTGTGGGAACCATTTGCACATGTTAATGGCTGAAATCAGATGACTTAGGTGTGCGAAGGAATTTATAAAAGATATATTAATATTTTATAAAATTTTCTGCTTTGGTGTTCTAAGCATTTTTCTATAAATAGGGTGCTTAGGTTAAAATTGAAAATTACACCAGAAACTAAAGTTTTCTCTCTCTATATTATCGAGTGTATTCTTGTGAGTATTTTGATATTTTGAGTGTTGCTATAAGGTGCAAGTTCCTTCAAAGACTATATCCGAGTATTCGATCAATCTTGTCTTTTTTGAGGTAAGGGATTTTAATGGATTGTAAGGGATGTTTTTTTTTCCGTAATGATGTTATTTTTTCAATATCATTATACCGAGATATTGGTATGGATTTTATTGTAGAAGTTCTACCTTTTTGTGTCGGGGTTACTATTCACATATACGACACTATTCACGTATACGACACTATTCACGTATACGATACTATTCATGTATATGACATTTTTTACGTATACGGTACTATGTACGAATACGGAGTACTATTCACGAGTTACTATTTACGAGTTACTATTCAGGAGTTACTATTCACGGGTACTATTCATGACAAAATTAGTTTCTTTTTCTGACCAAATTATCGTTGATTTATGAATATTGCTCTTGAAATTAAATGTAGTTATTGATCCTATTGTTTTTATTATCATATATAACATTTTTATAACCTTGGTGATGAAATTTCTCTTTGTCTTAAGTGTAAAGATGGGTAAAGTATTGGTATGATTGTGATTATGGATTCTCTTTGGCCAGTAGTGCAAAGTTAAATTGTTGACTAGTATGATCATGACTATTGAATTTACAATGGAATATTTATAGCTTAAGTGCAAGGTGAATTGATCAACATGGTTATAATTATAGTTTATATAAATTCTGAAATGATTATGTATTTCTTTGAGATATGAATATCTTTGGCCTGTAGTGCAAAGATGACCTGTTGTTGAATATCTTTGGCCTGTAGTGCAAAGATGAACTGTTGATGAATATCTTTGGCCCATAGTGCAAAGATGAATTTATTAGTATGATTATGAACATGAACTGTGATTTGGTATAACCATGATCTTTGATGTTTCAGGTAAAGACAGGTGATAAAAATTATCTTCGTCCTAAATGCGAAAAGGAATTTAGAACTACAATTATGATTATGAGTTATTCACATGATTGTGGACAGGAACTGTTGATTGATGTTACAGGGTTAAAACATTGTTGGTGGACTTTTAACATGGAGAAGATAATAGACTTTATGGTCTATTAGACTCTTCTAATGGATTGCTCGTTCCGCTGCAAGTATGGTTGAAAAGTTTTATCATCTACCATATGTTCTAAATCTCTGATTTATTATTGATGAAGGCTATTGAGAATTTAATTATCTTTTGTCATGATATTCTTTACTAGGCTATTTGTGCTCACCCTTTTGCTTCACAATTCCTTTCAGGTAATAAGAGTGTAGCTGGGTCGAGCGGGGGTAACGGGAGAATAGAACGGTGGTCTCTAGCTGTGGAGGTTCTCCCTAAACAGTATAGAAAAGTGTGTTGTATTCTATACATCATTTAGTAGTTATATTTGGTGAATCAAATAGGGTGAGGCGAACCCAACGTTCATACAAGATGTCTAATGACATACAACCTCGTGTTATTATAAGACATGGTTGTGCACATCCACTTGCTGAGTATATCTAAAAGCACTATCTATATGATCTTGGAGTTTGGTTGAAGTATAATTCTCAATTAGAGACGGTGGAGATAATGATATGTCAAGAGAAGACTCACAATTGGAAAGAATATGATAGTAATCTTCTCGTTTTTCTTTAGGGTTTATTGGGTCAACCAAGGATAATTCTGTGGACATATGATATCTATCATAACCTAGACGCATGGCCTCCCATGTATGAAGGTTTCCTTGACCAATTCCCAAAGATTTTAATTTCTAAAACAGCTATTGACTGTACCTTTATGTAATGTGCCATTGTGACGTACTATCCAAGGTTGGGACATGAGTCACAGTTGGTATATATTTGTATCAAAACTCACAACATATGTGTTGTTATATTTTGCACGATAATTATAGTAATAAAGTTATAGTTGTTTTCTATACCATGTTTTTGGAGACTCAGAATAGGTTGGTTGGATTGGACCTATTTTGGGGGCGTTACATTTGGTATCAGAGCTTAGGGATATGGTCTCTGGCGGAGATCGGGGAATAGAACTTGGAGGGGAGAGATGAGTAAATCATTCGCTAGTGTGTCCTACCTAAGATTATTTGTTGGTCAATCATAATATCGGGATATTATGTGATATGTTAATTTGTTCAATTAACCCTTGTTTTGAAGCTGTATTCTAGAATGATATCTGAAATACAGGAGATGAGCAATGGAGAATTCATAATGACAGGGAAGATGGAATCTGAAATAAAAGCAAGGTATTCTCAATTCTTTGAAATACCAGGTACGTAAATTTTGGGGACGAAATTTTATAAGGAGGGGAGATTGTAAGACCCCGAATTTTATGAAATAAAAGTATTCAATTTTCTTATAATTACTATTCAGTAAATGGTTAAATTGATAAAAGTTTAAAGTTAAAGGTGATATATGTAAATATTTTAAATAAGCAAGTGGTTATAAAATACTCATTGTTGTCGGGGAATATTCGTTTGGTGGTCGGAATATTCTTTCCGCCGTGAAATATAAATATTGACGGTAGCAAGAACATTTTGTGGGCCCCATAACGGAAAAAGCGTTTGGATGAAAAAAATAACAAGTATAAGTTGTTTTTATAAATAGCAGCGTAGTTATTAAGTTAATACTATTGGAATACCCGGTGGTTAAAAACACGATGTAATGGCGTTATTACTTGCGTTATACTACAGTATTACAAAGTATTTTTGAATTATTGATTCTTACGTAAGAAGACACTACTCAATAATTGTTACAGTAATTACTGTTCAATATTTTATTTTATTGATTCAATAATTGTTACGTTAAAATTTTATATTATTGTTGTTTTAATAATTGTCACTACATAATATTACCCATTATGAGATCAATGATTCGTATTATTTTAATAATATTACTAGATAACATTATTGGCAATGTCTAGAAAGTTCTGTCTAAGGAGAGATTTGGTCACCTAAATACGCGCCAGTAAGGAGAAATTTTTATTGGAAAGCCCCCTCTTTCCTAGGAACGGCCTGATTGCCAGTATTGTGATTCTATAATATTATTTGTGAATAGTTAATTATTGATTTATATGATAAGGAAAATATTCATTTTATGTGGATATAGATGGAGAAAATTTTAAAGTGACAATTGTTGAAAAATTGATATTTTATCTTTTCTGATAAAATAATTCATTTAAATATATTATTATATTTTAATAATATAATAATGGTGATATTTTTTACAATGAATGTGTGATATATGAATAAATGAGGAGGAAGAGTATTTTGTTACTAAAATATTTAAAACATGTTTTTCATGTTTGTGGACCCCATTCTTGGTGAAATTTGATTATACCGTAAAATCGCCTGGTTTGTGGATTTTTGGCCAATTTTTGTTTGGAATTTGGAAAAACTTTCTTCTGCAAAGTTGTAGAGAATTGAATTTCCTATGGAAAAGACATAAGGTTTGAATTTTTCTGACAAAAGGGCTTTATTATGAATTATTGAAGTTCTGAAGTTCCAAAATAATTGATTTTTGAAAGTTTTAAATAATTATATTAACAAAAATGTTTTTTACATTTTGTGGGCACCATTTGCACATGTTAATGGCTGAAATCAGATGACTTAGGTGTGTGAAGGAATTTATAAAATATATATTAATATTTTATTAAATTTTCTACTTTGGTGTTCTAAGCATTTTCCTATAAATAGGGTGCTTAGGTTAAAATTGAAAATCACACCAGAAACTAAAGTTTTCTCTCTCTTTCTCTCTCTATATTATCGAGTGTATTCTTGTGAGTATTTTAATATTTTGAGTGTTGCTATACGGTGCAAGTTCCTTCAGCACTATATCCAGTATTCCAGTCAGAAGTACCGTCTTTTTGAGGTAGGGGATTTTAAGGGATTGTAAGGGATGTTTTTTTTTCAGAATGATGTTATTCTTTTAATATCATTATACTGAGATATTGGTATCGATTTTATTGTGGAAGTTCTACCTTTTTTTGTCGGGGTTACTATTCACGTATACGACACTATTCATGTATATGACATTTTTACGTATCACGATCTTATATGCGAATCTGAGTCTTATTCACGAGTTACTATTCATAGGTACTATTCACGATAAAATTGGTTTCTTTTTCTGACCAAATTATCGTTGATTTATGAATATTTCTCTTGAAATTAAATGTAGTTGTTGATCCTATTGTTTTTATTATATCATATATAACATTTTTATAACCATGGTGATGGAATTTCTCTTTGACTTGAGTGTAAAGATGGGTAAAGTATTGGTATGATCGCGACTATGGGTCTCTTTGGCCAGTAGTGCAAAGTTGAATTGTTGACTAGTATGATCATGACCATTGAATTTACAATGGAATATTTATAGCTTAAGTGCAAGGTGAATTGATCAACATGATTATAATTATGGTTTATATAAATTCTGAAATGATTATGTATTTCTTTGAGATATGAATATCTTTGGCCTGTATTGCAAAAATGACCTGTTGTTGAATATCTTTGGCCTGTAGTGCAAAGATGAACTGTTGACGAATATCTTTGGCCCGTAGTGCAAAGATGAATTTATTAGTATGATTATGAACATGGACTGTGATTTGGTATAACCATGATCTTTGATGTTTCAGGTAGAGACAGGTGATGAAAATTATCTTCGTCCTAAATGCGAAAAGGAATTTAGAACTACAATTATGATTATGAGTTATTCACATGATTGTGGACATGAACTGTTGATTGATGTTACAGGGTTAAAACATTGTTGGTGGACTTTTAACATGGAAAAGATAATAGACTTTATGGTCTATTTGACTCTTCTAATGGATTGTTCATTCCGCTACAACTATGGTTGAAAAGTTTTATCATCTACTATATGTTCTAAATCTCTGATTTATTATTGATGAAGGCTATTGAGAATTTAATTATCTTTAGTCATGATATTCTTTAATGGGCTATTTGTGCTCACCCTTTTGCTTCACAATTCCTTTCAGGTAATAAGAGTGTAGCTGGGTCGAGCGGGGGTAATGGGAGAATAGAATGGTGGTCTCTAGCTGTGGAGGTTCTCCCTAAACCGTATAGAAAAGTGTGTTGTATTCTATACATCATTTAGTAGTTATATTTGGTGAATCAAATAGGGTGAGGCGAACCCAACGTTCATACAAGATGTCTAATGACATACAACCTCGTGTTATCAAAAGACATGGTTGTGCACATCCACTTGCTGAGTATATCTACAAGCACTATCTATATGATCTTGGAGTTTGGTTGAAGTATAATTCTCAATTAGAGACGGTGGAGATAATGATATGTCAAGAGAAGACTCACCATTGGAAAGAATATGATAGTAATCTTCTCATTTTTCTTTAGGGTTTATTGGGTCAACCAAGGATAATTCTGTGGGCATATGATATCTATCATAACCTAGACGCATGGCCTCCCATGTACGAAGGTTTCCTTGAGCACTTCTCAAAGATTTTAATTTCTAAAACAGTTATTGACTGTACCTTTATGTAAGGTGCCATTGTGATGTACTATCCAAGGTTGGGACATGAGTCACAGTTGGTATATATTTGTATCAAAACTCATAACATATGTGTTGTTATATTTTGCACGACAATTATAGTAATAAAGTTATAGTTATTTTCTGTACCATGTTTTTGGCGACTCAGAATAGGTTGGTTGGATTGGACCTATTTTTGGGGCGTTACAATATTTCTTTAGAGCATAAGGATACTTTGAGTGTAACAAACAATGCAAGTTTTCTTCAAGAATATCTCTGCTATACCTGTCGGAATTACTCTCCTACTAAGGTAAGGGATATTATTTTCGTTCAATATTCGTAAGAAATATTATTTTCTTCCATACTCTGTAGTATGTAAGTAATATTATTTCATTTCATATTCCTAAATCTATACTTATTTTGATAAGTATTGCTTCTATGATCCCTGAAATTAGTAGAATATCCTTGAGTTTTGCGCTTCATCTAGTATCGTTTCACTGGAATATTGGTCTGAACTTTTTTTGTTAAATTTCAATATTTTCATGTCAGGTTACTATTCATGGGTACTATTCATATGATACTATTCATGGATACTATTCATACGGTACTATTCACGGGATATTATTCACGACAAAACAATACAAAGTTGAATCGGCGACCCGGTACTATTCATGGATTCTATTCATACGGTACTATTCCTAAACATGGAGTATCTGTTGACCCAGCGAAGATTGAAGCAATACAAAGTTAGAGCAAGCGAAGTGGTGACCAAGCACGTAGCTACGGGCTTAGTTGGTTATTATCGGAGATTCGTGGAAGGATTTTCTCGAATCGCTACTCCGTTAACTCAGCTAACTCGTAAAGATACAAAATTCGGTTGGAGCGAGGATTGTGAGAAGAGTTTTCAAGAACTCAAGAGGAGATTCATTTTGGCACTGTTACGACAATACCATCCGGTTCGGATGGATTTGTTATCTCAAATGATGCTTGAGCAAAGGGTTAGGATGTGTTCTCATGCAACATGGGAAAGTCATAGCTTTATGCCTCATGACAACTCAAAGAATATGAGAGGAATTATCCTACTCATGATTTGGAGTTAGCGTGATCGTTCAGCGTTGAAGATCTGGAGACACTACCTGTATAGGGAGAAAGTGGAGATCTATACAGATCATAAAAGCCTCAAATATTTCTTCACCCAAAAGGAACTCAACATGCGGTAACGACGTTGGCTCGAGATGTTGAAAGATTACGATCATAACATCCAATATCATCTTGGAAAAGCGAACGTAGTAGCTGACACATTGAGTAGAAGATCATATGCGGGTACGAGTGCAATATTGTTAACACAAAGGCCCATTTTGTATGATTTGCAAAGGATGGAGATAGAGATAAAGGCTCCAAGTACCCACATGATGATATCAAATATACGAGTAGAACCAACTTTAATCGATAAAGTTAAAGCTGCTCAAGCTACAGACATGGAGCTGTGCGTATGAAGAAGAAAGTGCAAGAAGGTGTTATTCTAGAAGCAAGAATCGATGAAGAAGGAATACTTCGAGTCAACTCCAGACTTTGTGTTCCTAACGATTTTGACTTGAAGCATAGAATCATGATGGAGGCACACAACACACCATTTACAATCCATCTTGGGAATACCAAAATGTATCATGATCTTCGACATACATTTTGGTGGAGTAATATGAAAAGAGAGATCGCGGAGTTTATCTCGAGGTGTTTAACTTGTCAACGTGTAAAAGCGGAGCATCAAGTACCAAAGGGTCCATTGCAACCACTTGAGATTCCGAAATGGAAGTGGGAACACATTACTATGGATTTCGTTACGTGTCTTCCCAAGGTTTCTCAAGGCATAGATGCGATTTGGGTCATTGTTGATAGATTAATCAAGTCTGCTCATTTCATGTCTATACGTGAGACTTATTCCCTTGAACATCTTGCTAGTATGTACGTGAATGAGATTGTGAGATTGCATGGCATGCCAGTATCCATAGTTTCATATCATGACCCAAGATTCACTTCACGATTTTGGGTTAGCTTGCAGAAAAGCTATGGCGCAGTTCTGATTCGGTTAAGCATACCATCCTCAAACAGACGGACAATCAGAGAGGACTATTCAAACTCTTGAAGATCTATTAAAACTCTGTGTCCTAGATTTCCAAGGGAGTTGGGATAAGTACCTACCATTGGTGGAATTCTCTTACAACAATAGTTATCAAGCAAGTATAGTCATGGCTCCATTCGAGGCGTTGTATGGAAGAAAATGTCGTTCTCCAGTATGCTGGGACAAGGTGGGTGAAGCAACATTGTTGGGACCAGAATTGGTACGTATAACTATAGAAAAGATCCAAATAATTTGACAGCGTATACCAACGGCACATAATTGACAAAAGAGTTATGCGGATCTTCATCGAAAGGACGTGGAATTTAATATTGGGGATCATGTATTGTTACGTGTTGCACCATGGAAGGGAGTTACAAGATTTGGGAAGAGAGGAAAGCTCAATCCACGATTTGTTGGTCTATTTGAGATTCTTGACCGAATAGGAAATGTGGCCTATAGACTCACATTACCTCTAAGCATGTCTCGTGTTCATAATGTTTTTCAAATATCTGTGCTTCGTAAATATGTGAAAGACCCGAACCACATTATTGAGTTAGAACCAGACGAGATAGCTGAAGATTTAACTTACGAGGATGTACCTATTAAGATCTTGGATAGGAAAGAGCATGTCCTACGCACGAAGGTTATACCACAAGTTAAGGTTTTGTGGAGAAACCATGCTATTGAAGAAATGACCTGGGAGTTGGAATCAGAAATGAAAGCGAGGTATCCTCACATTTTCGGAACACCAGGTACATACGTCAATTTTGAGGACGAAATTTCATAAGGAGGGGAGGCTGTAAGACCCTAACTTTTTAATGAATAAAATCAAATTTTCTCTAAATATTATTGTGAATAATAAGGTGTTAATTTGATATAATGCTTTGGTTATGGGTGAAATGTGCAAATTTTTCAAAATAAGCAAGTGGTTATAAAATATTCATTTTGTCGGGGAATATTCGTTTGGTCGTGGAATATTCTTGCTGTCGGAGAATATTCATACGACGGCGCAGCCATTTGTGGGCCCCATAACAGAAAACGGTTAGATGAAGATAACGACAAAAAATGAGTTTTTATAAATAACGGCGTAGTTATTACTGAATTAACCTTTGTTGAATACCCGGTGGTTAAAATCTGATAATCTGGCGTGGTTGCTTGGCGATAGCTTTGCGGTTTTTGCGATATTTTGAAATATTGATCCTTACGTGAAGGCACTACTCAATAATTATTACGGTGAGTTACTATTCAATATTTTATTTTATTGATTCAATAATTCTTTGCGTTGATATTTTATATTATTGTTGTTTTGATAATTGTTCTTTGTGATTGTATTTCCCATTATCGGATCAATAATTCATATTATTTGAATAATATTATTAGATAACATTATTGGCAATGTCTAAAAAGTTCTGTCAATGAGAGGTTTGGTCACCTAATTACGCACCAGTAAGGAGAAATCCTTATCGGAAAGCCCCCTCTTTCTTGGGAACGGCCTAGTTGTCATAAATGTGATTCTGTAATATTATTTGTGAATAATTAATTATTGATTCATATGATAAGAAAATATTTATTTTTTGTGGATATAAATGTTGGATATATTTATTGTGGTTAAAAATGAAGGAGTTAATGTTGAGGTGTTTTATCAGTATTTTTGTCAGAGTGGAGGTATTAAAAATCATCCATTTGTGGATTTCGGGTATTTTCTGATTGAAATTTGGAAAAACTTTCTTCTACAAAGTTGTAGAGAATTAAATTTCCTATGGAAAGCACATGAAATTTGAATTTTTCTGATAAAAGGGCTATTTATTATGAAATGTTGAATTTTCAGAAAATAAAATGATTTTTTATTAAAACATGTGTGGGCCCCACTTTTGGTTGGTGAGAAATGTGCTGGAATTTTTATTCAAATATGATGGGTGGGAATAGTAGCAGGTAAAGCCATCAGGTTGCAGGTCAAGTCTGCTTCGGCGTGCTAACATTTTCCTATAAATAGAGGGCTAAGTTAGAATTAAAAATCACACCAGAATTCATAAGTTTTCTCTCTTTATCTCTCTATATTATCGAGTGTATTTTGTGAGTATTTTGATACTTTGAGAGTTGCTATTCAGCACAAGTTTCATTCAGCCTCATATACGATATTCTGACCAGAAGTACTGTTCGTTTGAGGTAAGGGATGTTATTTTCTTCGTAAATGATATTATTTCTTTCAATATCATTATGTCAAAATATTGATCTGAACTTTTTATCAAATTTGGAACTTTTTGTGTCAGGGTTACTATTCACATATACAACACTATTCACCGAAAAATAAAAATTTTTTCTTTTTGTCCAAGATGTCTATTATGGTTACTATCTTTGATTGTATCCATGTTTTGATCTTTATTTTTGAATTCTGCTTTAAAATTGGTTATTATGGAGTATTATTGAACTTGGATAAAACTATAATACGTATCCCTAATATTTGTTATTTTATCTCACTGGATTCATTTTCTTTAAGATATTTTTCATCATCCTCAGTCCTAAATGATGATATAACTGATTATCTTTGGCTTGTAGTGCAAAGATGAATTTTTGATTAAAGATGTATATTGATTGATGTTACAGGGATAAAATATTGATGATGGACTTTTAAATCTTAGAAGATAGTAGAACTCATTCTCTACTTGACTCTTCTAATGGATTGATGTTTCCGCTGCAGTTGTTGATCTAAAACTTGTTGTCTATTATATTTTATCAGATTTTTCCCTGTTGAAGACTAATGATAATTTGTTGTATATTATCTTAGTTATAATATTCTTTACTGGGCTAGTTGAGCTCACCCTTTCCTTTTTGTTCCATTTTTCTCAGGAGGCGAGAATATAGCGGGAACTAGTCGGGGTGTGGAGTGATGTTCCAGTCAGTTGTGTTTACAGTCCTCACTATTTTATAAAATAGTATGATAATAATTGTAATGGGGACTCCTTTTGAGTTTGTATACTGTCTATTAGATAGTATTTGTATTTAAACTCATAATATTGGGTTGTTGTATTTTACACAACAATTGTATTAATAAAGTTATAGTTATTTCTGTACCAAGTATTTGGCGACTCATAATGGGTGATGTATACCTATTTTGGGGGCGTCATAGTTGGTATCAGAGCTTAGGGATATGATCCCTGGCTGAGATGTGAGACAAGAACTAAGAGGGGAGAGTCGAGGAATTCCTTCGCTAGTATGACCTGAATAAGTTTATTTGGTAATTATTTGGTCGGTCAGAGTATAGGGATAATATGTGACATGTCAATTAACCCTTATTTTGTGGCAGTATTTGAGAATGGCAACGGAAAATATTTACAATGGAGTGAATGAGACAGTGGAGACACCTTTAATCACCACCCAAGGGAACATGCAACAGGAAGGCAATATTCCTCCTGTAAATAACACCACCAAACAAATGATGAATGATGGGATGTTTAGAAGCTTTTTGCAGTTCATGCAAAATCAGACGAGGGAGACTCGTGTACAAAATACGAGTGGAAATGATAGCAACACGCGGCTTGTCACAGCCAAGCAGTTCAAAGAGTTGGGACCACCAGATTTTCAGGGAAAGCCGGATCCGATCAAGGCGGAAATGTTGGTTAAACAAATTACCAAGATATTCGATGTCTAGGGATGCACGAAGGAACAGAAGGTTCCATTCGCCACCTTTATGTTCCACGGTGAGACAGACTACTGGTGGGAGTATGTGAAGCGTACCCAGCCCGACGCACTCAATATGTCATGGGAAACGTTTCAGAAACTATTTAATGACAAGTACTTTCCTGAAAGTATTCATCATATGAAGGAGGTAGAGTTTATTAGACTGAAACAAAACAACATGACGGTATCCCAGTACGAGGCGAAATTCGCAGAGTTATCCAGGTTTGCACCTCATTTGGTAGAGAATCAGAAGCGAATGACAAGGATGTTTCTGAGAGGTTTAAAACCCGAGATTCGGTAATATCTTATCTCTCATAAATTTTCTTTATATTCAGATGTTGTAAACAGGGCTCAATTATTAGAGCAAGATAATGAGTATGTTCAACCGAGGGAACACAACCAAGGTAATACCGGTGGCAGAGGTCATCAGACCAATGAAAACCAGCAGGGAGGAAAACATTTGGACAGAAGCGGTAACCACTCTGGTGAAAATCATGGCCGTGATAATAGAAGGAGCGAGTCGGGAGGAGATTTAAAGAAGAGAAGGTACAACAATGATAACGTGAATACGTCAGTACAAACATCAACTGTTTCTAAGGGAGGAGAACGAGCACCGGTCGTTTGTTACAAATGCGGGAAAGAGGGACACATCAGCCCAAACTGCCCATAACAATCCAAGGTGTGTAATAACTGTGGAAAGGAAGGTCATATCGCTCGAGATTGTACTGTAGCGAAACCAAGTTCAACGGGGAAGGTGACTCCAAAGGCTGTATCGAAAAAGTCAAAGTCGGTGGTTCCTGGAAGGGCGTTTGTCGTGACTGCCCAAAACACGAGGAACCCAAACGAGGTGATCACCAGTAAGCTAATCATAAACTCTTGCGAAGTTTATACCATATTAGATACCGGTTCTACCAATTCTTTTATCTCTCCTGCTTGTGCTCAACGTTTAAACTTGACTCTGGAGAAATTAGACCTTGACTTATCTGTTGAGACTCCGTTAGGAGAAACTTTCATTACATCTACTGTTTATAAATCTTGCTTGATTCAGGTTGGTACCATCACATTACCGGCCAATCTTATTTCGTTGAAAATTCTTGCATTTGATGTGATTTTAGGGATTGATTGGTTAACCACGCATCATGCTAAAATTGATTGTTTTCGTAAGGTTGTTAGTTTTCATATTCCTAACCAACCTATTATGCGAATTCAAACAATCAAACCATTAAAGTCAATCACTGTCATATCAAGCCATAAAGTTATTCGTTTATTGAAAAACGGATGTCAATCTTTCTTAGCCCATGTCACGGACTTGAACAAAAACACGTCAGATTTGAATAAAATTTCTGTTGTTAGTGAATTTCCTGACGTATTTCCTGAAGAACTTCCCGGTCTACCTCCAGAATGTGAAGTTGAATTCTTTATTGACCTTGAACCTGGTACAAAGCCCATTTCTAAAACCCCATATCGAATGGCTCCTATTGAACTTCAGGAGTTAAAGGTCCAACTACAGAAGTTGTTGGACATCGGTTTCATTCGTCCTAGTACATCTCCTTGGGGTGCTCCTGTTTTATTTGTAAAGAAGAAAGATGGTAGTATGCGACTTTGTATCGACTACCGAGAATTGAATCATGTCACTATCAAGAATAGGTATCCGCTACCTCGCATAGATGACTTGTTCGACCAGCTGCAAGGAGCACAATTCTTTTCAAAGATTGATCTTCGTTCTGGATATCATCAGCTGAAGATTAAAACTGAGGATATTCCAAAGACTGCTTTTAAAACTCGGTACGGGCATTATGAGTTCTTAGTCATGTCGTTTGGATTGACTAATGCTCCTGCTGCTTTCATGGATATGATGAACCGTGTGTTCAAAGAATATTTGGATCAGTTCGTTGTTGTCTTTATTGATGACATCCTCATCTATTCCAAAAGCCGTGAAGATCATGGCGCCATTTAGGTGAAGTCCGGTAATCGCAAAGGCTTCGTGATAACAAGCTATATGCCAAGCTGAAGAAATGCGAGTTCTGGCTTGAGGAAGTAGCATTCCTTGGGCACGTGATGTCAAAACATGGAGTATCTGTTGACCCGGCGAAGATTGAAGCAATACAAAGTTGGGAGCAACCAAAGTCGGTGACCGAAGTACGTAGCTTTCTGGGCTTAGATGGTTATTATCGGAGATTCGTGGAAGGATTTTCTCGAATCGCTACTCCGTTAACTCAGCTGACTCGTAAAGATACAAAATTCGGTTGGAGCGAGGATTGTGAGAAGAGTTTTCAAGAACTCAAGAGGAGACTTATTTTGGCACCTGTTCTGACAATACCATCTGGTTCGGATGGATTTTTTATCTACAACGATGCTTCAGGCAAAGGGTTAGGATGTGATCTCATGCAACATGGGAAAGTCATAGCCTATGCCTCACGACAACTCAAAGAATATGAGAGGAATTATCCTACTCATGATTTGGAGTTGGCAGTAGTCGTTTTTGCGTTGAAGATCTAGAGACACTACCTGTATGGGGAGAAAGTGGAGATCTATACAGATCATAAAAGCCTCAAATATTTATTCACCCAAAAGGAACTCAACATGCGACAACGACGTTGGCTCGAGCTGTTGAAAGATTACGATCATACCATCCAATATCATCTTGGAAAAACGAACGTAGTAGCTGACGCATTGAGTAGAAGATCATATGCGGGTACGAGTGAGATGAAGGCTCCAAGTACCCACATGATGATATCAAATATACAAGTAGAACCGAATTTAATCGATAAAGTTAAAGCTGTTCAAGCTACGGACATGGAGTCGATGCGTATGAAGAAGAAAGTGCAAGAAGGTGTTATTACAGAAGCAAGAATCGATGAAGAAGGAATACTTCGAGTCAACTCCAGACTTTGTGTTCTTAACGATTTTAACTTAAAGCATAGAATCATGATGGAGGCACACAACACACCGTTTACAATTCATCCTGGGAATACCAAAATGTATCATGATCTTCGACATACATTTTGGTGGAGCAATATGAAAAGAGAGATCGCGGAGTTTATCTCGAGGTGTTTAACTTGTCAACGTGTAAAAGCGGAGCATCAAGTACCAAAGGGTCCATTGCAACCACTTGAGATTCCGAAATGGAAGTGGGAACACATTACTATTGTAATAACCCGATATTTTCTATATAAATAAAACAGAAATTTTGCGTATAAATATTTTTTTTATTTTAAGGATGAGGATTTGTACAAGATAATGTGTATATATTTATGTGGTAAATAAAAATATATTTACTACATGAATATTTATAAATAATTTTATTTTAGAATTAATGATCATTATAAATTATATTTTTATAATAATTAATTTTATTATAGAAATATTTTATTATTTATTTTTTCAAAGGAAATATGATATTATATTATTTAAATAATATAAGGAATGGTTATTGTAGCTATTATAGTTATTAATTATTTATATGAATTTTAGCTCGGATTATTAAGTTAAATATTTTAACTTAATTAATAAAGCTGTTTATGCAAGGTAAATCAGATATGGAATCCAAACCCTAATTCTGGTTTTGGAATAAAGAATGATAATAATAATATAATATTAATTATATTTTAATTTTTAGTTCTATAAATATGTACTGTATGTATACGGACTGACAATGGTTGGTCAATTATGGTGTATCATGACAATCCCTAGTAACCCTAATTTGAAACTCAAACCGGAGTTTATGATGGGTAAGAAATTATGTTATTTGATTAATGTTGAGTATCATAGAATTTAAGGTTATTAGGGAAACCCTAATTATTATTTAGGAACCTTAATTATTTGAAACCCTAATTTATAAATTTGAAATCCTAATTATTATTTAGGAACCCTAATTATTTTAAAACCCTAATTTTCTATTAAAACCCCTAATTTTAATTAGTGTGGTCTAATTAAAATTTTATTAAACTTTAAACTTAAATTTTTAAACCCTAGAAATTATTTGGAAAACCTTAAGGTTTAAGATCTATTGATTTTAACCTAGATTCAAGCATCATGGACAAAAATACCCTTAAAATACTTTGTTAGTTTACTAAAATAGCATTTTTGGTATTTATTTAATAAGCTAGATTGTAAGTCACCACTCTAGATTTATAGCACATGCCTAAAACTCCTCCAATCTTATCCTCTTTGACACCTTGCAAGTTAGATACATTGAATCTGAGAATTATAAATAGGTTAGGGGAGAGAAAATTGCACATATTTGCTCATTTGTGCTCATACACTTCTCCAAGACCATCTCTCTCTAAACCCACGAATTTCTAGTAATAGACCAGTCCCCCCCATGAATTCCATAACCAAATCAGTAGCCAAGAATCAAAGATTGCTTATAGGAGGTATAAACCCTAAAATGAAATCTGACTTTTGATCCTATGTTAGATGTTAGTTTTTTTGTGTTAAATATGTTGTATGTAGTGTATAAAGATGATCTGGGTTGCTAGATGTTAGATCCATAACATCTAGAGGCTCGGATTTGAAGATTTACAAAATCTGGAAAAATAAAATTTTGTTGTCTGACAAGGAATGTCAGGCCTTGTAGATCTCCTTCTATGTTTAGTTTTTTGTGTTTTTAAGCTTTGATCTTGTAGTATGCCATGAGATCTTTGATCTGAAACTGGAATCAGAGTCAGATCATACGCTGGTTGAAAGTTATTAGTCGTCAAACCACGTTGACCGGCATTGACCGAACGTTTCTGGGTAACCCAGAACGTGCCCAGAAAGTCTGACAGCATGTTCATGCGTTTAGATCTTTCTTGTTTTTACGTGTTAGACTCTGTTATTGTGGTAATGTTGTTTTCTGAAGTGTAGGCTACATGACCATGCCTCTAGAATCTTTATATCCTTCTTTGAATCAAAGTAATCAGTGGTCAAAGTGGTGTGGGCGAATCGCTTGGGATGAAGTTTTACGGGTAACCCAGAAACCTTCATAAGCAGTTTCTGACCACTACTTTGACCGGTCCATATTGGTTTGATGTGTTGTTGTTATGTTGATGTTTTGTGATAGATCTATAGTACTACATGTGGTCTAGAACCTGAAAGCCTTAAATCACTTAAACATCAACATGATATCAAGTTGTGGAAGCCCAAAACTAGACAGTCGAACTGTTCTTCATTTCTGGGTAACCCAAAAATGAAGAACAGCTCTGACAGCTACTTTATGGGCCTAGATCTCTCTAGTTTTATGCTTTTTTGGCCATGTTTGTTGTTGGATCGTGTAATCTGATAACAGAACTACAACCTCTAATCATTAGCTTGCCCAGAAACAATAGGATCAGTGTTTAATGCTTGGTCAAAGTAGGTTACCCAAAACTGTGCTATGAATGTTCTTGAGGGCTCAAGAACACCTATGGCGACGCTTTCTATCGCTAAAGGCTATAGCGACAGATTTAATAATTTTATTTAATTTATTTTCCAAAAATCATTTAAAAATAGAAATTAATTATTAAAAATTCCAAAAATAGTTTTAAAAATTATTTTAAGTTATAAAAATTAACTTTTAATAATTTGACATATTTTTCATAAATATTAATAATTATTTGGATATTATTTATATTTTATTTATTTAATAAATGCATTAAATAAATTGATTAAAAATGATTTTATTATGTTCAAAATCATTTTAAATGATAAAAAAGGTATTTAATAATATTTTAAGTTATAAAATATAACTTTTAATATTTTAAGACAAATTTCATTAATTATTTAATATTAATGCTATTAGATTTAATTAGTAATTATATTAAATAAATTAATTAAAAATGATTTTATATATAATTAGAAAAATTATTTTAAATGAAAATAAATAGTTTAAAAATATTTTAAGTTATAAAATATAACTTTTAATATTTAAAGGATAATTTCATTAATAATTTAATATTAATGATTATTAATTTATTATTAATAATATTAAATTTATTTAATAATTATATTAAATAAATAGTTTAAAAATGGTTTTAATTTAAAAATCATTTAAAAAGGATATAAATGAATTAAAAATATTATTAAGTTATACTTAATGACTTTTAATATTTTGATAAATAATGCATTAATACTTTAATAGTAACGATAATTATTTAAAAATAATTTTAAATATTTTAAAATTATTTAAGGGTAATATTAATACTTTAAAAATATTCAAAGTTATTATAAATAACTTTAATATTTTTTGGCAAAGGTTTCATTAATAGTTTCATATTAATTAAATGTTAATGATAATGAAATTACTTAATATTTTAATCATTTAATAATGATTAGATGTTTAAAAATTCATGATAAATTATAATAAATGTTTAAAAATTATTATAAGTCATTTAAAAAAATAATATGATTGATACTAAGTTCTGATTAGAATCTTAGACTCGATAATTACCCGATAAAGTTGTCAATACAATCACATATTTCGTAAATTGATCCGGACTTAGATAGGTTGACTTATTAAATGTTTATTTGTGATTCAATGGTTGTTAAACTTATACGACATGATGTGATTAGGTTATGTCTTTGACGCAAATAGCGATCAATGTGATATGATATGTTATTCTAATCAAGCGAATGATCTATTTAATGATAGGGCTTTATATAAAAGATAATCTAAGTTGTGTAAGCAGCAGACAAGGTAAGTATCTAACCCTTTGCATTTACTTTATGCAATGGATATGCGTAACATAATATCTAAACTATTCTTTTCAATTATTCAAATATTTCAACCTTTGTATATACTTATGCAATGATTCTGTATAAGTAAGTTATTAAATTATAATCTGTTGTATAAGTTCCTTAATTCTGTTATTGTAGATCAAGAAATATATTCTGTTCGTTAATTTCTAAACTTGGTTATACAAGTGTCCTCACTTGGATAATCAATATATTTTATCACATGTTGATACATACTTATAGTTGTCTCAAGTATGTATACGTTGAATTGAAAAGCAAATCAAGCTATTTGATCCGGCTACACACAAATTTAAAAATTGTTGTTGAACAAGATAAAACTTTATTATCCAACCGAATTATTTTGGTTTGGATTCAAGACTGGTATGAACATCCCAAATATGGGAAACTTTTACGCGCCTAAGGTGGAAATGCTGGATGAAAATATCGTCCTTTAATGTAGTATTGATCAATCTGAGGCATATTAAAGGTGATCACCCCTGCGTTCGTAAGTTATGATTGGTTTCTGAGATGAATTTCTGTTTAACCTTTTCAAAAATAGAAAACAATGTTCATAGTTTGTCAAATGATCATCATTTATAGTCAATACGTAGTTTCAAATATTTGAAATCAAAATGATATGTTGTTTATTATTGGTTCAGCTTAGTTCACAACTGTTGATTTGTTGTAGATGTATTGTTCAAAGAAAACATTTAATTCATTCAACTAAATGTTATTGTTGCTATTACTTGTTGAGCAATCAAATGCTCATCCTAGCTTAATTTAAATGTTTTTAGCTAAGTATGAACAACTTGAAGGCTCTGCCAAGAAAAAAGGGAAAGGGAAGGTCGATGAATGAATGATAATGCTATCTTTTGTAATAACTAGACTTTATTAGGATAATGATGATATATATTAATTATCATGTAATGTAACGAATGTTTAAAGGTTTCGTACTTGGGATTGAAAACTCTGATAAGATGTAAATTAAATTTGATAATCTATATTATTGTTATTATTATTAATATTATTCCGCTCATAGAAATGGTATCGTGAAGCACTGAGTTCGGATTTCAAGTACCTGAATTTGGGGGCGTCACAGCATGGTATCAGAGCTATAGGGTTTGAAACCTTAGGTGGGATAGACCTTAGGCTATAACCTTAGAACAGAGGGAAACGTTGAAAATATAAACAACTCATATAGAGTTTAAAAAGAGATGAATCGAATAAATTCATCGTCAAACCAAATAAAGGATAACCTATATAAAATCATTGTTTGTTATGTGTATATATTATATGCTAATAACGATAATTTATGTGTGTAGATGTCAGGTGAAAAAGGATTAGGATACCCTCAGATCGTAAAGAAGGAGCCAATATCAAAGCCATTAGCGAAAATAAAGGCTCAAAGTGAAAGCAACCTTGATGAGGTGGTGATTGTGGAAAACGTAATACCAGATCCGGAAATGGTGGAATTGACAGATAGTGATTCGGACACTGAAGTTGGAGCTGATCAAGCATCAACCGAAGTACAGAATCTACGGGACCAGGTTTCCTCTTTGGAAAAATTGTGGGAAATAGAAAAACTACTAAATAGCCAACTGCGAAAAGCATTAATAGAAACAATGGAAGAACAAGATAAGCTTAAAATCCAAATTGACCAAATTGGAGCTAAAAGCAACAAAGCATGCACAGCTCCGAGCAAGAAGGGGAAAAGATAGATGAAAGACCGTGATATAAGAAATCCTGATAACAACCAAGGAAAAATTAATCGAATAGAAAGGTGTGCAAATTGTGACTAGAAACATGAAGGTGTATGTAGAAAAAGGGAATATGTTTGCTACAATTGCGGACAGAAGGGACATTTCTCTCCTCATTGTCCCAATCCAACATAATGTGTCTGTTTTAATTGTGGAAAAGAAGGTCATCAAGCGAAAAGTTGTCCAAGGAAAAGGTGTAATAAATAGGTAGTATAGGTTCTGTTGTGTAGGTGTGTTTAATGTAATATGTGCTTAGTATGTCTGTATAAGGTTATGTTCTCAACTTTTGTAATGATCAAGTTTGTAAATCCTAACTTTTGTAGTCACAAAGGGATGGCTAATGTTTAATGCAGTATGTGCTGCGATATGTAAAGTATTTTGAAAATCGTTGAATGAATATGAATCTATGTTTGAGTAATGAAACAAGTTTAATATATTAAACTTATATGATAAGGTTTAGAATGTAAGTTAAATTATGTTTTATTTAATCAGATAATGCCGCCAAGACGTCAAACTAGAAATCGAAGGGCGGAAGAATCTGTCAATAATGTTGGGAGACAACAACCAGATCCAATACAGTACTTTGCAAACATGGTAGCTCAGGCTATGCAACAAGGAATACCAGTCGCAGGGAACCAACTAGACAACCACTTAGCAAACTTCAAGGACTTCAAAGCTGCAGGACCGCCCGAATTTAGAGGTACAATTGACCCTATAGAAGCCCAAACTTGGGTTAAGGAAATCGAAAAGGTGTTCGTTATAGCTAGGGTAACTGAGGGGCAAAAGAACGCTTTTGCCACCTACATGATGAAGGGTGAAGCAAATTTTTGGTGGGAAACGAATCAGGCGAGGGCGGGAGAAGGTGTAGTTACTTGGGAAAGGTTTAAAACTCTATTTTTCAAAAACTATTTTTCATCTAGTATGCAGGCTAGGATGGAGGTAAAATTTCTGGAATTAAAATAGGAGAATATGACGGTGTCAGAATACGCCGCTAAGTTTAATGAGTTTGCTAGGTTTGCTCCGCATCAAGTTGATACGGAGGTTAAGAAAGCTAGAAGGTTTGAGTTGGGATTAAAACACTGGCTCTACAACAAGGTGGCAGTGTTGCAAATCCCTACGTTTGCAGCACTCATGGAGAAAGCCATTATTGCTGAGGAGGGGAGTGAGGCCATGAGCCTCTATAACAAGGAAATAAGGAACAAGGGTAAGGTTGAGGGAGCTGGGAAGGTGGAAACGAACAGGGGGAATAGGAATGAAAAGAGGAAGGGAAACAACTTTGGGGGTATGCAGGTGAAGCAGGAAGGTACAAAGAAGAAGTAGCTGGTACAATGTGGGAACTGTGGAAAGAACCATTTGGGGGAATGTCTGAAAGGTAAATTTGTATGTTTTAAGTGTATGGAGGGCCATATCTCTCCCAACCTGCCCAAATCCTAGAACCATTAATGGGCATTTTTCTCATGCGGATCAAAGGAGCATAAAGTGAAGGACTGTTCGAAAAGGAGGACGGAGGCAGAAAGCGTGAACATGGGAAAAAGCGGCGGAACTTTGGTGATCACAGGACCAACATCATCTAGCAAGCCGACAAAATCTACTGCAAGGGTCTTCAACATAACAGTCCAGGATACGGCGACAGCCGGCAATAGAACTCCAGGTATTATTCGTATAACTTTTATTCTCTTATACATGATTTTCCTATAAATAATAAATTATTTTATAAAGAAATTTTGAAGGAGGAATTTGAGTTCTTTTAAGAAATCAAATATCCGTTTAATCATAAAGACAAGCTTTATGTGAAAAGTTAAAGATCAGTTCGATCAATTATGATCGAGATCTACTACAAATGACTGTGTATGGTATGTACCCTTATATGTGTAAGTTTTAAAACGGTGATTCCGGGGACGGAATCTTTATAAGGGAGGGTGAATGTAATAACCCGATATTTTCTATATAAATAAAACAGAAATTTTGCGTATAATTTTTTTTTTTATTTTAAGGATGAGGATTTGTACAAGATAATGTGTATATATTTATGTGGTAAATAAAAATATATTTATTACATGAATATTTACAAATAATTTTATTTTAGAATTAATGATCATTATAAATTATATTTTTATATTAATTAATTTTATTGTAGAAATGTTTTTATTATTTATTTTTTCAAAGGAAAATATGATATTATATTATTTAAATAATATAAGGAATGGTTATTGTAGCTATTATAGTTATTAATTATTTATATGAATTTTAGCTCGGATTATTAAGTTAAATATTTTAACTTAATAAATAAAGCTGTTTATGCAAGGTAAATCAGATATGGAATCCAAACCCTAATTCTGGTTTTGGAATAAAGAATGATAATAATAATAATATAATATTAATTATATTTTAATTTTTAGTTCTATAAATATGTATTGTATGTATACGGACTGACAATGGTTGGTCAATTATGGTGTATCATGACAAACCCTAATAACCCTAATTTGAAACTCAAACCGGAGTTTATGATGTGTAAGAAATTATGTTATTTGATTAATGTTGAGTATTATAGAATTAAAGGTTAATTAGGGAAACCCTAATTATTATTTAGGAACCCTAATTATTTGAAACCCTAATTTATAAATTTGAAACCCTAATTATTATTTAGGAACCCTAATTATTTTAAAACCCTAATTTTCTATTAAAACCCCTAATTTTAATTAGTGTGGTCTAATTAAAATTTTATTAAACTTTAAACTTAAATTTTTAAACCCTAGAAATTATTTGGAAAACCTTAAGGTTTAAGATCTATTGATTTTAACCTAGATTCAAGCATCATAGACAAAAATACCCTTAAAATACTTTGTTAGTTTACTAAAATAGTCTTTTTGGTATTTATTTAATAAGCTAGATTGTAAGTCACCACTCTAGATTTATAGCACATGCCTAAAACTCCTCCAATCTTATCCTCTTTGACACCTTGCAAGTTAGATACATTGAATCTGAGAATTATAAATAGGTTAGGGGAGAGAAAATTGCACATATTTGCTCATTTGTGCTCATACACTTCTCCAAGACCATCTCTCTCTAAACCCACGAATTTCTAGTAATAGACCAGTCCCCCCCATGAATTCCATAACCAAATCAGTAGCCAAGAATCAAAGATTGCTCATAGGAGGTATAAACCCTAAAACGAAATCTGACTTTTGATCCTATGTTAGATGTTAGTTTTTTTGTGTTAAGTATTTGTATGTAGTGTATAAAGATGATCTGGGTTGCTAGATGTGACGCCCTCAAAATTAGGTATACATCACCCATCTTGAGTCGCCAGATACATGGTACAGAATTCAAATATAACTTAATAATACAACTGTCGTGTACAATACGACAAAATATAAACTGTGAGTTTGAATACAAATATTGTCTACTAGAGAGTATACTAACTCAAAAGGAGTCCTCATTACAATTATTATCACACTATTTCACAGAATAATGAGGACTACTAATGCACCATCTAGGACCATCACTCTGTTAACAGCTACGTTCTCATTTCCTGAAGAGAACAGTGAAAGAAAGGGTGAGCTCAATTAGCCCAGTAAGAAATATTATAACTAAGATAATGCAGAATAATTTATCGTTAGCCTTCAACAGTGTTAAACTTATACAATATAACAAAAATCAAGTTTACCTGCAATGGAACAAGCAATCCATTAGAAGAGTCAAGTAGAGAATAAAATCTACTATCTTCTATGATTTAAAAGGTTTTTCATCACTTTTATCGTTGAGACTCAGCTTAATAAATAATCCACATCATCAAATCATCCCTGCACTACAGGCCAAGGATATTCTTTAGTATCACGACCATGAATTATCCATGCACTACGGGCCAAATATAATCATGTTTTCATCAACGGTCCTGATCATGCCATAAAACAATTCATCTTTGCACTACGGCCAAAGAGAATCCATAGCCATAATCATACCAAAAACTGTCCATCAATGCACTACGGGCCAAAGAGGACTTTTTCCACATCATTTGTAACATTACGGTTATGATTATACCGAATAATCCCTGGTCATAATCATACCAAGTTTATCTATGCACTACAGGCCACAGATGACTTTCAAAAAAAATAAACACGAGGATGATGACAATGATATAAAAATTCAATAAAACAAGTTCAAGAATTAATTTATCTAGGAACTGATACTGCTTTGTAGAGTAAAATTCAAGAATGCTCAGAAGAATATTTCCATGAAAAGATACTGGATGAAGCGCAAATATCAAGGATATTCCACTAATTTCATGGAGTATAGAAGTCAAAGTTTTAACCAACTGAGTATAATAAAGAATGGAATAACAAAAGAAATCACCATGCATGCGGTACTTCGCATATACAGGTTATTCGAACAGAATATTAATTAACGGAACCAGGTCATGCGTAAAGCACATACAGGATGTTCCAACAGAATAATAAAGAACGAAATAATAATAGAAATCACCATGCATGCGGTACTTCGCATAGACAGGTTATTCCAAATAGAATACCAATAAAGAGCGGAACCGAGTCCCACAGTAAAAACGCATGCATGTGATATTCCAATGTAATAATAATAAAGAGGCGGAACAGTGTCCGGCGTGAAACGCGCATGCAGCAGGATATTCCAATGAATAATAAAGAATGAAATAATGTAAGAATTTCACCAAGTATAGGGTATCCAGCGTATACAAAGTTATTCCAATGTAATAATAAAGAATGGAATAACTGAAGTTCTCTTCATGAATAAGAAAGAAAGAATACCCCTTATGAGTACAACAAATAATATTTCCTACCTTAAGAAGAAGAGTACTGGATATATAAGTAGTGAAGTAGCAGAATACTTTTCTTCTTTCTGTCTATAGTTTATCTCTCTAGAGTTTCAATGAATTCGTAAGAAATTGTGAATGAATGAGCTTCTATTTATAGAAAAATGGACTGCATAGTAACTAACTCATGAACGGTCCAGATTGATTTACTTTAATCTGACGGCCCATATTTAAAGTAAAATCTTTTAAATAAAATATAATATATTCTATTTATAATCTAATAAAACAAAAAACTTTATAAAGGATTTTACTATGCAAACACTATGCAGGCACTATGCAAATACTATGCATAATAAAATATAATATATTCTAATTATTGTCTAATAAAACAAATAACTTTATAAAAGTATTATGTTTTATATAAAAAGATTTTACTATGCAAAACACTTTACAGACACTATGCAACACTATGCATAATAGAATATAATATATTCTATTTATAGAATAACTTTATAAAAGTATTCTATTTTATTACATTAATAATACCAATAAAACAAAACTGAGTGACTTATCACGTAAGCATCAATAATCAATACCGTGTGCTACTATGCAACCACGCGTATTCTTACTGCTTTAACAAGGGTGTTTCAACAGCTTAACAGTAAAACTTATTAATTATTTCCATAAAATATTTACATGCGTTTTCCCAATCAAACAATAATTCCGTTATAGGGTCCACCAATGATTGTACCATCGTAATCGGATATTCCCGACAAAAAGAATATTTCCACCAATCGAATATTATACAACAACTTGCGTACTTTGCAAAATTTATAAATACTACCCACAACTATAACATTATCTCAAATCCACACCATAATATTAAAAAAATATTTTGAGAAAATTAAATCTTTATTCATAAAATCTTGGGTCTCACACTAGATGTTAAATCCATAACATCTAGAGGCTCGGATTTGAAGATTTACAAAATCTGGAAAAATAAAATTTTGTTGTCTGACAAGGAATGTCAGGCCTTGTAGATCTCCTTCTATGTTTAGTTTTTTGTGTTTTTAAGCTTTGATCTTGTAGTATGCCATGAGATCTTTGATCTGAAACTGGAATCAGAGTCAGATCATCAGCTGGTTGAAAGTTATTAGTGGTCAAACCACGTTGAGCGACATTGACCGAACGTTTCTGGGTAACCCAGAACGTGCCCAGAAAGTCTTACAGCATGTTCATGCGTTTAGATCTTGCTTGTTTTTACGTGTTAGACTCTGTTATTGTGGCAATGTTGTTGTCTGAAGTGTAGGCTACATGACCATGCCTCTAGAATCTTTATATCCTTCTTTGAATCAAAGTAATCAGTGGTCAAAGTGGTGTGGACGAAACTGCCGGATGAAGTTTCTAGGTAACCCAGAAACCTTCATAAGAAGTTTCTGACCACTACTTTGACCGGTCTATATTGGTTTGATGTGTTGTTGTTATGTTGATGTTTTGTGATATATCTATAGTACTACATGTGGTCTAAAACCTGAAAGCCTTAAATCACTTAAACATCAACAGGATATCAAGTTGTGGAAGCCCAAAATCTGGCTGATCGAAGCTGTTCTTCATTTCAGGTAACCCGAAATGAAGAAAACGACTTCAACGACTACTTTATGGGCCTAGATCTCTCTAGTTTTATGCTTTTTGGCCATGTTTGTTGTTGGATCGTGTAATCTGATAATAGAACTACAACCTCTAATCATTAGCTTGCCCAGAAACAATAGGATCAGTGTTTAATGCTTGGTCAAAGTAGGTCACCGAAACTGTGCTATGAATGTTCTTGAGGGCTCAAGAACACCTAAAATGACGCTTTACGTCGCTAAAGGCTATAATGACAGATTTAATAATTTTATTTAATTTATTTTCCAAAAATCATTTAAAAATAGAAATTAATTATTAAAAATTCCAAAAATAGTTTTAAAAATTATTTTAAGTTATAAAAATTAACTTTTAATAATTTGACATATTTTTCATAAATATTAATAATTATTTGGATATTATTTATATTTTATTTATTTAATAAATCCATTAAATAAATTGATTAAAAAAGATTTTATTATGTTAAAATCATTTTAAATGATAAAAAGGTATTTAATAATATTTTAAGTTATAAAATATAATTTTCAATATTTTTAAGACAAATTTCATTAATTATTTAATATTAATGCTATTAGATTTAATTAGTAATTATATTAAATAAATTAATTAAAAATGATTTTATAATTAGAAAAATTATTTTAAATGAATCTAAATAGTTTAAAAATATTTTAAGTTATAAAATATAACTTTTAATATTTAAAGGATAATTTCATTAATAATTTAATATTAATGATTATTAATTTATTATTAATAATATTAAATTTATTTAATAATTATATTAAATAAATAGTTTAAAAAGTGTTTTAATTTAAAAATCATTTAAAAGGATATAAATGAATTAAAAATATTATTAAGTCATACTTAATAACTTTTAATATTTTGATAAATAATACATTAATACTTTAATATTAATGATAATTATTTAAAATGATTTTAAATATTTTAAAAATCATTTAAGGGTAATATTAATACTTTAAAATATTCTAAGTTATTATAAATAACTTTAATATTTTGGAAAAGGTTTCATTAATAGTTTAATATTAATTAAATGTTAATGATAATGAAATTACTTAATATTTAAATCATTTAATAATGATTAGATGTTTGAAAATTCATGATAAATTATAATAAATGTTTAAAATTATTATAAGTCATTTAAAAATAATATGACTGATACTAAGTTACAGATTAGAGTCTTAGACTCGATAATTACCCGATAAAGTTGTCAATACACCGACATATTTCAGAAATTGATCTGGGCTTAGATATGTTGACTTAATAAATGTTTATTTGTGATTCAATGGTTGTTAAACTTACATGACAATGTGATTAGGTTATGTGCTGACTGTAAATAGCAGTACAATATGATAAGATATGTTATTCTAATCAATCGAATGATCTATTTAATGATAGGGCTTGATATAAAAGATAATCTAAGTTCTGTAAGCAGCATACAAAGCAAGTATCTAATCCTTTTTGTGACGCCCCCAAAATAGGTATACAACACCCATTCTGAGTCGCCAAATACATGGTACAGAAAGCAAACTACAACTTCAATAATACAATTGTCGTGCAAAATACGACAACACATACTGTGAGTTTAAATACAAATATTATCTTCTAGACAATATCTACACTCAAATAAATCCTCATTACAATTATTCAAACACTATTTTACAGAAATAGTGAGGATTGCTAAAACATCTTTCTAGAACCATCACTCCATACCCCGACTAGATCCTGTTATGTTCTCACCTCTTGAGAAGAAAAATGGAACAAAAAGGAAAAGGGTGAGCTCAACTAGCCCAGTAAAGAATATTATGACTAAGATAATATACAACAAATTATCATTAGTCTTCAACAGGCAAAAATCTGATAAAATATAATAGACAACAAGTTTTAGATCAATAACTGCAACGGAAACAACAATCCATTAGAAGAGTCAAGTAGAGAAAGAATTCCACTATCTTCTAATATTTAAAAGTCCATCATCAATATTTTATCCCTGTAACATCAATCAATATACATCTTGAATCAAATATTCATCTTTGCACTACATGCCAAAGATATTCATTTGTATCACCACTTGGTCATGTTCATCTCAACACCTGTTCATCTTTTCACTGCGGCCAAAGATATTCATCAGTTAATCATTTATCTTTGCACTACATGTGAGACCCCAGATTTTATCAATAAAGATTTAAATTTAGTCGAAATAATTTTTAATATTATAGTGTGAATTTGAGATAATATTATAGTTGTGGGTAGTATTTATAAATTTTGCAAAGTATGCAAGTGGTTATATTATATTCGATTGGTCTGGGAATATTCGGTTTAGCGAGGAATATTCGTACAACAACTCAATCATCAGTGGACCCCCTAATGTAATTATTATCGGATTGAGAAAACGACAAAAATATTTTATTAAAATAACTACGAAAGTTTTACCAAGTGGTTCTTGTTGAACTACTCGGTAGTAAAAGTATGAATACGTGTGGTTGCATAGTAGTAGCTTACGGTATTGATTATTGATGCTTATGTGAGAAGTCACTCGGTTTGATTCCATTATTGTCGATTAATAATATGAATTATTATAGCGATAATGACGTTTTGTTTTATTCAGTATTATTAACGTAATAAAAAAGCGAAACATCTTTTTATATAAAATAGAATACTTTATTAAAGTTATTCTATAAATAGAATATATTATATTTTATTGTGCATAGTGTTGTATAGTATTTTGCATAGTATTTTGCATAGTATTGCATAGTATTTGCATAGTAAAATGTTTTTATATAAATAGAATATATTATATTTTATTTAAAAGATTTTTCTTTAAATATGGACCGTCAGATTAAAGTAAATCAATCTGGACCGTTCATGGATTAGTTACTATGCATTCCATTTTCCTATAAATAGAAGCTCATTCCTTCATTATTTTCTTATGAATTCATTGAAACTCTAGAGAGAGAAATTATAGAGAGAAGCTATAGAGAGAAAATTATAGAAAGAAGAAGAGTATTCTGCTACTTCACTACTTCTATATTCAGTTCTTTTACGGTAAGGGGTGTTATTCTTTCTTCTTGAAGAGAACTTCTGTTATTCCATTCATTATTATTCTATTGGAATAACCTGTAAAAGTGGTATACCCTATACATAACCTGTATATGCGGCATATCCTATACTTGGTGAAATCCTTATGTTATTCCATTCTTATTTATTCTCATTGGAATAACTTTTGTATCTGTGTTTACCCTATACTTGGTGACATTCTTCTATTATTACATTGGAACATCACATGCATGTGTTTTATGGGACTGGTTCGTTTTTATTATTCTTCGTTAGAACATCCCATCGTGTGTTTTACACCGGACTGGTTAAAATCTTTATCATTACGTTGGAATATCCTATCATGTGTTTTACCGGATCCGGTTCCATCTTTATTATTACGTTGGAACATCCACGCTTGTGAATTTCACGACGACTGGTTCCGTTATTATTATTACATTGAATAACTTTTATCTGTGGGCAATACCGCATGCATGGTGATTTCTTTTGTTATTCCATTCTTTATTATACCCAAATTGGTTAAAACTTTGACTTCTATACTCCATGAAATTAGTAGAATATCCTTGATATTTGCGTTTCATCCAAAGATCTTTTCATGTAAATATTCTTCCGATCATTCTTGAATTTTACTTCACTAAACAAAGATTCATGTTGACAATTTGGACGTTAATAATTCATGGATTAAATAATTCTTGAACTTGTTTTATTGAATTATTATGTCATTGTCATCATCCTCATGTTATATTATGTTATCTTTGGCTTACGTGCATAAATGAACTTAGTATGATTATGAGCAGGATCATTCGGTATAATCATGACTTGATATAAATGATGTGACAAAAGTCCTCGAGTAATTCTGTAATGCGTTGATGGATAGTTTTTGGTATGATTATGACTGAGGGGTGATTCGGTATATAGTCATGACCATTGATAATTTGATGAAAATCCTTGACCGTAGTAGTGCGGGGATGATTAGATGTGGTGGTTTATTTATTAAAAGTCGAGTCTCAAATGATAAAAATTGATGAAAACCTTTTAAAACCTAAAAGATAGTAGACTTTATTCTCTACTTGACTCTTTTAATAGATTGTTTATTCCACCGCAGATTAAACCGGTTGTCTATTGTATTTTATCGTTTAATTGTTGAAGGCTAATGATAATTTATTACGCATTATCTTAGTCATAATATTTCTTCATTGGGCTAGTTGAGCTCACCCTTTTCTTTTCTTTGTTCTCTTGTGAAATGAGAAACATATTTGAGACGAATCGGGGAGCGTAAGTAATGGTCCAGAGGATAGCATTAGTAGTCCTCACTATTCGTGAAATAGTGTGATAATAGTTGTAATGAGGACTCCTTTTGAGTTTGTATAATATCTAGTAGACAATATTTGTATTCAAACTCACGGTTTATGTCGTATTGTACATACCACGTTATATTAGTAAGTTGTATTTGAATTTATGTACCATGTAAGTGGCGACCCAAGATGGGTGACGTATACCTAATTTTGGGGGCGCCACGGTTGGTATCGAGCTTAGGATATGATCCCCTGGTGAGATGTGAGATAAGAACTAGAGAGGAGAGGCGGGAATTCCTTCGCTAGTATGACCTACCTAAATTTATTTGGTATTTAATTGGTCGGTCAGAGTATAGGGATAATATGTGATATGTTAATTAACCCTTGTTTTGTGACAGTGTTTGAGAATGACATCTGAAAATGCTGAGATAAGCAATGAAGCACATGAGAGTGTTGATTCAGCTCAAACAAAAGGTAACGACCAACAACACGATAATAATCATACTAGTGGCAATGGCTATCAGAACAATGATAACCATCGTGGGGGAAATTATCATGCTAAGAATGGTAACCACTTCGGTGGTAATCATGGCAAAGATAATAGAAGTAGAAATTGCAAGAAGAGAAGGTCATTTAGCTCAATTTTGTTGTGCACCAAAGTCAAGTCTAGCTGGGACGGTGGCACCAAAGGTGGATATGGACAAAACAAAGTCGGTGGTTTCAGGAAGAGCGTTTTTCGTGACTTCTCAAAAAGTGGGTAACCCGAACGAAGTTAGCACGGGTTAGTTAATTATAAATTCTTGCGAAGTCTATACCTTATTAGATACCGGTTCTACCCATTCTTTTATCTCTCTTGTTTGTGTTCAACGTTTAAATTTGACTCCGGAGAAATTAGACTTTGATTTATCTATTGAAACTTCGTTGGGAGAAACCTTCGTTACCTCCACTGTTTATTAATCTTGTTGTTTCAAATAAACACTTTCACGTTACCTGTCGATCTTATCTCTTTGAAAATACTTGCCTTTGAGGTAATTTTTGAAAACGATTGATTAACTACTCATTATTCTTTTTGTAAGGTTGTTAGCTTTCATATTCCTAACCAACTTTGTTATCTTAATTCAAAGTAACCAAATCCTAAAGTTAATCACTGTTATATCAAGCCATAAGTAAAGAGCCCGATCCTTTCGTTGTTGACTTCCTTGTGTGGAATGCACCGAAGCCAGACTTTCTGTAGGCGACGTCGTGACTGAAGATGGCAAGTTGATAGGTATCATTGTGAGGTGCTATCCAGGTTAAGGGATAGAAGTCACAGTTGGTATTAATGTGACGTACTATCCAAGTCTTGGACGAGAGTAACAATTTTGAATGATATTTCTATCATTAATAAATTTCTTGGCGTATTCTTGAAGACTTCCTAGCCTACCCTAGAACGTGAAATCGAATTTTATATTGACCCCAAAGATAAAAACCCATTTCTTAAACCTCAAATATTTCTTCAACTAAAAAGGATGCATTTACGTGGATTATGATGAAAGTCATAATAAAAGTATAGAACTAATAAAAATCATGGGTATATGAAGTATTAGTAAGTTTTATGATGAGTTATGTTGGTTAGTATGTGAAAACATGAAAGTTTCTTAGAAATCACAAAGAGTTGAAAATCAGATTTTAGTGAAAAACGTAACATGAAATTCAATTGACCATATCTCCTATTATATTTTGAATTTTTGAATGTGGTCAAGTCCTAGAGTTAGATCTATGAGTTACCTAACTAATCCAAGTGGAATTACTGGAAAAGGTGTTGTAGATTTTTGTGTGGACTGATTTTAGCAAAGGAGTGCAAAGCTGCAAAACCGAAAAAAGCTTCTGCCATGATTTTAGAGAGGCTGTTTCGGCCACTTAAATTATGAGAAAAATTCTGGCCTTTTGGGACATGAAATTATATGGTATAAAGTATCTCCTGTCCAAAAATGAGCTCATTCTGACTTAAAATGAACAAGTTATGACTATTTCAATATTTAGGTTTTTCCGACGAAAAACGCTATAACCGGAGTTCTATAACTCCGATGACCATGAAATTTAAACTGGAAGCTCACGTTAACATGTGTAAGGTCCTGTCAAGATTTGGGAATTTTGGAGTTAACCTTGAGGTAGCTAATTTCTTAAGGAATTAATTAGAAATTGATTTTGAAAAATAGTAAATGAATTTTAAAATTCGAGAAAATATATTTTCATTATGGGACTATATTATGCTAAATCCCAGAAAAGAAATATTTTTGGGGCTGATTTGGTATTTTTATGAAAATAGTTTAATTACTGAACATATGAGTTAAATATGTTATGTGAAGTAACAAAGTTGAAAATAGGATTTTATGGCTAGAGAATCCTATATAGAGTATATGCATATTTTTTTTTTGAGAGATTTGATAATTGGTGATGATATCTTATGAGTATGACATTTTGAATGATTAAATACATTATATGGTAAAGCGTAAACAATTAAGATAAATTGTTTATAAATTTAAGAAGTGATTAAAATATTGTTATAATATTAATGATATTAGATTATGAGATTATTAAGTGATTGAAAACATGGGGATATTCTTGAATCTGGATAAATTATATTATAAATATTTAATATTTATCCTTTATCTCATTTGATTGATTCTTTATATCATTATCCTCACGCTTATATTATGTTGAAAGTCATCGTGGCTTTTGTAGTGCATAGATGGACTTGGTATGATTATGACTGTGGATTGTTGTTCGGTATAATCATAACAGTAATTGAAAACACAATTATCTTTGGCCGTAGTGCATGGATAATTTGTGGTCGTGATACTAATGAATACACAATTATCTTTGGTAGTAGTGCATGGATAATTTGTGGTCGCGATGATCTTAATGAATACACAATTATCTTTGGTAGTAGTGCATGGATAATTTGTGGTCGTGATACTAATGAATACACGATTATCTTTGGCGTAGTGCATGGATAATTTGTGGTCGTGATACTAATGAATACACAATTATCTTTGGTAGTAGTGCATGGATAATTTGTGGTCGTGATACTAATGAATACACGATTATCTTTGGTAGTAGTGCATGGATAATTTGTGGTCGTGATACTAATGAATACACAATTATCTTTGGTCGTAGTGCTTGGATAATTTGTGGTCGTGATACTAATGAATACACAATTATCTTTGGCCGTAGTGCATGGATAATTTGTGGTCGTGATACTAATGAATATCCTTGGCCTGTAGTGCAGGGATGATTCGATGATATGGATTAATTATTGAAATTTGAGTCTCAAAGAATGAAATATTAATTCATGGATGTGGTAAAAGTCATCTTTGGCCGTAGTGCATTGATAGACTTGGTATGATTGTGACCACGGATTATTCGGTATAATCATGACCGTAATTGAAAACACGAATATCCTTAGCCAAGTGAGTGCAAGGATAATTCATGGTTGTGATACTATTAAAAAGTCGAGTCTCAGTATTATTGGTTTTACAGTTATATATCTTTGGCATGTAGTGCAAAGATGAATTGTTAATAAATATCTTTGGCCTGTAGTGCAAAGATGAATTGTTAATGAATATCTTTGGCCGGATTGCAAAGATGAATTTAATGTTTTCAACGATAAAGGTATTCAAGGTATCCTCACCACTTTATCATATACAGTCGCATTCTAATTTCGAGGGCTTAAATTCCATAAGGAGGGAGATTGTGAGACCCCAGATTTTATCAATAAAGATTTAAATTTAGTGAAATAATTTTTAATATTATAGTGTGAATTTGAGATAATATTATAGTTGTGGGTAGTATTTATAAATTTTGCAAAGTATGCAAGTGGTTATATTATATTCGATTGGTGGGAATATTCGGTTTAGCGGGAATATTCGTACAACTACTCAATCATTGGTGGACCCCATACGTAATTATTGTCGGATTGAGAAAAGCGACAAAAATATTTTATTGAAATAACGGCGAAAGTTTTACCGTGGTTCTTGTTGAACTACTCATTAGTAAAAGTAAAAATACAAAGAATATCGTGTGGTTGCATAGTAGCATTACCAGTATTGATTATTGATGCTTATGTGAGAAGTCACTCGGTTTGATTCCATTATTGTCGATTAATAATATGAATTATTATAGCGATAATGACGCGTTTTGTTTTATTCAGTATTATTAACGTAATAAAAATGAAACATCTTTTATATAAAATAGAATACTTTATTAAAGTTATTCTATAAATAGAATATATTATATTTTATTGTGCATAGTGTTGCATAGTATTTTGCATAGTATTTTGCATAGTATTGCATAAGTATTTGCATAGTAAAATGTTTTTATATAAATAGAATATATTATATTTTATTTAAAAGATTTTTCTTTAAATATGGACCGTCACGATTAAAGTAAATCAATCTGGACCGTTCATGGATTAGTTACTATGCATTCCATTTTCTATATAAATAAGCTCATTCCTTCATTATTTTTTTTCTTAATTCATTGAAACTCTAGAGAGAGAAATTATAGAGAGAAGCTATAGAGAGAAAATTATAGAAAGAAGAAGAGTATTCTCGCTACTTCACTACTTCTATATTCGGTTCTTTTTACGGTAAGGGGTGTTATTCTTTCTTCTTGAAGAGAACTTCATTATTCCATTCATTATTATTACATTGGAATAACTTTGTAAAAGTGGTATACCCTATACATAACTTTGATATATGCGGCATATCCTATACTTGGTGAAATCCTTATGTTATTCCATTCTTATTTATTACATTGGAATAACTTTGTATCTGTGATTTACCCTATACTTGGTGACATTCTTCTATTATTACATTTGGAACATCACATGCATGTGTTTTTACACAGGACTGGTTCCGATTTTATTATTCGTTAGAACATCCACGCTCATGTGTTTTACACCGGACCGGTTAAAATCTTTATCATTACGTTGGAATATCCTATCATGTGTTTTACACCGGATCCGGGTTCCATCTTTATTATTCATTGGAACATCCTGTCGGTGTGAATTTCACCTGACCTGGTTCCGTTATTATTATTCTATTGGAATAACCTGTCTATCCGAAGTACCGCATGCATGGTGATTTCTTTTGTTATTCCATTCTTTATTATACCCAGTTGGTTAAAACTTTGACTTCTATACTCCATGAAATTAGTAGAATATCCTTGATATTTGCGTTTCATCCGAAGATCTTTTCATGGAAATATTCTTCCGATCATTCTTGAATTTTACTCTCTAAAAAAGTATCATGTTGACAATTTGGACATTAATAATTCATGGATTAAATAATTCTTGAACTTGTTTTATTGAATTATTATGTCATTGTCATCATCCTCATGTTATATAATGTTATCTTCGCTTACGTGCATAAATGAACTTAGTATGATTATGAGCGAGGATCATTCGGTATAATCATGACTTGATATAAATGATGTGATAAAAGTCCTCGGTGGCTGTGTAATGCGGTGATGGATAGTTTTTGGTATGATTATGACCCGGGGTGATTCGGTATAGTCATGACCATTGATAATTTGATGAAAATCCTTGACCGTGGTATGAGGGATGATTAGATGTGGTGGTTTATTTATTAAAAGTCGAGTCTCGGCGATAAAAATTGATGAAAACCTTTTAAAACCTAAAAGATAGTAGACTTTATTCTCCACTTGACTCTTTTAATAGATTGTTTATTCCATTGCCGCATTAAACCTGGTTGTCTATTGTATTTTATCGGTTTAACATTGTTGAAGGCTAATGATAATTTATTACGCATTATCTTAGTCATAATATTTCTTCTTTGGGCTAGTTGAGCTCACCCTTTCTTTTACTTTGTTTTCTTGTGAAATGAGAACATAAATTTGGGACGAGTCGGGGAACGTAAGTAATGGTCCGAGGATAGCATTAGTAGTCCTCACTATTCTGTGAAATAATGTGATAATAGTTGTAATGAGGACTCCTTTTGAGTTTGCATAATATCTAGTAGACAATATTTGTATTCAAATTCACGCTTATGTCGTATTGTATACCTACGCAGATTATATTAGTAAGTTGTATTTGAATTTATGTACCATGTAAGTGACGACCCAAGATGGGTGACGTATACCTAATTTTGGGGGCGTCACACTACAGGCCAAAGATATTTAGTAATATCATCATTTAGGACTGAGGATAATGAAAAATATTTTAAAGAAAACGAATCCAGTGAGACAGAAGGACAAATAGTAGGGATTCGTATAACAGTTTATCCAAGATCAATAATACTCCATAATAACCAATTTTGAAGCAAAATTCATGGATAAAGATCAAAACATGGATACAATAAAAGATAGTAACCATAATAAACATCTTGGACAAAAAGGAAAAAATTTATTTTTTCGGTGAATAGTGCCGTATACGTGAATAGTAACCCCGACACAAAAAGTTCCAAATTTGATAAAAAGTTCAGATCAATACTTCGACATAATGATATCGAAAGAAATAATATCATTTTAAGAAGAATATAACACCCCTTACCTCAAAATAACCGTATTTAACCGAATTTTGGATATAGTCTTGTGAAACTTGTCTTTGAATAACAACTCTCAAAGTATCAAAATACTCACTAAAATACGCTCGACAATATAGAGAGAAAGAAAACTTGTTTCTGATGTGATTTTCAATTATAACCTAAGCGTCTATTTATAGGAAAATGCTAGACGCCATAGTAGACTAAATTAATAAAATATTAATTTTAAAAACAATAATTCTCACGCATGCTATCAATGACCAAGACCACCACCACCTTTGAACAATTTCAAAGAAACCCATATGTTGTTAACCAAAGTGGGTCCCACCCATAAATTTAATAAAAATTATTTTATTATCCGAAACTTCAACAATTCATAGAAAATAGCCCGGTTATCAGAAAAAATACGAATTTTATGTCCATTCACTGAAATCAATTCTCTACAACTTTGTAGCTTTGAGTTTTTCAAATTCCAAACATAAAATATAGAAATCCACAAACGGATGACTTTTAATACTCTACACTGCAAAATAATCTTCGATAAAATACCTCAAAGATTAATTCCTTCATTTTATCCACATAAAATAAATATATCCATTATTTATATCCACATAAAATAAATATTTCCTTATCATATAAATCAATAATTAATTATTCACAAATAATATTACGTAATCACAATTATGACAACCAAAGTAGCTCCAGAAAGAGGGGCTTTCAATAAGAATTTTTCCTTCTTGGGCGCTTGCAATTAGGTGACCAAACCTCTCCTTGATGTAACTTTCTAGACATTGCCAATAATGTTATCTAATAATATTATTCAAATAATATGAATTATTGATCGATAATGGGAAATCATGCGTTGATAATTATTGAAACAACAATAATATAAAATATCAATGCGTAAATTAATGAATCAATAAAATAAAATATCGAACAGTAATTACTGAAACAATTATTGAGTAGTGCCTTCTTAACGTAAGAATCAATAATTCAAAAATACATGCATCCACGCCGTATTCTTGTATTTTAACCACGGGTATTCTAACAATTGTTAATTCAGAATAACAACAACGTTATTTATAAAAACTCAAACTTGTCATTTTCTTCATCCGACAGTTATTTTGTTATGGGGCCCATAAATGACTGCACCGTCGTACGAATATTCCCCGACAACAAGAATATTCCACGACCAAACGAATATTCCCCGACAACAATGATTATTTTATAACCACTTGCTTATTTTGCAAAATTTGAACATTTCACCCATAACCAGATAATTATTGTGACGCCCCCAAAATAGGTCCATTCCAACCAACCCATTCTGAGTCGCCAAATACATGGTACAGAAATAACTACAACTTTATTATTAAACATATAAACTGTGAGTTTAAATACAGATATTGTCATCTAGACAATATCCACACGCAAATAAATCTCCATCATAATTATTGATACATTATTTTACAAAAATGGTGAGGACTACTAAACAACTCTCTCTAGAACATTCATTCCATACCCCGGAGACTAGTACTCCATTACATTCTCGCCTCCCGAGAAGAAAAATGGAACAACAAGGAAAAGGGTGAGCTCAACTAGCCCAAATAAAGAATATTATGACTAAGATAATATACAACAAATTATCGTTAGTCTCCAACAGGAAAAATCTAATAGAATACAATAGACAAACCGCTTTTAAATCAACAACTGCAGCAGTGAAACAATAATTCATTAGAAGAGTTAAGTAGAGAATGAAAACTACTATCTTCTATATATGAATTTAAAAGTTCATCGACGATATTTTATCCTCGTAACATCAATCAATATATATCTCGAATCAAATATTCATCTTTGCACTACTGTGCCAAAGATATTCATCGATTGGTCATGTTCATCTAAACACCTATTCATCTTTGCACTGGTAGTCAAGATATTAATCGATTGGTCATGTTCATCTCAACACTGCTCATCTTTGCTTTTACTACGGGCCAAAGATATTCACAAGAAATCATTCATCTTTGCACTACAAAGCCAAAGATATTCAAGAATATCATCATTTAGACCGAGGATGATGAAAAATATTTCAAAGAAAACGAATCCAGTGAAACAAAAGAACAATTATTAAGGATTCATATTTTAAACAATCCAAGTTCAAAAATACTTCATAAGTAATCAGAGTGGAGTAAAATTCAAGATTGATCAAAACATGGATACAATCAAAGCTAGTATCCATAATAGATATTTTGGACGAAAAAGAAGAAATTTCATTTTTTGGTGAATAGTGCCGTATTCGTGAATAGTGTTGTATACGTGAATAGTGCCGTATACGTGAGTAGTAACTCCGACACCAAAAGATAGAAATTTCACAAAAAAACATCTTCACGCTTCATGAATAGTACTCGTGAATAGTAACTCATGAATAGTAACTCGTGAATAGTAACTCGTGAATAGAACTCATGAATAGTAACCCCGACATGAAAAAGTTCCAAATTTGATAAAAAGTTCCAACCAATATTTCAAAGATAATGATATTGAAGAAATAATATCATTTTGAATAAAATAACATCCATTACCTCGAAAGGCAAGACTTCTAGTTGAAACACAGGATATAGGCTATGACTTGAACTTGCACCGTATAGCAATACTCAAAGTATACTCAAAATACTCACAAGAATACGCCGATAATATAGAGAGAAAACTTCAGTTTACGGTATGATTTTCAATTCTAACCTAAGCACCCTATTTATAGGAAAATGCTTAGAACACTAAAAGTAGAAAATTTAATAAATTAATATTATAATTTTTCCACAACTTCATTTACACTAACAATCTGAATTCAGCCTCCTAATCACATGTTAAATGAGTTTCAAAAATGACAAAAACGTTTTTCTAATTTAAAATAATTTAAACTTCCAAAAATTAATTATTTTGGAACTTCAATAATTCATAATAAATAGCCCTTTTATCAGAAAAAATCGAAACTTGCGACTTTCCATAGGAAATTCCATTATCTACAACTTTGCAGAAGGAAGTTTTTCCAAATTCCAAACAAAAATTAACCGAAATCCACAAACGGGCGATTTTACAAGCTATAATCAAATTTCGGTCAATAATTGTGTCCACCAACACACAAAATATGTGTTAAACATTTAATGCCACAAAAATACTCTTCCTCCTCATATACTCATATATCCCATATTCATTATAAGAATATCACCGTTAATATATTATTAAAATAATATATTTAAATGAATTATTTTATCGTAAAAGATAAAATATTAATTTTCAACAATTGTCATTTTAAAAAATTTCCATCTATATCCACATAAAATCAATATTTTCCTCATCATATAAATCAATAATTAATTATTCACAAATAATATTACAGAATCACAAGATCTTTGGTAACGGTGCCGCTCCTCAGAAAGAGGGGCTTTCAATAAGAATTTCTCCTTCTTCAAGTGCGCAATTAAGTGACCAAACCTCTCCTTAGATGTAACTTTCTAGACATTGCCAATAATATTATCTAATAATATTATTCAGATAATATGAATTATTTCGATAATGGAAAATATCGTGTAATGACAATTTATTAAAACAACAACAATATAAAATATCAACGCAACAATTATTAAATCAATAAAATATCGAATAAGATAATTCACGTAACCATTATTGAGTAGTGCCTTCTTACGTAAGAATCAATAATTGGTGCAATACTGAGTAATGCTCAACATCGTGTGTTTTAACCACCGAGTATTTTAACAAGATTATCTTAACAGTAATAACTACGCTAGTTATTTTTAAACAACTTATATTTGTCATTTTTTTCATCCAATCGCTATCCGTTATGGGGCCCATAAAAGACTCTACTGCCGTCATTTAATATTCCCGAAAAGATTGAATATTCCACGACCAAATGAATATTCCCGACAATAATGAATATTTTATAACCACTTGCTTATTCGAAATATTTGCGTATTTTACCCATAACTATCCACATTAATCAAATCAACCCTTACTATTTCAAAATAATAAATAGAGGAAAATAAATTTCATTAATAAAAATTTGGGGTCTTACAACCTCACCTCCTTATGAAATTTCGTCCTCGAAATTGACGTACATACCTGGTGTTTCGAAAAGATGAGAATACCTCGCTTTCATTTCCGTTTCCAACTCCCAGGTCATTTCCTCAATAGCATGTTTTCTCCATAAAACTTTAACCTGTGGTATAACCTCGGTACATAGGACATGTTCTTTCCTATCCAAGATCTTGATAGGTACCTCTTTGTACGTTAAGTCTTCGGCTATCTCGTCCGGTTCTAACTCAATGACATGGTTCGGGTCGTCCACATATTTATGTAACATCGATACGTGAAAAACATTATGAACACGCGTCATACTTGGCGGTAAAACGAGTCTATAGGCCACAGTTCCTATTCGATCGAGAATTTCAAATGGATTAATAAATCGAAGGTTTGAGCTTTCCTCACCTCACCGATTCTCGCTTTTGAAATAACAACTTCTTGCACCTCCTTCTTCAAATTCATCACCCGATTGTGTAGCTTGAATAAACTTTAACTTTATCGATTAAAGTCGATTATACTCGTATATCATCACGTGGGTACCTAGAGTTTTCATCTCCATCTCTATTATTTGTAAATTATACGAAATGAGTCTTTGACAATATCGTACTCATACTTGTATACGATCTTCTACTCAACACGTCAGCTACCACGTTCGCTTTTCCAGGATGGCATTGTTAGAACATATGCTAAAATGAGTCTCCTCTTGAGTTCTTCGAAGCTCTTCCTACATTCCTTGCTCCATTCGAATTTTGTATCTCTACGAGTCAGCTGCGTTAATGGAATAGTGATTCGAGAATATCCTTCAACGAATCTCCGATAATAACCAACTAAGCCTAGAAAGCTACGTATTTTGATTACCGACTTAGGTTGTTCTCAATTGTGACTCATATCCCAACCTTGGATAGCACGTTACAATGACACCTATCAGTTTACTATCGCGCGAATATGGTGCCCCCTACGAGAGTGCGGCGGTGCATTCCACAAAGGAAGTCACCGGATAAAGGCTCAGTACCAAATTTATAGTTGAATTTTTAACTCTCAAGTTCAATAGGAGCCATTCGATATGAGATTTTAGAAATTAGTTTTGTCTAGGGTTCAAAGTCGATACAAAATTTAATATCGAACTTTGGGAGTAAACCAAGAAATTCTTCAGAAATACGTCGGGAAAAATCAATAACAACAGAATATTATTCAAATCGACGTGTCTTTATTCAAATCCATAACATGGACTAAGAAAACTTGACATCCGTAATAAACGAATGACTTCATGGCTTGATATGAAAATGTTTGACTACAATGGTTTGATTGCTTGAATTGAATAACGAGTTGCTTAGGAATATAAAAACTAACAACCTTACTTAAAGCAATCAATTTCGGCATGATGAGTAGTTAACCTTAAAATCACATCAAAAGCAAATATCTCTATAGAAATAAGGTTAACGTGTAATGTGATAGTGCCAACTGAATCAAGTAAGATTTCTAAACAATGGATGTAATGAAAGTTTCTCCTAACTGAGTCTCCATAAATAGGTCAAAGTCTAATTTCTCCGTAGTCAAGTTCAAACATTGAGCTTAAGCAAGAGAGATAAAAGAATGGGTAGAACCCAGATTCTAGTAAGGTATAAACTTCGCAAAAATTTATAATTAACTAACTTGCGCTAAGTTCGTTCGGGTTCCTCGCATTTTGACCGGTCACGACAAACGCTTCTTCCAGAAGGCCGATTGACTTTGACTTTTCCGAGACATCCTTTTGAGTCACCATTCCATTGGATCGGGTTTTGATACCGCATAATCTCGAAAGCGATATGTCCTTCTTTTCCACAATTATAGCATACCTTAAATTATTGTGGGCGGTTAATTTGATATGTCCCTCTTTCCGCATTTGTAACATACACGGAACCGGTGGTCTTTTCTCCTCCTTGAACCCGATTCTTTCTGCAGACCGTGCGTCTTCACATGGTCGTTGTTAAATCTCCTCTTTTAAAATCTCTTCACGACTCGCTTCTTCTATTTTCATGGCCACGATTACCACCCGAGTGGTTACCGCTTTGTCCGTATTCTTCTTTCTCCGTGGTTATCGTTATTCGATGATCGCTATCTTCTTGATATGATCTCGGTTATGGTCCTCGATTGAAGCGTACTTTCGTTATCTCGCTTCTAACAACCGAGCCCCATTGACAACATCCGAATAGAGAGAAAATTTATGAGAAATGAGATATCGACGTATACCGGTTTCAAACCTCTCGTAAACATCCTCTCATCATGCGTTCCTCATTCTCCACCAAATGAGGTGCAAACACGGATAACTCCGCGAACTTCGCCTCGTCATGGGACACCGCCATGTTATTCGCTCCCGCCTAATAAACTCCACTTCCTTCATATGACGAATACTTTCGTGGAAGTACTTGTCATTGAACTATTCTCAAACATCTCCCATGACACGCCGAGTGCAATTTGGATGGGTACGCTTCCTGATTTCACCACCAAGAATCGCCTCATTCTGGAACATAAAAGTAGCGAATGGAACTTTTTGTTCCTTCGCATCCCAAGACATCGAATATCTTGGTAATTTGTTTGACCCACGTCTCGCCTTTAATCGGATCCGCTTTCCTGAACTCGTGGTCCCAATTCTTTGAACCGCTTGGTTGTGACCACCCGTGAATTGCTATCATTTCCTCCTCAGATTTTGAACACGAGTCTCCTCGTGCGATTTTGCATGAAGCGCAAAAAGCTTCTAAACATCCCTCGTTCATCATCTCGCTTCGGTGGTGTTATTCACGAGGTACATTGCCAAACTGTCAGACGTTCTCCTCGTTGGTAAATACAGCATCTCCACGGCCTCATTTACTCCAATCGTTAATATTCTCAATCGACATTCTCAAATCATCGGCCATAAAATAAGGGTTAATTAAGGAAATCAATATATCACATAATATCCCTATATACTGACCAACTAACAAATAAGCTTAGGTAGGACACACTAGCGAAGGATTTACTCGTCTCTCCCCTCCTAGTTCTATTCCCCGATCTCCGCCAGAGATCATATCCCTAAGCTCTGATACCAACTGTGACGCCCCCAAAATAGGTCCATTCCAACCAACCCATTCTGAGTCGCCAAATACATGGTACAGAAATAACTATAACTTTATTATTAAACATATAAACTGTGAGTTTAAATACAGATATTGTCATCTAGACAATATCCACACGCAAATAAATCCCCATCATAATTATTGATACATTATTTTATAAAAATGGTGAGGACTACTAAACAACTCTCTCTAGAACCTTCATTCCATACCCCGACTAGTACTCGCTACATTCTCGCCTCCTGAGAAGAAAAATGGAACAACAAGGAAAAGGGTGAGCTCAACTAGCCCAAAAAAAGAATATTATGACTAAGATAATATACAACAAATTATCGTTAGTCTCCAACAGGAAAAATCTAATAGAATACAATAGACAACCAGCTTTAAATCAACAATCGCAATGAAACAACAATTCATTAGAAGAGTTAAGTAGAGAATGCAAACTACTATCTTCTATATATGAATTTAAAAGTTCATCGTCGATATTTTATCCCTCGTAACATCAATCAATATATATACGGAATCAAATATTCATCTTTGCACTCTGAGCCAAAGATATTCATCATTGGTCATGTTCATCTAAACACCTATTCATCTTTGCACTACTGGTCAAGATATTAATCATTAGTCATGTTCATCTCAACACTGCTCATCTTTGCACTACTGGCCAAAGATATTCACCAAGAAATCATTCATCTTTGCACTACTGTGCCAAAGATATTCAAGAATATCATCATTTAGGACCGAGGATGATGAAAAATATTTCAAAGAAAACGAATCCAAAGGAAACAAAAGAACAATTATTAAAGATTCGTATTTTAAACAATCCAAGTTCAAATATACTTCATAAGTAATCAGAGTGGAGTAAAATTTAAGAATGATCAAAACATGGATACAATCAAAGCTAGTATCCATAATAGATATTTTGACGAAAAAAGAAGAAATTTCATTTTTTTTGAATAGTGCCGATTTGTGAATAGTGTCGATACGTGAATAGTTTCAGATCACGTGAATAGTAACTCCGACACCAAAAGATAGAAATTTCACAAAAAAAACATCTTCACGCTTCATGAATAGTACTCGTGAATAGTAACTCATGAATAGTAACCCCGACATGAAAAAGTTCCAAATTTGATAAAAAGTTCCAACCAATATTTCAGCATAATGATATTGAAGAAATAATATCATTTTTGAATAAAATAACATCCCTTACCTCGAAAGACAAGATTTTAGTTAAAACAGGATATAGGCTATGACTTGAACTTGCACCGTATTGCTCAAAGTATACTCAAAATACTCACAAGAATACGCTCGATAATATAGAGAGAGAAAACTTCAGTTTCTGGTATGATTTTCAATTCTAACCTAAGCACCCTATTTATAGGAAAATGCTTAGAACACTAAAGTAGAAAATTTAATAAATTAATATTATAATTTTTCCACAACTTCATACGCACACTAACAATCTGAATTCAGCCTCCTAATCACATGTTAAATGAGTTTCAAAAATGACAAAAACGTTTTTCTAATTTAAAATAATTTAAACTTCCAAAAATCAATTATTTCGGAGCTTCGGAACTTCAATAATTCATAATAAATAGCCCTTTTATCAGAAAAATTCAAAACTCGCAATTTTCCATAGGAAATTCCATTATCTACAACTTTGCAGAAGGAAGTTTTTCCAAATTCTAAATGTAAATTAACCAAGAAATCCACAAACCAAGCGATTTTACAAGTTTATAATCAAATTTCTATCAATAATTGTGTCCACCAACACACAAAATATGTGTTAAACATTTAATGCCACAAAAATACTCTTCCTCCTCATATACTCATATATCCCACATTCATTATAAAAAATATCAAGTTAATATATTATTAAAATAATATATTTAAATGAATTATTTTATCGAAAAAGATAAAATATTAATTTTCAACAATTGTCATTTTAAAAATTTTTCCATCTATATCCACATAAAATCAATATTTTCCTTATCATATAAATCAATAATTAATTATTCACAAATAATATTACAGAATCACAAGATCGGGCAACTGTGTGCCGTAGTTTCGAGAAAGAGGGGCTTTCCAATAAGAATTTCTCCTCATCTTGGCGCGCAATTAGGTGACCAAACCTCTCCTTAGATCGAACTTTCTAGACATTGCCAATAATGTTATCTAATAATATTATTCAGATAATATGAATTATTGCTTCGATAATAGAAAAAAATTGTGTAATGACAATTTATCAAACAACAACAATATAAAATATCAACGCAAAGAATTATTAAATCAATAAAATATCGATCAAGAATTATCAGAACCATTATTGAGTAGTGCCTTCTTACGTAAGAATCAATAATTGGTGCAATATATGCTATCTTCTTGTGTTTTAACCAATTTTAGTATTTTAACAAGATAATTCAGAATAACTACGCCGTTATTTTTAAACAACTTATATTTGTCGTTTTCTTCATTTAATCATTTTTTCGTTATGGGGCCCATAAAAGATCTGTGTCACATCATATTTAATATTCCCACAAAGATTTAATATTCCACGACCAAACGAATATTCCCGACAATAATGAATATTTTATAACCACTTGCTTATTCAAAATATTTGCGTATTTTACCCATAACTATCCACATTAATCAAATCAACCCTTACTATTTTAAAATAATAAATAGAGGAAAATAAATTTCATTAATAAAAATTTGGGGTCTTACAATTATGTCAAATTAATACCTTATTATTCACAATAATAGTTAGAGAAAATTCGATTTTATTTATAATAAGTTGGGGTCTTACAACCTCCCCTCCTTATGAAATTTCATCCTCGAAATTTACGTACGTACCTGGTGTTTTGAAAAGGTGAGGATACCTCGCTTTCATTTCTGCTTCCAACTCCAAGGTCATTTCTTCAATAGCATGGTTTCTCCACAAAACCTTAACTTGTGGTATAACCTTTGTGCGTAGGACATGCTCTTTCCTATCCAAGATCTTAACAGGTATTTCTTCGTACGTTAAATCTTCAGCTATCTTGTCTGGTTCTAAAGCAATAATATGGTTCAGGTCATTCACATATTTACGAAGCATGGATATGTGAAAAACATTATGAACACGAGACATACTTGGAGGTAATGCGAGTCTATAGGCCACATTTCCTATTCGGTCAAGAATCTCAAATGGACCAACAAATCGTGGATTGAGCTTTCCTCTCTTCCCAAATCTTGTAACTCCCTTCCATGGAGCAACACGCAATAATACATGATCCCCAATATTAAATTCCACGTCCTTTCGATGAAGATCAGCATAACTCTTTTGTCGATCTTGTGAGGTTTGAATACGTTGTCAAATCATTTGGATCTTTTCGTAGTCAATGCGTATTTTAATTCGGGTCCCAACAATGTTGCTTCTCCCACCTCGTCCCAAAGATCTTCGAGAACGACACTTTCGGCCCATACAATACCTCAAATGGAGCCATTCCTATACTTGCTTGATAACTGTTGTTGTAGGAGAATTCTACCAATAGCAAGTATTTCTCCCAACTCCCTTTGAAATCTAGGACACAAAGTCTTAATAGATCTTCAAGAGTTTGAATAGTCCTCTCGATTGCTTCGTCTAGTTTGAGGATGGTATGCCGAAGTGAATAATCAGAATCTGCGCCCATAGCTTTTTCAAGAAGCTAACCCAAAATCGTGAAGTGAATCTTGGGTCACGATTCGAAACTATGGATACTGGCATGCCACGCAATCGCACAATCTCATTGACGTACATACGAGTAAGACGTTCAAGGGAATAATTCTCACGTATCGGAAAGAAATGGGCAGACTTGGTTAATCTATCAACAATAACCCAAATCGCATCTATTCCTTGAGAAACTTTGGGAAGACCTGTAACGAAATCCATAGTAATGTATTCCCACTTCAATTCTGGAATCTCAAGTGGTTGCAATGGACCTTTTGGCACTTCATGCTCCGCCTTTACACGTTGACAAGTTAATCACCTCGAGATAAACTCTGCGATCTCTCTCTTCATATTGTTCCACCAAAATGTATGTCGAATATCATGATACATTTTGGTACTCCCGGGATGGATTGCAAACGGTGTGTTGTGTGCCTCTATCATGATTCTATGCTTCAAGTCAGAATAGTTAAGAACACAAAGTCTGGAGTTAAATCTAAGAATTCCTTCTTTTTAAAATATTTTTAATTCATTTATTTCCTTTTTAAATGAGTTTTAATTCAATAAAACTATTTTTAAACTATTTATTTAATATAATTATTAAATAAACTTAATATCATTAATATTAAATTATTAATGAAATTTACCTTTAAATATCAAAAGTTATATTTTATAACTTCAAAATATTTTTAAACTATTTATTTTCATTTAAAATGATTTTTATAATATTAAAATCATTTTTAACTAATTTATTTAATATAATTACTACATAAATCTAATATCATTAATATTTAATAATTAATGAAACTTATCTTAAAATATTAAAAGTTATGTTTTATAACTTAAAATATTATTAAATACCTTATTATTATTTCAAATAATTTTAATACAATAAAATTATTTTAATTAATTTATTTAATGCATTTATTAGATAAATTAAATATTATTAATATCCAAATAAATATTAATATTTATGAAAAATATGTCAAATTATTAAAAGTTAATTTTTATAACTTAAATTAATTTTTAAAACTATTTTTGTAATTTTCAGAATTTATTTACTATTTTTAAATGATTTTTAGAAATTAAATTAATTTATTTTACTAAGTCTATCGCTAAAGCCCTTTGGCGACAGTAAGTGTCGCCTTAGGTGTTCTTGAGAAATCCAGAACCTTCATAGACAGTTTCGAGTGGGTAGGTTTGACCATCAATAAATCAGTGTGCAATGTGTTGTTGGACTAGCTAAAGATTTAATCTTGTAGAACTAGTGTAACTATGACGCCCCCAAAATAGGTATACATCACCTATTCTGAGTCATCAAATACATGGTACAAAATACAAATAAAAACTTAATTATACAACTGTCATGTAAAATACGACAAAATATAAGCTATGAGTTTTAATACAACATTGTCTTCTAAACAGTATTCAAACTCAAAATAAGTCCTCAATACATTTATTTTCACACTATTTCATAGAATAGTGACTACTAATACTATCATCTGAACCGTCACTCCGTTCCCCAACTAGTCCCCGCTACATTCTCATTTTCTGAAGAGAACAATGAAAGCAAAAGGGTGAGTTCAACTAGCCCAGTAAGAAATATTATGACTAAGATAATGCAGAATAAATTATCATTAGCCTTCAACAGTGTTAAACTGATAAAATATAACAAACATCAAGTTTAACTGCAATGAACAAGCAATCCATGTAAGAGTCAAGTAGAGAATAAAATCTACTATCTTCTATGATTTAAAAGGTTTTTCATTACTTTTATCGCTGAGACTCAGCTTAATAAATAATCCACATCATCCCTGCACTTCGGCCAAGGATATTCATTAGTATCACGACCACAAATTATCCATGCACTATGGGCCAAGGATATTCGTGTATTCATCAATGGTCATTTTAATGCGAACAACTGTCCATCAATGCACTACGGCCAATGAGAATTTTTACCACATCATTTGTAACATTACGGTCATGATTATACCGAATAATCCCTGGTCATAATCATACCAAGTCCATCTATGCACTATAGGCCACAGATGACTTTCAACATATTATAAACATGATGATGATGACAATTCAATAAAACAAGTTCAAGAATAAATTTTAAAGATTTATAAGTTAACTTATCTTGAACTCAATAACGTCCAAATTGTCAACATGACATCGCCAGGAGTAAAATTCAAGAATGCTCGTAAGAATATTTCCATGAAAAGATATTGGATGAAGCTTAAATATCAAGGATATTCCACTAATTTCATGGAGTATAGAAGCCAAAACTTTAACCAACCGAGTATAATAGAATATATGAAACCGTTAAATGGATTTTTGCCGCACGCATGCGGTAATCCACGTAGATGCATTATTCCAATGTAATAATAAAGAATGGAAACTGAGTTATGCGAATCACCGCATGCATGTGATATTCTAATGTAATAATAAAGAATGGAACCAGTCATGCGTAATCTACATGCATGTGATGTTCCAAATGTAATAATAAAGAATGAAATAACAACAGAATTCACTAGGTACGCGATAGATCGCATGCATATGTGTTATTCCAACAAAATAATAAAGAATGGAATAATGTAAGAATTTCACCATGTATGCAGATTTCAGACAGACAAAGTTATTCCAACATAATAATAAAGAAAGGAATAACAACCCTTACGAGTATTGAAAGAAAATAACTCTCTTCATGAATACGAAAGAATAATACCCCTTACGAGTACAACAAATAATATCCCTTACTGTAAAAGAAGAGTATTCCGATTGGTAGGACGATGATATTTTTGAAGAAAACTTATATTGTTTTTCTACTCTCAAAGCTTCTGAAAACTCTAAAGAAATACGCTCAAGATTATAGAAGAAGAACTCTCTGAATTTCTAGTGTGATTTCAATTCTAACTAAACATCCTATTTATAGGAGAATTGAAAGGATACTATGCAATAAAATATAATATATTCTAAATATATATATATATATATATATATATATTTTATTTAAAATCTAATAAAACAAATAACTTTATAAAAATATATTGCTTTATATAAAAAGATTTTACTATGCAAAATACTATGCGCATGATACATTATGCATAATAAAATATAATATATTCTATTTATAGTCTAATAAAACAAACAACGTTATAAAAGTATTACATTTTATATAAAAGATTTTACTTATACATAATAGAATATAATATATTCTATTTATAGTCTAATAAAATGTATAACTTTATAAAAGTATTCTATTTTATATAAAAACTTTTATGTTTTATTACATTAATAATACTAATAAAACAAAATTTATCATCATTATTATAATTCACAATATTAATCGACTGTGTCGCTCCTGGGAAAGAGGGGCTTTCAATAAGGATTTCTCCCCATTCGCGCGCAATTAGGTGACCAAACCTCTCCTCGATGTAACTTCTGACATCGTTAATATTGCAAATAATAATATTAATAACTTTGTCATCTCAATTATTGATTTAATAATATATAAAATATTGACAATAATTGAATCAAATAACGTGAGATACTATGCAACAATTATCAGAGAGCAATAATTGAACAAAACTGAGTGACTTCTCACGTAAGCATCAATAATCAATACCGTGTGCTATTATGCAACCACGCGTATTACTGTACTTTTAACACCGGGTGTTTCAACAGTTAATGGTAAAACTTCTGCCATTATTTTCATAAAGTATTTTTGTCATTTTCTCAATCCGACAATAATTCCGTTGTGGGGTCCACTAATGATTGTGCCGTTGTACGAATATTCCTTGTTAAAACGAATATTCCCCGACCAATTGAATATTATATAATAACTTGCGTACTTTGCAAAATTTATAAATATTACCCATAACTATAATATTATATCAAATTCATTCCATAATATTCAAAAATTATATTTATAGAAATTTCATCTTTATTCATAAAAGTTGGGGTCTTACAACCTCCCCTTCTTATGAAATTTTGCCTTAGAAATTAGGGTACGTACCTGGTATGTCAAGAGGTAAGGATACCTTGATTTCATTTTGATTCTAACTCCCAGGTCATTTCTTCAACATCGTGGTTCCTCCACAAAACTTTGACTTGAGGTATAACCTTGGAGCGTAGAACATGTTCCTTCTTATCCAAGATTTTAACAGGAACCTCTACATACGTTAAATCTTCCGCTATTTCGTTCGGTTCTAACTCAATAATGTGGTGCGGGTCTTTCACGTATTTACGTAACATAGATATGTGAAAAACGTTATGAACACAAGACATACTTGACGGTAAAGCGAGTCTATAGGCCACAGTTCCTACTCGATCGAGGATTAAAAATGGGCCAATGAATCGAGGATTGAGCTTTCCTCTCTTTCCAAACCTCGTAACTCCTTTCCATGGAGCAACACGTAACAACACATGGTCTCCAATATCGAATTCCATGTCCTTTCGATGAAGATCAGCATAACTTTTTTGTCGATCTTGTGAGGTTTTTATACATTACAGAATCGTTTGAATCTTTTCCGTAGTCATACGTACCAACTCCGGTCCCAACAACGTTGCTTCACCCACCTCATCCCAGCATATTGGAGAACGACACATTCTTCCATACAACGCTTCGAATGGAGCAATGCCAATACTTGCTTGATAGCTATTATTGTAGGAAAACTACACCAATGGTAAGAACTTGTCCCAACTTCCCTTGAAGTCAAGGACACAGAGTCTTAATAAATCTTCAAGAGTTTGAATAGTCCTCTCGATTGTTCAAATGCATCGAGGATGATATGCCGAACTAAATAGTAAATCCTTGCCCATAGCTTTTTATAAACTAACCCAAAATCGTGAAGTGAATCTTGGGTCTCGATCAGAAACTATGTATACTGGCATACCATGCATTCTTACAATCTCGTTTATGTATATACGAGCAAGACATTCAAGTGTATAAGTTTCTTGTATATGTAAGAAATGAGCAGACTTGGTTAATCTATCAACAATGACCCAAATCGCATCTATGCCTTGAGAAACCTTAGGAAGACCGGTAACGAAATCCATGGTAATGTGCTCCCACTTCCATTCTGGAATTTTAAGTGGTTGCAATGGACCTTTTGGTACTTGATGCTCCGCCTTAACTCGTTGACAAGTTAGACATCTTAAGATAAACATCACTATCTCTCTCTTCATATTGCTCCACCAAAAATGTATGACGAAGATCACGATACATTTTGGTACTCCCAGGATGGATTGCAAACAGTGTGTTGTGTGCCTCCATCATGATTTTATACTTTAAATCAGGGTCGTTAGGAACACAAAGTCTGGAGTTAACTCGAAGTATTCCTTCTTCATCGATTCTTGCTTCCGAAATAGCACCTTCTTACACTTTCTTCTTCATATGCATCAGCTCCAGGTATGTAGTTTGAGCAGCTTTAACTTTATCGATTAAAGTCGGTTCTACTCATATATTCGCCATCATCACATGGGTCCCCGGAGTCTTTAACTCTATCTCCATCCTTTGTAAGTCACACAAAATGGGCCTTTGCGTTGACAATATCGCACTCGCATTCATGCATATGATCTTCTACTCAATGCGTTAGCTACCACGCTCGCTTTTTCAGGATGGTATGATCATAATCTTTCGTGAGATTTCAAGCCAACGTTGTTGTCGCATGTTGAGTTCCTTTTGAGTGAAGAAATATTTGAGGCTTTTATGATCCGTAAAGATCTCCACTTTCTCCCCATACAAGTAATGCCTCCAAATTTTAAGTGCGAAGACAACAAATTATCAACTCTAGATCATGAGTAGGATAATTCCTCTCATATTCTTTGAGTTGTCGAGAGGCATAAAGCTATGACTTTCCCATGTTGTATGAGAACACATCCTAACCTTGCCCGATGCATCATCAGAGATGACAAATCCCTCCGAGCAGGATGGTATTGTCGTAACAGTCTTTGAAATGAGTCTCCTCTTAAGTTCTTAAAAACTCTTCTCACATTCCGCGCTCCAACCGAAATTTATATCTTTTCGAGTCAGCTGAGTTAATGGAGTAGTGATTCGAGAAAACCCTTCTACGAATCTCAGATAATAACCAGCTAATCCAAGAAAGCTACGTACTTAGGTCACTGATTTAGGTTGCTCCCAGCTTTGAACATCTTCAATCTTTGCCGGGTCAATAGATATTCCATGACTTGATACTACGTGCCCAAGGAATGCTACTTCCTCAAGCCAGAACTCACATTTCTTCTGTAACATTCTAGAATTTTAAATGTAATATTAAATATTTATTGATATTTAATGGATGTGATTATTGGTAAATGAATATTTGTTTACTTGATTTAATATTATTTGGAGAATTATTTGTTAAATAAATAATTGATGAATTAAGGAAATGATTATTATATTGATATTTCAATTTAATGATTAATTATTTGTATGGTATTATGTGATTAAAGGATTTGTTTAATTAATTTAGATTTGCATTAATTAAATTAAAATATGAAAGCTTGATTAAATATAGTGTGACAAATAACTATATTATAAGGAGTTATTAAAATAAATTAAAAATGGTTTAATTTAGTTTTTTACCAAACAAGGCTTAAGAATTTTAATTTTTAAAATTTAAATGGTTTGCCAAACAAGCCTTTATGGCTTTTGGAATTTCTAGATTTTTAAAATAAATATAATTAAATAATAAATATAATATATTTATAATATATACGTTGTATTGGTAATCGATAATAGTTGTTATTATTATTAAGGCCATATCCGCTTTTTTTACGCTTTACGCTTCATTATTAGGTTTGGTTTCATTACAATTTAGTTGTCTCAGATTATTTACCTAGAGTTCAAAGAAATTGAGAAGAGAGTTTGGAGAGAGAGTTGAGAGAATTGAGAGAGAAATTAAGAAATTTCCAAAGAATTAGCAAGGATTATATTAGCAAATTAAAGGTATGTTCACAACTTTGTATTATATATATGTGTTCATATATGAATTTACGCCATAGTTTTGGCTTATGTTCTGTGAATCAAATTGATGAATTGTGGATATATAGTTGGTAATTGTGGTTATACATGTTTGTAATGCTAGAGTTTATATTCAAACAAGAAATCGCATGCTAATTTTCGTTTGGCAGTAGGAAGAAAATTTGACAGTGTATGTATTCTTTGTATGCTTAGGTAAGTACCAATTTAGATGGTCAATTCTTATATTAAACTGTAAATTGAGGCTTGCATATGTTAGTTCAATGAGATATGAGTATAACGTAATTTGAATGAAGTAAATTGGACAAGAATTGAAATCACAATGTTCAATTTTTGTGAAGGAACTCGAAAATGGAGTTTTTGTATGAAAACTTGAATTTGGAGAAATTAAGATAGTTTTAGTTAGTGTTAAATTGGGCTAATTGGTTGTAAATGTGAGCAATCATGTGTATGATAGTTATATATTTATTATATGTGTTAATATTACTGTCTATTGGGTGAAATTTGTGTTTGTTGGGATAAATGGCCATCTGTTCATAGCCTTCTCAGATTCAATTAACAACACCAAGCAAATTGGCCGCTTGATGCCGAGCAAAAATGGTGCAAATGCAAGGCTTTGGTCCCAAGCCTTTGTAATGCATGAATTGTGCCATACCCTAGTTTGAGATTCGACTTCGCTATTATTACAAAGAGACTGGGGGAAACATCCTAGCATGGTCTGAAATTATGTTAGCATGTTAAATGAGTAATGTTAAGGTTAACATAACATAGTGAGTTGTGGTTAGTATGATCAAAGTTGCAAAAATGATTAGTAAATCGAAAACGCGTTATGTGGTAATTTAGTATACATATTGAAAGTTAGACAAGTGTTGTGAAGTAAAACACTTAGAGTTTCTGAAATGTGAATGGTAATGAGCATGTTATGATATGTTAGCATGTCGAATAGGTATTGTGGTTCTAAAATTATGTGTAGGTGATCGTGAGTTTAATTTTATAGCTTACGCTCAAAGTAAGTTTTCTAACTCTACACTTTTGTTGAGTTAGTTCTATTATTATAAATGCATACTTTTGATTGAGCAAGTTTTTATCTCAATTGTTATTTCATTGTGCAAGTTTTCTAACTCTATATTTTCATTAAGTTAGTTCTATTATTATAAATGCATACTTTTGATTGAGCAAGTTTTTATCTCAACTGTTATTGAATAAGTAAATTGTTCCTAAAATCCATTTGAGCAAACTCAAACTCTAGTGTTATTGGAAATTCTCAATTGATTGATTCATTCTAACTTGTTTACAGAGTTAACAAGTTTCTTAAAGTTCAGAATTTCATTTATAATATTATAAAACTTGAACCTAGCTTATTTTACTGTTCAAGCAAAGGTTAACCATTTTATTCATTTTATTGAATACTTATGCTCTATAGTTATTTCAAGCATGAGTTAGATATGTAGAATCAGTTCAATTATGATTCTCAAATGTTTTAAGTTATGATGTTATTAAACAACTGTTGTATTATTCAAGCATTGTTGATTAAACTAGTTCCCTAGTTGATGATCATTAAACTTCAATTACCCTTGAAAGCTTATCCAAACAAAACTTTCTTTGGTGCGGACTTGTACGCTAAATACTGAGATGAACAACCCTATGTTTAGGGGTTTACGCTTAGCGTTGAAATGGTTGTGCACAATACATTGTACGAAGGATTGACCCCCCAAGATGCGTGGAGTCCTTATAGTCATATATTTGATCGTTAAAGTTAAAGTTGAAAGATTACTTATAACTGTGGACATGGTTCATGGTCATTTGACCCTCAGTAGTATATTTAAGAATGTTAATAGAATATATCATTCAGTTCTATTGAGCCTATGAGTTGGCAAGTATTGAAATGTTAATAGAACATATTATTTAGTTCTATTGAGCCTATTATTTGGCAAATGTTGTAAAGATATTTATTCTTATCTCAAGTGAGCTTTGTTTGCTCACTCTTGCATATTTATACATTATTGCAGCTATGGTTGAGAAGGTAGATAAACCTACAACTAGCAAAGGAAATGGAAAAATGTACAAGTGATGAAGACTTGTAATTTTGTTTTATCGTTATTATGATAGACTTTTAATAATGATGTGATGTAATAATTTAATTTTCGGACTTGAATGATTGTATTAAAGGTTAGAGAACCTGGGGGATAATGTTTTTATTAAAGTAATCCTATATGGGCAGGTTTTTATTATTCAATTTGTTATGATTGGGTAGTTAGATATGAATGTTTTGATTACATGAGCACCAAATCTTGAGTTAGTGAAGTACCGGGATTTGGGGGTGTCACAAGTTGGTATCAAAGCTTTAGGTTATGAACCTTAGGTGGGGAAAAGCCTTAGGAAGTAACCTTTGAAAAGATAGTGGTGATTAACTCTTATCGAGTTTTAAGGAAGAAATAATAAAACACTTATGTGATTGTGTGTTTATACTTATGTGCTCGTGAGTGTTGAGTAGTAATGATTAATAATTGAAACTTAAAATTTTGTTCTCAGGATGACTAATGTCGGAGAATCCAGTCAGGCTAGGGAGGATGGACCTCAGATGCCTATAGAGGAGGAGCCTTGAGACATTCAGGTTATTTGGGAACAACTACTGCCACGGGAGTCAGCCCCGTTGGTCACAGTGGTTGAAGATGAGGATGATGATGTGGAGACGGATGAGGAGGATCCTGTTGAGTTACCACAGGAGGATGAGGATGACGAGGATGAGGACGAGGACGAGGAGGAGGAGACTCCACTAACCTCGATAGTTGCTCGAATGTACGATGAAGTCTACGACCATAACGTGGAACTTCAGGATACAGTCAAGGAATTGCAAGAGATAGTAGCTGAACAACAAACTGCAATGACACAGAAAGACGATGAGATCCAAGATCGTGAGGAACGACTGACTAATGTCGAGGAGAAGCTAGAACAGACTGAAGGAGAGAAAGAACAATTGATCGAGGAGGTCGCTAAATTGAAGAATAAGCTAAGGGAAGAAGCTAAGAAGAGGACAAGAGCCGAGGACGCATATGAGGTAATGTTTCAACGAGCCGAGATAGCAGTAAAAGACTCACATACAAAGAGAATGAAGATGGAAGAGATGAATAGAGTATTCAACACCGTTGTTAATCGAGCTCAGGATCGAGTCATGGGATATCCTATTCAGTTCGAGACTCTGCCGTCGTACGTATTAGATCGCAGAACAATGTTTTGAGTCGTGGAGGAAGAACGTATTAAGGCTAAGTAGTATCTTAGTAGAACATCGTAGTTGTTATGCGATTAATAAATGTTAAATAAATTATAAATCTCAAGTGTTATGTAACCTATGGGATATGAGGATGATGTTGTCTTGAAACTTTTGTAGTTCAGGAAGTAATGTAAATAGCATTAATTCTATTGTTTTTTGTTTTCAAAGAGGTTATGAATAAATAAAAGTTGTTATTTTATTCAAAGTGTTATGTGATTTGTGGTTATTTCTTTTGTGGAAGCAAGTTAAGTAGAAATTACTTTAAAGAGTTGAGTAATAATATAATGGGTGTATTTTTAAACAAAAAATGCCTCCCAGACGTCAACCACCACGACAGAGAACCACCGAAGGAACCAACAATAACGACAGTGTTGATGCTAACCCAGTTCAACAATTAGTGAAGTTACTGACAGGAGCATTGCAGAATCAACCACAGAACCAAGGAACAACGTTTAAGGAGTTCAAGGCGGTTGGACCACCTAAATTTCAAGGGTCAGTGAATCCAGTCGAGGCACAGACTTGGATTATAGAGATAGAAAAGGTGTTCGATGTTGCTAGGGTAGGAGATGATTAGAAGACTGCTTTCGCAACATTCATGTTGAAAGCAGAGGCTAGTTATTGGTGGCAGGCCAATAAAACTCGAGAAGGACTAGGGATGATGACCTGGGATAGCTTTAAGGAGATATTCTTCGAGACCTATTTTCCCGAGAGTTCGAAGGGTCAACTGTAAGTACAATTTCTGGAACTGAGGCAGGGAACGATGACGGTATCTGAGTATGCCGCTAAATTCAACGAGTTAGCGAGGTTTGCGGCTTCATCAAGTTAGAACGGACGAACGCAAGGCGAAGAGATTTGAACAGGGACTGAAGCCCTGGTTGTACAGTAGGGTTTCCCTATTTCAATTGAAGACTTTCGCAGCAGTGATAGAGAAAGCAATACTCGCTGAAGGTGGAGGCGAGGCAGTGACAAAGTTCAATCACGAACAAAAGAAGAAGAAGAAGAATGATGTGGAAATTAAGAATGGAGGTAGTAGTGGTGGAAACAACAACAACAACTTGAAGAGGAAGTAGAATGGAAACATGGGTGCTGGAAACCAGCAGGGTAACTAGTAGAACAAGAAGTTTGAAGCATGTGCTACATGCGGGAAGTTTCACAAGGGTGCGTGCTTGATGGGGAAACGAGTATGCTTCAATTGTGGCCAAGAGGGTCACATCGCCCCAAATTGCACACAACCTAAGAAGAATGTGTGCTTCATGTGCGGATCCAAGGATCACTTTTCTCGTGAATGCCCTAAGAAGAAGGATGGAGTGACAACCAGAAGCAATGGAGGTAACAATGGAGGTACATCATCAAACAAACCCACAGCTAGAACCTTCAACATGACTGTGCAAGATGCTGTGCAATCAAAAGATGTCGTGTCAGGTATTATCCCAATCAATGATATTGATGCTTATGTATTATTTGATTCGGGTGCTACTTGCTCGTTTATCTCTGATGAATTTGCTAAGGGGTTAGAATTGACTAGAGAAGAACTGAATTTCCCTTTGAACATAGAAATTGTGAATAAAGAGATAATCCCTGTTAGATTCGTATACAAGAACTGTAGGGTGAACATTAAGGAGAATATCCTAATGGTAGATTTGATTCCGATTAGACTAGGAGAGTTTGATGTAATTTTGGGAATGGATTGGCTGTTCAAATATGGAGCGGTAATTGATTGCCAAAAGAAGTGTGTAAACCTTATGACCCCGTCAAAGGTAGTGTTCTTTGGTAGCAAGTCGCCTAGACAAATGAAATGTTTGACGATTATGCAGGCCAAGAAATTGTTGAGTCAAGGCTGTGTGGGCTATTTAGCTTACATAATCGATACTCAGAAAAAGAATGTGAAACTGGAAGAGATACCAGTTGTGAGAGAATTTGAGGATGTGTTTCCAGAAGATTTGCCAGGACTTCCGCCTGACAGAGAAATTGAGTTTGTAATCGACTTAGTGTCGGGGACAACACCGATATCGAAGGCCCCGTACAGAATGGCTCCAGTAGAAATGATGGAACTAATGGTACAGTTGCAAGAATTGTTAGACAAGAAGTATATTCAACCAAGCGTATCACCGTGGGGAGCGTCAGTGTTATTCGTGAAGAAGAAGGATGGGTTAATGCGTCTTTGCATTGATTATAGAGAATTAAACAAGGTCACTATTAAAAACAAATATCCATTGCCCAGAATAGATGACTTGTTTGATCAGTTGAAGGGTGCTAAATACTTTTCAAAAATAGATTTGAGAAGTGGGTATCACCATTTAAAAGTGAGGAAAGAGGATATACCACGAACAACATTCAGAACTCGGTATGGACATTACGAGTTTTTGGTGATATCTTTTGGTTTAACCAATGCACCTTCTGCATTCATGGATTTGATGAATAGGGTGTTTAAACCATTCTTAGACAAGTTTGTAGTGGTATTCATCGACGACATTCTAGTGTATTCCAAAACTCAAGAAGAACACGTGGAACACTTACGTTTGACATTGGAAACACTAAGAAAGGAAAAGTTGTACGCGAAATTCTCTAAGTGCGAATTTTGGCTAGACCGTGTGCAATTTCTTGGACACGTGATTGACAAAGATGGGATTTCCGTGGATCCATCAAAAGTGGAAGCTGTAATCAATTGGGAACAACCAAGAACACCGTCAGAAGTGAGGAGTTTCTTGGGACTGGCCGGTTATTACAGACGATTTATTCAAGATTTTTCTAAGATAGCCACTCCATTAACAAATTTGACCAGGAAAACTGTGAAATTTGTTTGGACGGAGAAATGTGAAGAAAGTTTCCAGGATTTGAAGAAGAAATTAAGTATGGCACCTGTGTTGTCATTACCAGATAGTACATGTAACTTTGTGGTGTATAGTGACGCCTCACATAAAGGGTTGTGATGTGTTCTTGTGCAGAACGGCAAAGTAATTGCGTATGCATCAAGACAACTGAAGGATAATGAGAAAGGTTATCCGACTCATGATTTGGAATTGGTTGCAGTAGTGTTTGCTCTCAAGATATGGAGACACTATCTCTATGGAGAGAAATGTGAAATCTATACAGATCATAAAAGTCTGAAGTATATTTTCACACAGAAGGACCTGAATATGCAACAAAAGAGATGGATGGAATTGATAAAGGATTACAATTGTGAGATCTTTTATCACCCGGGCAAAGTGAATGTGGTTGCAGATGCTTTGAGCAGGAAAGGTCGGGAGAAGTTGATGCTGATAACTACTCAGGAGGAGCTTATTTCAGCAATGACGAAGCTAGAGCTGGAAATTAAATTTCCAAAGGAATTCGATGAACGACTATTCCAGATAGATACCAGTCCAACTTTGGTGGACAAAGTGAAGAGTGCTCAACTACAAGATAAAGAATGCAAAACGATCACAGAGAAAGTGGTTGAGGGTAGCGATGTAAAATAAAAGATCGACACAGAAGGACTACTACGATTCGAGGAATGAATTTGGGTTCCAGCAATGCCAGAGCTTAAAGACGAAATCTTGATCGAAGCACACAACACAAGATATTCGATTCATCCAGGAAGTACAAAGATGTATCAAGATTTGCGGCGTCATTTTTGGTGGCCGAATATGAAAAGAGACGTTGCAGAATGCGTTGCAAAATGTTTGACGTGTCAGAAAGTGAAAGTTGAACATCAACGACCAAGCGGGTTACTTCAACCATTGGAAATACCGAAATGGAAATGGGAGCATATCACAATGGATTATGTGGTAGGACTTCCAACGACTCAGAAAGGTTACGATGCGATGTGGGTAATAGTGGACAGATTGACAAAATTTGCACACTTTTTGCTAATAAAGATTAGATTTAATCTTGATCAGCTAGCGAAATTGTACGTTAAAGAGATCGTGTCAAGAAATGGTGTTCCAGTGTCAATTATGTCAGATAGAGATCCAAGGTTCACATCAAACTTCTGGAAGTGACTACAAGAATGTATGGGGAAACACAGCCATGAATGAGTACAAAGATACCACCCGCAAAACCGACGGGCAAAGTGAACGAACAATCCAAACGTTGGAAGATATGCTGAGAGCATGCATCATGGATTTCAAAGGAAGCTGGGATGAACATTTACCGTTGGAAGAATTTGCCTACAACAATAGTTACCACGTGAAAGCATCAAGATGCCACCTTACGAGGAGGCATCAGACGGCAGAAAGTGCGTAACTCCACTATCTTTGGGATGAAGTCGGTGAACGCTAAATCGTTAGGACCGTAATCGACAACAAACCGCTGTCAAGTTGTCAAACTCATCAGACAAGATTGGTATGACCAAGACCGACAGTAAAAGTATGCCGATCAACATAAAGCGTAATCGCGAATTTGAAGTAGGAAATTTCATTTTCCTAAAAGTTTCTCCTTGGAAGGGGAAAATTCGTTTTGGCAAGAAAGGAAAGCTCAACCCAAGATTTATTGGACCGTTTGAGATACTACGAAGAGTGGGGGAAGTGGCTTATGATGTAGCTCTACCTCCAGAATTGGAAAACATTCATAATATTTTTCACATTTCGGTATTATGACCGTATAAACCCGATTACAGGCACGTGATCGAGTACGAACCATTGCAATTCGATAAAGATTTGTGTTATAAGAAGTTCCTATCTAGATAGTCGACATGAAAGAACAAGTGCTCAGAAATAAAGTGATACCTTCTGTGAATGTGATATGGAGAAACCACAATGTCGAAGAGGCAACGTGGGAACTCGAAGCTGAAATGATGAAAAGTTACCCTGAGTTATTTGTTTAATCTATGTCTTTGATTCTGGGGACAGAATCTTTATAAGTAGGGAAGAATGTGACGATTTAATTGTTTGAATGGTGATTCTGAGGACAGAATCCTTTTAAAGAGGAAATAATGTAACATTCCAAAATTATAAATGTAATATTAAATATTTATTGATATTTAATGGATGTGATTATCGGTAAATGAATATTTGTTTAATTGATTTAATATTATTTGGAGAATTATTTGTTAAATAAATAATTGATGAATTAAGGAAATGATTATTATATTGATATTTCAATTTAATGATTAATTATTTGTATGGTGTTATGTGATTAAAGGATTTGTTTAATTAATTATGATTTTCATTAATTAAATTAAAATATGAAAGCTTGATTAAATATAGTGTGACAAATAACTATATTATAAGGAGTTATTAAAATAAATTAAAAAATGGTTTAATTTAGTTTTTACCAAACAAGGCTTAAGAATTTTAATTCTTTAAAATTTAAATGGTTTGCCAAACAAGCCTTATGGCTTTTGGAATTTCTAGATTTTTAAAATAAATATAATTAAATAATAAATATAATATATTTATAATATATACGTTGTATTGGTAACTGATAATAGTTATTATTATTATTAAGGTCATATCCGTTTTTTTCTTTACGCTTATTGTTCAGTTTGGTTTTACGTACAATTTAGTTGTCTAGGATTATTATTGAGAGTTCAAAGAAATTGAGAAGAGAGTTTGGCAAAGAGAGTTGAGAGAATTGAGAGAGAAATTAAGAAATTTCCAGCAATTAGCAAGGATTATATTAGCAAATTAAAGGTATGTTCACAACTTTGTATTATATATATGTGTTCATATATGAATTTACAGCATAGTTTTGGCTTATGTTCTGTGAATCAAATTGATGAATTGTGGATATATAGTTGGTAATTGTGGTTATACATGTTTTTAATGCTAGAGTTTATGTTCAAACAAGAAATCGCATGCTAATTTTCGTTTGACAGTAGGAAGAAAATTTGACAGTGTATGTATTCTTTGTATGGCTTAGGTAAGTACCAATTTAGATGGTCAATTCTTATATTAAACTATAAATTGAGGCTTGCATATGTTAGTTCAATGAGATATGAGTATAACGTAATTTGTATGAAGTAAATTGGACAAGAATTGAAATCACAGTGTTTAATTTTGTAAAGGAACTCGAAAATGGAGTTTTTGTATGAAAACTTGAATTTGGAGAAATTAAAATAGTTTTAGTTAATGTTAAATTGTGCTAATTGGTTGTAAATGTGAGCAATCATGTTTATGATAGTTATATATTTATTATACGTGTTAATATTACTGTGATTGGGTGAAATTTGTGTTTGTTGGGCTAAAATTAAAGCTCATTATTCATAGCCTTCTCTGCGTCTGAACGAACAAACACGATTTACCGCACCTAGGTGCAAGGCAAAAAAAGCGGCAGCAATTGCTGCATCTCTGGATCCCAAGCCTTTTTATGGTGCAGCTGTGCCATACCCTGGTTTAAGATTCTGACTTCTGCTATTACAGCAGACTTGGGGGAAACATCCTAGCATGGTCTGAAATTATGTTAAGGTTAACATAACATAGTGAGTTGTGGTTAGTATGATCAAAGTTGCAAAAATGATTAGTAAATCGAAAACGCGTTATGTGGCAATTTAGTATACATAATGAAAGTTAGACAAGTGTTGTGAAGTAAAACACTTAGAGTTTCTGAAATGTGAATGGTAATGAACATGTTATGATATGTTAGCATGTCTAATAGGAATTGTGGTTCTAAAATTATGTGTAGGTGATCGTGCGTTTAATTTTATAGCTTACACTCAAGGCAAGTTTTCTAACTCTACACTTTCGTTGAGCTAGTTCATTTATTTCATTGTGCAAGTTTTCTAACTCTACACTTTCATTGAGTTAGTTCTATTATTATAAATGCATACTTTTGATTGAGCAAGTTTTTATCTCAACTGTAATTTCATTGTGCAAGTTTTCTAACTATACATTTTTGTTGAGTTAGTTCTATTATTATAAATGCATACTTTTGATTGAGCAAGTTTTTATCTCAACTGTTATTGAATAAGTAAATTGTTCCTAAAATCCATTTGAGCAAACTCAAACTCTAATGTCATTGGAAATTCTCAATTGATTGATTCATTCTAACTTGTTTACAGTTAAGCAAGTTTCTTAAAGTTCAGGAATTTCATTTATAATATTATAAAACTTGAACCTAGCTTATTTTACTGTTCAAGCAAAGGTTAACCATTTTATTCATTTTATTGAATACTTATGCTCTATAGTTATTTCAAGCATGAGTTAGATATGTAGAATCAGTTCAATTATGATTCTCAAATGTTTTAAGTTATGATGTTATTAAACAACTGTTGTATTATTCAAGCATTGTTGATTAAACTAGTTCCCTAGTTGATGATCATTAAACTTCAATTACCCTTGAAAGCTTATCCAAACAAAACTTTCTTTGGTGCGGACTTGTACGCTAAATACTGAGATGAACAACCCTATGTTTAGGGGTTTACGCTTAGCGTTGAAATGGTTGTGCACAATACATTGTACGAAGGATTGACCCCCCTAAGTACGTGGAGTCCTTATAGTCATATGACTGTTAAAGTTAAAGTTGAAAGATTACTTATAACTGTGGACATGGTTCATGGTCATTTGACCCTCAGTAGTATATTTAAGAATGTTAATAGAACATATCATTCAGTTCTATTGAGCCTATGAGTTGGCAAGTATTGAAATGTTAATAGAACATATTATTCAGTTCTATTGAGCCTATTATTTGGAAAATGTTGTAAAGATATTTATTCTTATCTCAAGTGAGCTTTGTTTGCTCACTCTTGCATATTTATACATTATTGCAGCTATGGTTGAGAAGGTAGATAAACCTACAACTAGCAAAGGAAAGGGAAAAATGTACAAGTGATGAAAACTTGTAATTTTGTTTTATCGTTATGATGATAGACTTTTAATAATGATGTGATGTAATAATTTAATTTCCGCACTTGAATGATTGTATTAAAGGTTAGAGAACCTGGGAGATAATGTTTTTATTAAAGCAATCCTGTATGGGTAGGTTTTTATTATTCAATTTATTATGATTGGGTAGTTAGATATGAATGTTTTGATTACGTGAACACCAAATCTTGAGGTAGTGAAGTACCGGGGTTTGGGGGTGTCACATCTTCAACTTGGCATAAAGCTTGTTTTCACGAAGCTTTTGGAGTATCAGCCTCAAGTGTTGCTCATGATCTTCACGACTTTTGGAATATATGAGGATGTCATCAATAAAGATGACCACAAAGTGATCTAAATATTCCTTGAATACTCGGTTCTTCATATCCATGAAGGCAGCAGGAGCATTAGTCAATCCAAAAGACATGACTAAAAATTCATAGTGCCCGTCTCGAAGTTACGAATGCGATCTTTGGAATATCCTCGGTTTAACCTTGGTGATGATATCCGGAAGCTAAGATCGATCTTTGAAAAGAATTGTGCTCCTTGCAATGGTCAAACAGTCATCAATGCGAGGTAATCGGATACCTATTCTTGATGGTGACATGGTTCAATTCCCGGTAGTCAATACAAAGTCGCATACTCCCATCTTTCTTCTTCACGAATAGAACAAGAGCACCCCAAGGAGACGTACTAGGACGAATGAAACCAATGTCTAACAATTCCTGTAATTGGGTCTTTAACTCGTGAAGTTCAATAGGAGCCATTCGATATGGGGCTTTGGAAATGGGTTTTGTACCGGGTTCCAGGTCGATACAAAATTCAATTTCACGCTCTGGGGGTAGGACAAGAAGTTCTTCAGGGAATACGTCAGGAGATTTATTAACAATAGAAATATCATTCAAATCTGACGTATTTTTGTTTAAATCTGTGACATGAGCTAAGAAAACTTGACATCCGTTTTTCAATAAACGAATAGCTTTATGGCTTGAGATGACAGTGATTGATTTTAATGGTTTGGTTGCTTAAATTCGAATAATAGGTTGGTTAGGAATATAAAAGCTAACAACCTTACGAAAACAATCAATTTTTGCATGATGAGTAGTTAACCAATCAATCCCTAGAATCACATCAAATGCAAGTATTTTTAATGAAATAAGATCGACAGGTAATGTGAGGGTACCGATTTGAACCAAACAAGACTTATAAACAGTGGATGTAATGAAGGTTTCTCCCAATGGAGTTTCCATATATAAGTTAAAGTCTAATTTCTCTGGAGTCAAATTTAATCGTTGAGCGCAAGTAGGAGAAATAAAAGAATGGGTAGAACCAATATCAAATAAGGTATAGACTTCGCTAGAGTTTATGATAAGCTTACCCGTGATGACCTCGTTCGGGTTTCTTGCTTTCTGGGAGGTCACAACAAAAGCTCTCCCTTGAACTACTAGTTTTGACTTGTCTGGGACGGTATTTTGTGTCACCGTTCCAACTGGACTTGTCTTCGATGCACGAAAAAATCGGGCTAGGTGACCTTCTCTTCCATAATTATAACACGCTTTGGATGGCATCGCGCAGTTTGGTCTGATATGTCCCTCCCCTCCGCATTTGAAGCATATGATAGGTGGTCGTTCTCCTTCCTTAACCACGGGTGCTGATGCTGACGTCTTTCCATCATTGTTGAATTTTCTCTTCTTGAAATGTCCATTATTATTGTCTTGGCCATGATTACCATCGAAATGGTTACCATTCTGGCATGTTGATTCCCTCCACGTTTGTTGTCACCACTTCGATGACTGTTACCACTGGTACTATCATTTTGTCGGCTGCTTTCTCTTGGTTGCATTGACTCGTTATCACGCTCTAATAACTGAGCCCTATTTACAACATCTGAATACAAACACAGTTTATGAGAAATTAGATATTGACGTATCTCGGGGTTCAAACCTCTTAGAAACATCCGTGTCATTCTTTCCTCATTATCAACCAAGTGAGACGCAAACCAGGACAACTCGGCAAACTTAGCTTCGAACTGCGACACGGTCATATTGTTCTGCTCCAACTTGATGAACTCTACCTCTTTCATGTGACGAATACTTTCGGGAAAGTACTTGTCATGAATATTTCTTGGAACTTCTCCCAAGACATCTTCAGTGCGGTAGGTTGAGTACGCTTTACCGATTTCCACCAGTAGTCTGCCTCTCCTCACAACATAAAGGTGGCAAAGGGAACCTTTTGTTCCTCAGAGCATCCCAAGACATCAAATATCTTGGTGATCTGCTTTATCAACGTCTCCGCCTTAAGTGGTTTTGGCTCTCCAATAAACTCCGATGGTCCCAGCTCCTTGAACTCATTTAGCGGACTCCGTCGAGAGTTTCAAAGTGTTTCCACCTACATTTTGGATGAGGAGCGCTCTCACCGATGTTGCATGAATTGCATAAAGCCTCTGAACATTCCATCATTCATCATTTGGTCAGTGTTGTTGTTTGCATGAGAATTGTAGCCTTCCTGATGCACATTTTCCTAATTATTGATATGTGGAGACTCAACGGTCTCCTGTGCTCCATTGCTATTCTCAACATTCTCGGATGTCATTTTCAGATACTGCCACAAAACAAGGGTTAGTTATTATATCACATATTATCCCTATACTCTGACTGACCAATTAAATACCAAATAAATTTAGGTAGGTCATACTAGCGAAGGAATTCCCCGTCTCTCTCCTCCTAGTTCTTGTCTCACATCTCAGCCAGGGATCATATCCCTAAGCTTTGATACCAACTGTGATGCCCCCCAAAATAGGTATACATCACATATTCTGAGTCGTCAAATACATGGTACAAAATACAAATAAAAACTTAATTATACAATAGTCGTGTAAAATACGACAAAACATAAGCTGTGAGTTTTAATACAACATTGTCTTCTAAACAGTATTCAAACTCAAAATAAGTCCTCAATACATTTATTTTCACACTATTTCATAGAATAGTGAGGACTACTAATGCTATCATCTCGAACGAATCACTCCATTCCCCGACTAGTCCCCGCTTACGTTCTCATTTCTGAAGAGAACAATGAAAGCAAAAGGGTGAGGTCAACTAGCCCAAGAAGAAATATTATGACTAAGATAATGCGAGAATAAATTATCATTAGCCTTCAATGATGTTAAACCGATAAAATATAACAAACATCAAGTTTAATCGCAATGAACAAGCAATCCATTAGAAGAGTCAAGTAGAGAATAAAATCTACTATCTTCTATGATTTAAAAGGTTTTTCATTACTTTTATCGCTGAGACTCAGCTTAATAAATAATCCACATCATCCCTGCACTTCGGCCAATGATATTCATTAGTATCACGACCACAAATTATCCATGCACTACGGGCCAAGGATATTCGTGTATTCATCAATGGTCAAGATCATGCCAACAACTGTCCATCAATGCAATACAGCCAATGAGGATTTTTACCACATCATTTGTAACATTACGGTCATGATTATACCGAATAATCCCTGGTCATAATCAAACCAAGTCCATCTATGCACTACAGGCCACAGATGACTTTCAACATATTATAAACATGAGGATGATGAAAATTCAATAAAACAAGTTCAAGAATAAATTTTAAAGATTTATAAGTTAATTTATCTTGAACTCAATAACGTCCAAATTGTCAACATGATACTGCTTTGTGGAGTAAAATTCGAGAATGCTCAGAAGAATATTTCCATGAAAAGATACTGGATGAAGCGCAAATATCAAGGATATTCCACTAATTTCATGGAGTATAGAAGCCAAAACATTAACCAACTGAGTATAATAGAATATATGAAACCGCAAATGGATTTTTACCGCCATGTGGTAATTCACGTGTATGCATTATTCCAAGCGTAATAATAAAGAATGGAACAGTCATGCAGAACACGCATGCACGTGATATTCCAATGTAATAATAAAGAATGGAACTAGGTAATCGTAATCCCATGCAGATGTGATGTTCCAACAGAATAATAAAGAATGGAATAACAACATAATTCACCGTGCATGCGATAGATCACATGCATAACGGTTATTCCAATGAATAATAAAGAATGGAATAACATAAGAATTTCACCGTGTATGCGGTACTTGGCGTATGCATTATTCCAACATAATAATAAAGAAAGGAATAACAACCCTTACTTAGTATTGAAAGAAAATAACTCTCTTCATGAATACGGAAGAATAATAATACTTACAAAGTACAACAAATAATATCCCTTACAGTAGTAAAAGAGTAGTATTTTCACTAATAGGCGAGGATATTCTTGAAGAAAACTTATATTGTTTTTCTACGCTCAAAGCTTCGAAAACTCTAAAGAAATACGCCAAGATTATAGAAGAAGAATTCTCTGAATTTCTGGTGTGATTTCAATTCTAACTAAGCATCCTATTTATAGGAGAATTGAAATGATACTATCCAATAAAATATAATATATTCTATATATATATATATATATTATTTAAAATCTAATAAAACAAATAACTTTATAAAAGTATTCTGTTTTATATAAAAAGATTTTACTATGCAAAATACTATGCAGGCACTATGCAACACTATGCATAATAAAATATAATATATTCTATTTATAGTATAATAAAACAAATAACTTTATAAAAGTATTACATTTTATATAAAAAAGATTTTACTATGCAAAAACACTATGCATAATAGAATATAATATATTCTATTTATAGTCTAATAAAACAGATAAAAACTTTTCTGTTTTATTATATTAATAATAATAATAAAACAAAATTTAACATCATTATTATAATTCACAATATTAATCGACCAGGTCGTTCCCAGGAAAGAGGGGGCTTTCCAATAAGGATTTCTCCCCATTGGCACACAATTAGATGACCAAACCTCTCCTTGACAGAACTTCTAGACATCGTTAATATTGCAAATAATAATATTAATAAATTTGTCATCTCAATTATTGATTTAATAATATATAAAATATTAACAATAATTGAATCAAATAACGTGAGATACTATGCAGCAATTACTGTAGCAATAATTGAACAAAACTGAGTGACGTCTCACGTAAGCTTTAATAATCAATACTGTGTGCTACTATGCAACCACGCGTATTACATCATCACAATCAAAAGTTATTAAGCTTTGAACTAGCTGTCAGAACGTGTTCATCATATTCTTGGCTGCCCAGAATTTTCAGTCATGGCCGGTCAACGCCCTTTGTGGCCTCATTACAGTCAATCAGTTCATGTTATAGTTGTGTTAGACGTCGGGACTTTTAGACTAACTAACATAGTACATGATTGACACAGTATCCAAGTCTAGACATCATAAGTCAGAAAGATCTAAGCTATTGAAAAAGTTGTCAAAACTATTCTTCATTTTCTAGGTTACCCAAAAATGAAGAACAATTCGTGCAAGCATATTTGGGCTTCCACAACTTTCAATCCATGTGATTATTTTGTGATATATCGATTCCAGGTTGTAGACAACATGTTAGACTACCGATCCATTACATAAAACCAATAAAACAACAACACCACAAAAAGATCTAGTCCGGTCAAAGTCTGTCAGAGACAGAGTTCATCTGTTTTCTGGGTTACCCAGAAACAGAAAACGTGATCGTTTTATCTACTTTGACCAAACACCATACTCACTCAGTTTGATGATTAAGAGATTTTAAGGCATAATAGTGTAGTCCATATAACATACAACAATCTTATTACCATAGCAGGATCAAAACAGCTAACATGAGAAAGATCTGTAGACATGAACTTCTTGTCAGAACGTTCTGGGTAGCATCTGGGTTACCCATATTAGCTTGGTCATGGTCGGTCAACCGACTTTGACCATCAATAACTTTCACTCTACAACAGATCTGACTCTGAATCAAGTTCCAGATTCAAGATCTCATAGCATACTACAACTACAAACTTTCAAAACACAAAAATCATTTATGATCACTGAGATCTGAGGTCAGACATTCATTGTCAGACAACAAAAATAAAATTTTCCAAATTTTTTAAAACTTCAAATCCGAGCCTCTAGATGTTATGGAACTAACATTTAGCAACCCTGATCATCAATATATACTACATACAACATGTTTTAACATAAAAATCTAACATCTAACATGGCATTCAAGATCAGATTTTTAAATTAGGGTTTTGTACCTCTCTATAAAAAATCTTGATTCTTAGCTTCTGATCTGTTATTGAAAGTCGTGGGGCTTGATTTGGGGACTGAAATGCCTTGTATTTTCGGAGGTTTGATAAAGAGAAAAGTTGCTTGAGAGTTAGATGGCCAAATGAGCAATTTTGGTAGCTTTCTCTCTCTTAAATCTATATGTACTACGTGTATGCAATGTATTGGATGATCACATGGCTGAGATTAGGAGTGCTATAGCTCGTAGCTAGGTTAGGGTGACTTGTCAATATTTGATAAGATTTCCTAGCAATAATTGACCAAATGGGACAAAAAGGGTATAATGGTAATTTGGTTATTAATTTAATGTCATTCTTGTAAACTTGACAAACCCTTAGGGGTTTAACCCCTAGAGTTTAACCCTAAGGTTTTCCAAAATTAGATTTCTTAGATTTCATTTAGGGTTTGAAATAAAATAAAATAAAATATTAGTTTCCTAAAAATATAATTTAGAATTTACTAATTAGTTTTCTAATTACATTACTTTAACAATTAGGGTTTAAGATCCCACAATTAGCATTAAGGCTTACAATTAGTAATTAGGGTTTTATTCTAGCAAATTAGGTTTACAAATTTAGAAATTAGGGTTTTTAACAATTAGGATTTTCAAATATTAATTAGGGTTTTCCCTCATTAACATTAAATCTAATACTACACAACATAAATCCTATAACACCAATACTACACAGTTTTGAACTCATAATTGAGTTTTAAAATTGGTTTTAACAAATTGATATAAGGTTTTGACATTAAACACCATAATTGACCAACACATATTATATATTTATAACCTTTGAAAAATAATATTATATTTAATATAATATTATTATTCTCATTCATAGCTCAAAATCCAAATTTTGGATTTATATCCGATTTATCTTTCATATATAACATTATTAATTAAGTTAAAATAATTAACTTAATAATCGAACTAAAATCATATAATAAAATAGTAATTATAATAATTCCAATAATCATCTCATATATTATTTATATAATATAAAATAATATTTTCATAGAAAATAATTAATAAAGACATTTCTATTATAAAATTAATTATTATAAGAATATACTTTATAATGATCAATAATTCTAAAATAAAATTATTTGAAATTATTCAAGTAATAAATAAATTTTATTTATCACATATATACATACACATTACTTGGCACATATTCCCATCTTTAAAATAAAAGAAAAATTAATATGCAAAATTTCTTATTTATTTTTATAGAAAATATCAGGTTATTACATTCACCCTCCCTTATAAGGATTCTGTCCCCGGAATCACCGTTTTAAAACTCATACATACTAGGGTACATAGCATACACATTTTCATTTCAAATAGATCTTGATCAGATTCGATCGAACTGATCTTTAACTATTCAACATAAAGTTTGTCTATCTGATTAAACGGAAGTTCGATTTCTAAAAGAACTCAAATTCTTTCTTCAAAATTTCTTTATAAAATAATTTATTATATATAGAAAAATTGTGAGACCCCGAATTTTATGAAATAAAAGTATTCAATTTTTATATATTGGTAAATAGTTAAATTGATAAAAGTTTAAAGTTAAGGGTAATATGTGATTTTTTTTTTTGCAAAGTAAGCAAGTTGATATAAAATATTCGTTGTGTCGGAGAATATTCGATTAGTCGGGGAATATTCTTTTTGTCGGGGAATATCCAAATGCAATGACAGTACAATCATTTGTGGACCCCTAACGGAATTATTATCGGATTGAGAAAACGACAAAAATATTTTTATGAAAATAATGGCGGAAGTTTTACCATTAAAACTATTGAACTACTCGGTAGTAAAAGTATAGTAATACGCGTGGTTGCATAGTAGCATACGGTATTGATTATTGATTTTTACGTGATAAGTTACTCAGTTTTGTTTTATTAGTATTATTAATGTAATAAAACAGAAAAGCTTTTATATAAAACAGAATATTTTTACAAAGTTATTCTATAAATAGAATATATTATATTCTATTATGCATAGTTTTTTGCATAGTAAAATCTTTTTATATAAAAAGCAGAATACTTTTATAAAGTTATTCTATAAATAGAATATATTATATTTTATTATGCATAGTGTTGCATAGTGTCACTGATAGTAAAATCTTTTATATAAAGCGAGAATACTTTTATAAAGTTATTCGTTTTATTAGATTATAAATAGAATATATATATTTTATTTAAAAGATTTTGCTTTAAATATGGACCGTCGATTAAAAGTAAATCAATGCAGACCGTTCATGAATTAGTTACTATCTTCATTCATTCTTACATAAATAGAAACTCATTCCTTCATTATTTCTTACGAATTCTTTGAAACTCAAGAGAGTGAAACTATAGAGAGAGTTCTTCTTCTATAATCTTGGCGTATTTCTTTAGAGTTTAAGAAAGCTTTGAAGCGTAGTGCAAGTTTTCTTTGAGTATATCCTCGCCTACCAAATGAAATATTTTTCTTTTACAGTAGGGATATTATTTGTTGTACTTGTAAAGGGTATTCTTTCTTTCTTATTCGTGAAGAGAACTTACATTATTCCATTCTTTATTATTACATTGGAATAACTCGTATCACGCTGGATACCCTATACTTGGTCAAATTCTTACGTTATTCCATTCTTTATTATTACATTGGAACATCACATACGTGCGTTCTACGCATGACTGGTTCCATTATTTATTATTACATTGGAATATCACATACAAATGCGTCACGCATGACTTGGTTCCATTATTTATTATTCGTTGGAATATCTCATGCGTGCGTTTACACATGACACGATTCCATTATTTATTATTACATTGGAATAACACATGCATGCGCGGTCTATCGCATGCTTGGTGATTTCTTTTGTTATTCTATTCTTTATTATACTCAGTTGGTTAAAGTTTTGACTTCTATACTCCATGAAATTAGTGGAATATCCTTGATATTTGCGCTTCATCCAGTATCTTTTCATGGAAATATTCTTCTGAGCATTCTTGAATTTTACTCCACAAAGTAGTATCATGTTGACAAATTGGACATTATTGAGTTCAGGATAAAGTAACTTATAAATCTTTAAAACTTATTCTTGAACTTATTTTATTGAATTATTATGTCATTGTCATGATGAGTTATGTTGGTTATTATGTGAAAACATGAAAGTTTCTTAGAAATCACAAATGGCTGAAAATCAAATTTTGGTAAAAATGGAGTATGAAATTCAATTGACCATATCTCCTATTATATTTTGAATTTTTGAGTGTGATTAAGTTCTAGAGTTATGTCTATGAGTTTTTTAACTTATCCAAGTGGAATCACTAGAAAAGGTGTTGTAGATTGTTGTGTGGACTGATTTTAGTAAAGGAGTTAAAATCTGTAAATTGCCAAAAGACTACTGCCCAGAAGTTTAAAAGGGCATTTTCGGCTACTTAGCTTGTGAAATAAATTTCGGCCTTTCGGGACATGAAAATATATGGTATAAAGTACCTCCTGTCCAAAAATAAGCTCATTCCGACTTAAAATGAGCAAGTTATGACTATTTCAATATTTAGGTTTTTTCTACGAAAAACGCTATAACCGGAGTTCTATAACTCCGATGACCATGAAATTTAAACTGGAAGCTCATGATAACATGTGTAAAATCCTGCCAAGATTTGGAAATTTTTGGAGTTAACCTTGAGGTAGCAAATTTCTTAAGGAATTAATTAGAAATTGATTTTTGAAAAATAGTAAATGAATTTTAAAAATTCCGAGAAAAATATATGTTCAATATGAGACTATATTCTGCTTAATCCCAGAAAAAAAATAATTTTTGGGACTGATTTGGTATTTTTCATGAAAATAATTTAGTTACGAACATATGAATTAAATATGTTATGTGAAGTTGAAAAATTGGTAAATAGGATTTTATGGCTTGAAAATCCTATATAAGGTATTTGCAGATTTTTTATGAGTAATTTGATTATTGGTGATGAAATCTTATGAGTATGACATTTTAAATGATTAAATGCATTATTTGGAAAAGTGTAAACACACTACAAAAAAATAGGGCTTCAGCAACAACCGATTTTCATTGCTAAAGGTGCCAAATTTCGTTGATAAAGGTTTTTGGCAACGTTTATACTGTCGTTGCGTCTTTCGTTGCGCAATGAGCGTTGCTAATTGTTCCGCAACGAACGTATTTTTTTCATTGCCAAAAGTAATATATTTTGTAACGAAATTTGGCTTTCATACAGAGACATCGATCCTTTAGCAACAAAATGTATTGTTGCAGAATAATTAAAATTTCGTTGCTAAAAATCTCATTTCGTTGCAAAAGCCTGCTAATTGGCAACGAAATGAACTCTCTTTTTTTGCAACGACCATGCATTTTTGTTGCAATTGACACCATTTTGCAACGATATTTTTCGTTGCAGTAAATTATGAAAATTGTTGTCTAAGCTTGCTTTCGTTGCGGAATGTAAACTTTTTAGCAACGATTTTCGTTGCTGAATATATTATTTGGCAACGACATTATGCTGAATCAACAACGAAAATATTTGTTGATGGTTATTTTTCAATAGCAACGAAAGTCGTCGTCGTTCGTCGATTAATGACGACATTATATGTTCTTAATTTCTTTATATGCAACGAAAGTTGATATGATTTGCAAATAATAAAAATGTTACCTTTTATTTTAGTATTAGCAACAATATCCTCTCCGTTGTTATTAAGTTAATTTTTTGTTGCCAAATATTAAATTTTTAATGTCATTAGCAACGAAAATTTGTTGTTAAATGTATAAAAAATTGTTGTTATATTAAAACTTATTCAATGCTTTGGTAACGAATTATATTGTTGTCAAATCAAAATTTAACATTCTTTTTGTGTACCTGACTGGCTCAATGTCCCCATAGCAAATAATAGCAAAAATGCAAAAAACAAATATTATTAACTTAATAAAATCATCAACTACATAATCATTCATTATCTTTACAATTAACCATCTAAAACTACCACAGTTCTTCAATCAAAGTATATATCTACATATATAGAGATATTACACTTCATAATTTTGTCTCTTGTCTTCCGTAAACGTAGCAAGAAAATTTGATACCTAGTATTGTAAGGCAGATCGTAGAAGCAGTCTTCCTGCACATATTTAAAAATAATAGCAAGTCAAAAAAATGAAACAAATAGGTCAATAGAGACACTTAATGCCAAAATCAATACACAAAGACAATAGAGTTGCTACGTGTTACTAATGTACACCGTATTGCTCATAAGCAGAAAAAGACAAATAGGCAATCACAATATCTTTTGCTACAAATCCAAATAGAAAAAGAACCTTCAGTGCGACTATATGATTGCTCTGTTACAAGAAAAAATTGGAATCTTAATCGGCCATTTCATAAATTAATTTTAGTAAGCATAGTGGTAAACATATTTTCTGTTACAAGACTTGTATATTATTATATGTTGACCTCAAGTCAGAATTCAGTCACATTCAACAACCACAAGCATCACACAATCTTAAATAACAATGTTTAGATTTCGATATAGAAAGGACAACAATTATGGAAAATTTGAGGCTATTAGTCAATGTGGAAAAACTTTTCTTGAGACGACAAATTTTCATACAGTATATGCCCCAAAGATGCTAGCTATAATCACAGACATTATAGATTTAATTACACATGAATTTGTATTGATTGTTATTATATTATTTATAATCCATGAACATGTCTATTAACTTAATTAGAAATTAATAAATAATAGACTTTCAGGACAAGATCTAGAAACAAACCAATACCACCTTTATTGTTCACCTTAACTGTTTAAACTTTTACGCTACCTTGTGACAATATCAGAGTATCCTTTTGTTGTGATAAATACGTGATCTTCAGTCAAGCGCTGGAATATTGCATGCTACAAGAGACAGTTGTCCAAAATTATATTGAAGCATCAGTAGCAAAGCCATCACAAACATACCTACTCCACAACGAAAATATATCGAGCATCTGTACTAAGTGTCTGCAACCGATACACATATTACCACTGCTATCCCTATTTGGTGTTCCTAAACTAGTTCCTAGCTCCAATATACTAATGACTTCAGTACAAACCAATAATGTGCTCCAGATTTTCAGAAGCATGCTGCATGGGAGATTTCAGAAAAAAAAACTTACAAAAATACCAGTAAAATCAATTTATAGGGTTGCTTCTCAGATGTAAGCAACGCCTGTAGTACCTACAGGCTACAGTTGCATGTAAATAGTAGGTACAATGACAAGGTTATTTTAAGCTTGAATCACTCATTTCGCTTTACATTTAATTACAACTGTATTAAAAGAATTTTTTTAAAATCAGAACAGAGCACAAACTGACCTCCTCCAACAGGTCACAAAGCTTTTCCATCTTGGATTCCATCAAAGCAATCTCTTTCCAATCTTCGTTTTGCTGCAGAGCTGCAGCAATACCATTTTGCTCTGAGCTGCGTGAACCCTTGGGAAAATGCTTTTTATCCAACTTCTCAAGAGGTGTGTGCTGTACAAAGGAATTAAAACAGTAATACAGAGGTCTCAGAAAAAACTCAAGGAAATAGTGCTCTTTGAAAAACAACTGAAAGATGCATAATATATTTCCATAAACTGGAACCAAGATAGATATTTTTTTCTGAACAAGGGTACTTAATTCAGGCATTACAATTAACAAGTTCTGATTAATTAATTGTACCGCCAAAAGAACCTATAAAAAGTTACTGTAAGAAATGTTCATTAAAGACTAAGCCACTGAATATAAGAAGTTGTACTGCACTTACCTTGGTAAGAAAAATTCTCTCTGCACGCTGCTGAAGAGTACCCACCATCTTTAGTCCTAGTGCTGCCAATGCCTACAAGGTAATAAAATAGTAATTGACAAATAATAATAGCAACAATAACCGTCTGATTTGCAAGGACAAAGAATGTAATACATAAGTAATGTTTCTTCCTCATCAAAGTAATTCCTCTTCTAAATTGTCAATAATCAATATAATGGAATTAATGAGGCAGAATTTTTGGATTATCAGCGGAATGCTTTAGACTAAATAGCAGTTTGATGTTACAAGTAATCATTGTAAAGCTAATCTAGAAATCAAGTACAGTAAAACTTTTAACCACTTCGGGCAACTTGAGAAAGACGTGTATGTCATCATATTAAATGTAACTACATGTTAATTTTCTTACAACAGCTAGTTTGCTAGATAAAATGGTAGCTTGCTGGACTTAAGTATCTCGTTAGCTTGAAGAAACTCAATTTATTTGATTAACGAACCCCCCTAATTAACACTATCAATCGCCGAGGGAATGCAATAGGAAGAAAAGAAAGAGTGCTGATGGATAGATATAAAAGGCGCTATCCCAGGATGAATGAATGGGACAAGCCTAAATTTGTACTTGTTTCAGCTCTGTTACCTGGATATTGCAATATATTGGGAACGTCAAAGTCAGACATGTCATTCTTGGTAAGGATCACATACCACAGACAATATGCCAAGTGTAGTGTCCAACGGATGAACAAAGGATCACATACGTTTTTTATTTAAACAATTAAAGAGGATCACATACCTAATTCCCTCGATGTCCCATAATTTTTCCATCTTAAGAAGCAAATTTTCATAGAAACATAATATAGTCATATGTAAGGTTCAGACCATGACAAACTTTTCACCTCGTGGCGCAGTCACTACTGGTGCTTGTTCCCTAGAACTTCCTTTATGGATAACATGGATCTACACAGACACAGTATGCAAATAATGGCCCAGTAAACAGTTTAAGCGATAACCCCAAAGACAAACTTTATATAAACATAAATAGATGATAAGAAATATCTACCCCAGGGCTACGCAACACTTCTGAGAAATAAAATTGAAGCTTTTTAAATAATATATCTGAATTCCCAAAACAAAGCCTTCAACAAGTAGCGAATTATCTCCAACAGACATTCATATATTCTCTAATTTCTTCCCTTCTTTGAATCACTCCAAATAATTCAAATTAATTAGCCACCAAGTTTGAGCATCTCATAGACTTGTACACTTGTAAAGGCAAGGTAAGTCAAGATAACCTTCCATGACTAAAATTTTATTTTCATCTTTGTCAAACTTAGTAGCTGGATTCAATTCAAGAATAATCAAAAAGAAAAAGGATATTAGAGTTTTTTAACCCATAAGGCAAGCCAAAAGTGGTATTAGATGGTGCTTTCAACCCGTCATGCTTCAAATAAGATATACATGATTCAGGACAGAAGCTAGATATAAAAAGGCAAGGACATTTAAAGTAGAGAGGGTGCCTTATACTTCCATGCATGGAGCCTTCATGCATGGAAGGCATGAACAATGTTCGAAATAGCGCTCGAGGCGCACGCCTTGAGGCGCGCCTCGTAGCGAGGCGACGAAAAAAGTTTGCGAGGCTTCCGCCTTATCTGGCCTCAGCCGAGAACACGCTATTTTCTGCCGTAGCCTGCGCCTCGTGGCGTCGCCCTTTGAGGCGTCGCGAGGCGTGCGCCTTGTTTGCGAAAAAAAAAGCCCTAATATCAGATAACTTTTGAAAAATTACCTTATTCTGCTTGACTTCCTCTTCTGGGCTTCTCCATCTCCTCGCGTCGAGAGTCGAGGCTTCCTTCTCCTTCAAACGAGAGTCGCCGATCGAGAGTCGCCGACTGAGTCACTGAGTTCCTTCTCCTTCCTTCTCCTTCGATCGAGAGTTCTCCTTCGCCGACTGACAGTTCTTCGATCGACTGACAGTTCTCCTTCGATCGCCGACTGGGTTTCTTCGATTGAGGTTTTTTTTGTAGCGACTAGCGACTGAGTTACATTTCTTGTTTCGTCTCTTTCTTTCTTTGAGTCTTGACAGTTCTTTTTCTTTCTTTTACAGTGTATTACAAATTTACAATAACTATTATAGTTTACAGTGTACAACAAGTCTAGTTTACAATTATAGTGTATAATTATAGTGTTTAACAATTATAGTTTACAGTGTACAATTATAGTGTATAACAATTATAGTGTATAATTATAGTGTATAAGTTAATGTATAACAATTATAGTTTACAATTATAGACTTATAGTGTATAACAATTATAGTTTATAATTCTATTTGATTTTTAGATCACAATAACAATTGATTTTATTATTACGTTGAATTAAGATTATGGGTAAGAAAGATCCTGCATGGAAATATGGCACCGCAGCCCCTGGAGTTAATAAAGCTCAATTATATGTGGAATGCAAATTTTGTAAGAAAATTTGCAAAGGAGGGATTACAAGATTAAAAATCATCTTGTGGGAAATCACGAAGAACGCCGAGGCTTGCAAAAAAGTACCAAGCGAAGTGAAGGAAGAGATTGCTTCATATATAAAGAAAATTTGGACTCAAGGAGGAAAGACAAAGAGATGAAGTTTGAAAAAATACAAAGTGGGTCTTATTATGGTAGTCATCCATCCTTGGGAATGGGAGGTTCAAGCGTGGGTAGTGCCTCCAGAGGGGAGTTCGGGGACCCGTGGATGATTTGTTGTGGATGTTGATCTTTGGTGATGATGATGCTACTCTAAGGCGTACAAGTATTTTCAAAGGAGGCTTGTAATGCGGTCTGTCTTGATATAGTCGATTCTTCTTTGAAAACAGGATTCCCTTGATGTTCTTGATAGTCCTTCATTTATAAATATGTGTTGATCTATTGGGAACTATGGTCGTGTGTTTGAAAACCCCCAACCCCATACTGAGCTTAGCTCTTGGATATGAAGGAGGAAGAGAAGACTACAAAGGCCTTTGTTGAGGAGGTCAAAAAGACTTGGGCACATACTGAGGGGTGTCAATCTTGTCGGATGGTTGGAAAGATATTAGGGGAAGACAGCTAATAAATTTTCTTGTAAACAACCCCTATGGAACTGTATTTTTAAAATCTGTTGACGCATCTGATGCAATTAAAGATGCTACTTTGATGTTTAAACTACTTGATGAGGTTGTTGAGGAAGTGGGAGAAGACCTTGTCATTCAAGTAGTCACGGACAATGCATCAAATTATAAGGCAGCGAGAAGGATGTTAATGGAGAAGAGACCACGTATGTGGTGGACACCGTATGCCGCGCATTGCATTGATTTGATGCTTGAGAAGCTTGGAGAGTTGCCTAAACATAAAAATGCTTTGACAAAGACAAAGAAGGTAATTACTATTATTATTATTTGGATCTAATTTTTTTATTCAATGAATACTTGAATTATTATTATTTTTATTCATTATGTAGGTAAGCAACTTCATATATAATCATGGATGGGTCTTGGCATTGATGAGGGCAAACACTAATAAAGACCTTGTTTCGGCCGGTTGCCACTAAATTTGCAACGCTTATTTAACTTTGCAGTAGTACGATAGTTTGAGACGACCTTTGGAGGCTATGTTTACATCTAGGGAGTGGGCAAATTGTGCTTGGGCAAAAAAACCTGAAGGTAAGGAGGCGAGAAAAATCATACTGAGTGATAGGACTTTTTGGGGTAGTGTGGGATATGCAATTAAGACCACAAAATCTCTAGTAGGTGTATTGAGGATGGCAGATTCAGAGAAGGTGCCGGGAATGGGATTTTTATATAGTGCCATAGACAATGCAAAAGAAGAGATTGCAAAAAATCTGGATAATGAGGAGGGGGCCTATAAAGAGAGATGGAGCATAATAGATGCTAAGTGGGATAATCAGTTACATCGGCATTTGCACGCTGCTGCATATTATTTGAATCCTCAGTTTTAATATGAAGATAATTTCTATGCCAATGCGGAAGTTAAAGTGGGATTGTACTCATGTATGGACAAGCTTATTCCTAATGCTGTGGAAAGAGAGAAAGGCGATTTGCAATTGGATGCATTAGGTTGAGGCAAGGGTTATTTGGCTACACAAATGCCGTAAAACACGTAAGAAACGTGCTCCTTGTAAGTACTGGTTGATTAATGTCCGGTTATGCTTTCATTTTGATTAAACGTGTACCAAATAAGATTGACATATGTTTTAATATTGATCCAAATTGATTGGTGGATCGATATGGAGATGAAGCTCCAGAATTAAGAAACTTTGCAGTGAAGATTCTGAGTTTAACTTGCTCATCTTCGGGGTGTGAGCGTAATTGGAGTACTTTCAGTCAGGTATTTATTAGATATAATCATATAAATCATTTATTAAGATTTTATGAGATCTGACATTGTCACTAATGCTAAATAACTTGTAATATAGATACATACAAAGAGAAGGAATCGACTTTCTGCATCCAGGCTTAACTCATTGGCTTACATTATGTACAACAAAAAATTGAAAGATCGACATCTCAAGAAAAAGGCATTAACGGAAGAAGAAGATCCATTGGTTGTTGAAAATGTGCCATCTGATAGTGAGTGGATTGCGGGGGGAAATGATGAAAATATATCGGGACTGACTTCTGGGAATGATGATATGGAGGAGGGTGAAATGACTCGTGGGAATGAGAAGACAGTTGGGGGAGAAGAGACGAGGGAGATTACACTTGGAGGGCAAGGGGCTCGGGGAACAAGTAGTAAACAAGGAAGTCAAAAGAGAAAGAGAAACACTTTGCCATCAAAAACTATGTCAAAAGGTTAGTGTCATTACTTAAGTTGCCTTTAAAGTGTTCTTTTAAAAAAACATATTCATTTCGATTAAATATTTATTCACTTGTTTATTTATAGATAAAGGGAAGGGATTGCAATTGGTTGATGAAGAACCTGAGTTTGAAGATCTTAGCACTGACAATGAGGAGGATGTGAGCAATTAGATACGATGATGATTCCATGGAGGATCCTCTTAGTGATGATAGTGATGATGGTGATGGGGATGATGATCTAGGATTTGATCCATTATTCAAGCCGCTAGATACAAATGATACATTACTTACATAGTGATGGATGATCACTATATAAGTACTTGATGATATTATGTTGTTTTGATGTTTTGTAATGATACATTACTATGACGTTGGTTATTTATGTCTCCTATGACCTTAATTGTAATGATGAATTATTTTATGATTTTATTAGTATTTTTTCATAATTTTTTGGGGACTTTTATGTCTTTAAATCAAGGCTTCCGCCTCGCTCCGCCTCAAGGCTTACGCCTCGCATAGCCCAGAGAAAAACGCCTCGTACCGATTTTAGCTTTTTCGAACATTGGGCATGAAAAGCATGGAAGGACAAGGATGAAGCTCAGTGATACATCTAGAATTTATGCATTTACAAAACAAATACAAAATTTTTATGCTACTCCTCAGAGCAGAAATTCTGCATCAACACCTGAAAACGAACAGAATTTCCATTTTCATTGTAATTAGAGCTCTTAATTATTATTTTTTTCATTTTTTTAGTCAAAAACTCAAAAAATCAAGTGAAATAAACTGCAAACAACTAAGAAACATTTAGAATTTAGGCCTATACCTCCTTTAACCACTCAGGTCCAACCTCGATCAGCTCTTCAACCGTACTATAGTAATCAAGATCAATAGCAGTATGCTGAGCTGAAACATGTCCAGTCTCATGGTTTTCATTCCCCCATCCTTGCACCAAACCACTAGCCCATTGCTCTTCAAATTCAGTTGTTACCTGCAACAAAACAGTACTTTTCAGAAAAGAAGACATGCAGATTATATAAATCTTGAAATGCCAACAAATTATTACCGTAGACATGAATCTTGAAATGCCAACAAATTATATAATAATGAATGCCTGATAGTTCAGAAAAAAGGTCAAACTAATAGATTCTGAAGTTTTTAATTCTGATAGTTCTAACTACCCTCCACATATATAAGGCCCAGCTCGAATAATTTTTTGTCTTTCAGTAATTGGAATTTCCTCAAACACCTTGAATGCAAAATATTTTATATCCATCCTAATGGGGTATGTATACATAAACCCCCAATCAAATAGAAATTATTTAAAACGACTGGAATTGCATAAAACTACTACCACAAAAGTCCATTAAAACCATCAATCTTGAGATACAATTCAAACGAATTCTAGCTAAACACTTCTATACATACAAAAAATATTCATAACAAAAAAGTATGTTAAACATCCTAAAGTGCTTGAAGCCAACCAAAATAGAACCCATTTCAGAATCTACAAAACTCCTAAAGTAAAACTATACTTTGCCGATGGATTGGTCAGTGAGTTACCAGGTCCATGATAGTCTGGTCAAAATAAAATCAGTTATCTAAAATGACATTTTAGTAAAACTTGCAACTTAGAGGTAAAAACACATTCAAACAAAATATGCATACTACTCTGCTTGTGTACATGTAACACAAACATATTAAAACAAATACATACACAATTGAAAATTTGTGTATTGGCCAATCTGCCAGAGCTGCTATTGCTAATAGCCGAAGTAAGTAAATCGTACTTTAATAATTAAAAAGGTTTTACTTCACCTGCCATTTGGAAATTACAACTAATATTAGCAATAACAATCATCTAATTGAATTTAATAAAGAATTAAAATGTCGACATCAG